>JBAIZL010000009.1:43376307-43401307 GCA_036971475.1 Prosapia bicincta | reverse complement strand
ACACACACTTACACTAGCAACCACACACACACACACACACACACACTTACACTAGCAACCACACACACATACACTAGCCACCGCACATTCATACACTAGCCACGACACATACATACACTAGCCACCATACAGACACATACTCTAGCCACCACACACTAGCCAACACATACACACATACACTAGCCACCACACACTAGCCAATACACACACTTACACTAGCCACCACACACTAGCCAACACCTACACAGATACACTAGCCACCACACACTATCCAACACCCAGACACATACACTAGCCACCCCACACTAGCTAACACACACACTTACACTAGCTATCATACATTTCTCGCAGCAGAGTTCCATACACAATAATTATATTTACTATTGTATCTTAAAAACAAGAAAAATGCATTAATTATCTATGCTGCTACTATCTATATGCTGTGCGTATTAACAATATTATTAAATATTGAATAAATTTCTTTTTTCCGTTGTTTTAAACATTTAAACAATGACTATTGAAGAGAACTACGTAAAGGTTTTGGTAGAGCCTTTATCCCACAGCCTTGAGTGTTTGCTTTAGATTCATAAAATGTTTAAAATAATCATTTCTCTCTTCAAACTACTATTAAAATTTTATGATTTTCACGCAAAAAAAATTAAAACAAGACGTATGGTGAAATTCATGTTTGGCTTATTAATTCAAAGCCATATTCATTCTTTCTAACAATAAATAAACATTAGATAACTAAAACCTACTAATTCAGGTTATAAATAAGAATTAAACAAAAGATGTGAAATTTTTTCGATCACTGGTGAAAACGTAGCTTCAAACAGTTTGATTTATTAAATAAAATCATGTAAGTGATTATGAACGTAACATAGGCTTATAAAAGTCTCTATAGCACTATATTTAGTTAGATATGTATCCTGTATGATTTGGCTCTGTAGATAAATTCATACAATACACAACGCATTATAACTCTATTTATTATCACCTCTATTTATTTTTAAATACGAATTTAATATACAATATTAAAAGCATTGTATAATATACTATACGGTATAATATACTACAATGAGAATATTGGAAATAAGCCCAATACTAAAAAAATAATAAAAAATAGCTGATAATATAAGATACCTAAGATTATTATGTATATAGTGACCCCAGAGAACGGTTGGCGTCACTCTAGTTAATAACTTCTTGTTTTTATTATAGGACCCCCTGATGATGATGACATGGTCATCGAAATGTACATAAGGGTTGAATATTAGGTATTTTGTATTATTTGTTATTATTGATTATTTTTGTGGTATGTGGTTTATTACAAATATTATCATTGTAATGAATCCAATAATTTATCGTTTTAATTTATTTAAAAGTCCTACTTCTAGCGACGGGAAAGTAGGCTCAGTGCAAAAGTACTGGATTTCAAACTTGGAGTCATCCTGTTCGGGTCTGACCAACAGATGATTTTCTTCAATAAATCTGATTTTGAATCATATTTTTAAATATTATTTTTTATTGAATATAACTATAGTTATCTAACTGCAGTTTGCAATAAACTATTCTTCTGTACATTTCATGGTCGAAATACATCATCCAAATACGACTTACGTTTTATAATATACTGAAGTAATTGTTTATGCCTTCTATATTACACAAATATTACTAGTGTTTGATGTCTAAAAAGCCTAATAAGTGGTTTATCTAGCAGTGTGTAGCGTACCATGACGTATCAGGACTCTTGTTGTATGTAAGCAAATGTAAGCTGTGTGCACATGTATTGAAATTTCATTGCAAGCCGTTTTATGTCGACGAGCCGACCTTTTGAAACAATAGTGGAACTAGAAGTGAACACACAAAGGAAAGTAAAGTTGAACTCCTCCAACAGTAAAGTTGGGAATAAACACCCCGAAGCAAGCAGTTCTGTTTGGCTTGTTATTCTCTGAGGACCTTATTGGCTAGCGATACCTCGTTCCATTTCTATTAAGCTGTATTACTTTTTCAACTAATTTATCGACGAATAACTTTTTCATTTCTTAACGAATTGTTTTGTTGTTTATATAATAGCTTGTTAATGATTTCAGGTAGTTAACATTTAGTGAATCTTCCCTCAATAGTGGTGAATGGAGATGTCTCGCTAGCTGGTCATCGTCCATTGGGATAAATATTAAAAGCAAACTATGAGAACTCATTGTTTGCAAACAGTATTATCCTAAATTACCTTACACAGCCCGGGTTCAGTTAAAACCGGTTTGTGAATCACCCCGGTTGAGAGAAGGTTTACATAATTTATTTAACCCTAATTCTCTTCCGTCCCTAGTATTAGATCATGTTTTTTCTGCCTAATTCCTCCTGGGATTCTTTTCCCTCTAGACAGGGTTCAACGAGCAAGCTATGATATAGATCAAAATCTGTACTGGATGATAATTGATGTTAATACAGTTTTTAAAAAAAATATTTATTGACTAAGTAAATTTAAACAAGTTGATGAAGAACGACGACATGTTTGAAACCCAGCACTTTGGCACTAAGCCAACTTTCCTTAGCTAGAAATCACATACTTAAAGATGTATGTGAAGTTGTAAGAGAAAGGTTCCTTGTCAATAATGAATCATTATAAGAGATGGATAGAATGAGAAATTATAGACCAGATTTAAAAATTGAAAAAAAAGAAATTGAATAAATAGTAACAAACAAAATAGTGATCACCACCATATACTTTGTAGAGAAAATAATAGAAAATTGCATTGAAAATCGTTTTCTATTTTGATACTTATTATTGTGATTCTGTCATATGTAGACTAAATACATTTTTATATTAGTTGTAGTTATAAAATAAAAAGTAAACAAAATATTTTTTTGTTGACCTCAGTAGGAATTGACTTTAACATTTTTAAACAATATTCCAGTATTTATTCTGTAAAAGTGAACCTATCAGACAGTCTACTACATACGATCATATTTATACAAACAATTAAAAATATATCTTTTTATATACAAAATTACATTAATGTATAAAAAAATATATTGTTTAAAAGAATTCTTAAACAATATTTAAGAATATTAAACAATATTTATTTACCACAGTTGGTATTATTGAGACTAGGTTTTGGGCATTATGAAGCGGAATATGTAATATTGTTTAATTTCCACCACACTTCGTCCATTTTGGATTCGTCTTCATTAGGGTGTCGGCATCAGCTGGAAACCTTACATTAGGGCTTTGTAGTCATCTTGTACACGTGTTGTGGTCGAGTAATACATATGTATGTACACATGATGTGGTCGAGTAATACATATGTATGTACACGTGATGTGGTCGAGTAATACATATGTATGTACACATGATGTGGTCGAGTAATACATATGTATGTACACGTGATGTGGTCGAGTAATACATATGTATGTACACATGATGTGGTCGAGTAATACATATGTATGTACACGTGATGTGGTCGAGTAATACATATGTATGTACACGTGATGTGGTCGAGTAATACATATGTATGTACACATGATGTGGTCGAGTAATACATATGTATGTACACATGATGTGGTCGAGTAATACATATGTATGTACACATGATGTGGTCGAGTAATACATATGTATGTACACATGATGTGGTCGAGTAATACATATGTATGTACACATGATGTGGTCGAGTAATACATATGTATGTACACGTGTTGTGGTCGAGTAATACATATGTATGTACACATGATGTGGTCGAGTAATACATATGTATGTACACGTGATGTGGTCGAGTAATACATATGTATGTACACGTGATGTGGTCGAGTAATACATATGTATGTACACGTGATGTGGTCGAGTAATACATATGTATGTACACGTGTTGTGGTCGAGTAATACATATGTATGTACACATGATGTGGTCGAGTAATACATATGTATGTACACGTGATGTGGTCGAGTAATACATATGTATGTACACGTGATGTGGTCGAGTAATACATATGTATGTACACGTGATGTGGTCGAGTAATACATATGTATGTACACGTGATGTGGTCGAGTAATACATATGTATGTACACGTGATGTGGTCGAGTAATACATATGTATGTACACGTGATGTGGTCGAGTAATACATATGTATGTACACGTGATGTGGTCGAGTAATACATATGTATGTACACGTGAGATATAAAGACTGTAAGTTTCTGATAACCGAAGAAACAATTAATTGAAGAACAATGGTACCAAAACCAAAATTGTTTAGTAACATCAAACAGCGGTAACAAAAACAAGTATAAACAATGAAAAGTCATTGGTATAGGGTCGGAAATTCGGATACATTATGTTAACAGGACGCAAAATAGTAATAATAAATAAAATAACATTTGTTTGTGAACGGAAATTAAAATTTTACCTATCAGTATATTACTACTTGAATACAACAATAGTTCAACAAAATAAAAAAAAATTAAGAAGGTTGTTGTAATACAATAATGCCTTACTTCACAAGGTTTAATGGCAAGTAAAAATGGATTTCTTGAATGTATTTAATTGGGCCGTTATAAAGGGACTTTAACTTCTATCCAGAACAGTAACATAAAGGTTGCTTTGATGTTAAGAGTTGAACAACTTCAGTATAATGGCCGTTTAACGTCAAGTGTGTAAAGTGTAATAAAAAAATTAAATTTTATTTCACTTGGGCTACAAATAAGCTTACGACATTATTCGAGACGAGTCGCTACCAGAAGCTTTCTCGATTTCTCTGCTTTATATTATGCATGACATGTTTTACGATTATTGAATATGACGATGACTTCAGCACGATGCGATGGCGCTTTTCGGATAAGTTTGGTCCTACTATCTAAACTAAATATTTTGCATAAAATCAATAGTTGAGTCTTTGGTAAAGACAAAAATCGATTATAATCAATTTAAAGTGTTTAGATTATCAGAATAAACTTGTTTTCAGAAAGTATGAATATTTACATTATACAACTCAGCCGCCTTGATACTCCCTACAGACCTCTACCCACTATACAACTGAGGCCCCCTTATACACCTTATTAGCCGTTACCCACTATACAACTGAGGCCCCCTTATACACCTTATTAGCCGTTACCCACTATACAACTGAGGCCCCCTTATACACCTTATTAGCCGTTACCCACTATACAACTGAGGCCCCCTTATACACCTTATTAGCCGTTACCCACTATACAACTGAGGCCCCCTTATACACCTTATTAGCCGTTACCCACTATACAACTGAGGCCCCCTTATACACCTTATTAGCCGTTACCCACTATACAACTGAGGCCCCCTTATACACCTTATTAGCCGTTACCCACTATACAACTGAGGCCCCCTTATACACCTTATTAGCCGTTACCCACTATACAACTCAGTCCTATTGATACACACTGTAAGCCTCTACCCACTATGTAACTCAATCCCTTTGATACACCCTGTAAGCCTCTACCCACTATAGAGTTCAGCTATTTTGATACACCCTGTAAGCCTGTACCCACTCTGCAATACAGCCCCCTTTGATACACCTTATAAGCCTCTACCCACTATACAACTCAGCGCTTTTAATACACCCTGTAAGCTTCTACCCACTATACAACTCAGCCCCTTGATACACCCTGTAAGCCTCTACCCACTATAGAGTTCAGCTATTTTGATACACCCTGTAAGCCTGTACCCACTCTGCAATACAGCCCCCTTTGATACACCTTATAAGCCTCTACCCACTATACAACTCAGCCCCTTGATACACCCTGTAAGCCTCTACCCACTATAGAGTTCAGCTATTTTGATACACCCTGTAAGCCTGTACCCACTCTGCAATACAGCCCCCTTTGATACACCTTATAAGCCTCTACCCACTATACAACTCAGCGCTTTTAATACACCCTGTAAGCTTCTACCCACTATACAACTCAGCCCCTTGATACACCCTGTAAGCCTCTACCCACTATAGAGTTCAGCTATTTTGATACACCCTGTAAGCCTGTACCCACTCTGCAATACAGCCCCCTTTGATACACCTTATAAGCCTCTACCCACTATACAACTCAGCCCCTTGATACACCCTGTAAGCCTCTACCCACTATAGAGTTCAGCTATTTTGATACACACTGTAAGCCTCTACCCACTATGTAACTCAATCCCTTTGATACACCCTGTAAGCCTCTACCCACTATAGAGTTCAGCTATTTTGATACACCCTGTAAGCCTGTACCCACTCTGCAATACAGCCCCCTTTGATACACCTTATAAGCCTCTACCCACTATAGAGTTCAGCTATTTTGATACACACTGTAAGCCTCTACCCACTATACAACTCAGCCCCATTGATACACCCTGTAAGCCTCTACCCATTATACAATTTAGTTATTTTGATACACCCTGTAAGCCTCTACCCACTATACAACTCAGCCCCTTGATACACCCTGTAAGCCTCTACCCACTATAGAGTTCAGCTATTTTGATACACACTGTAAGCCTCTACCCACTATGTAACTCAATCCCTTTGATACACCCTGTAAGCCTCTACCCACTATAGAGTTCAGCTATTTTGATACACCCTGTAAGCCTGTACCCACTCTGCAATACAGCCCCCTTTGATACACCTTATAAGCCTCTACCCACTATACAACTCAGCCCCTTGATACACCCTGTAAGCCTCTACCCACTATAGAGTTCAGCTATTTTGATACACACTGTAAGCCTCTACCCGTATACAACTCAGCCCCATTGATACACCCTGTAAGCCTCTACCCATTATACAATTTAGTTATTTTGATACACCCTGTAAGCCTCTACCCACTATACAACTCAGCCCCATTGATACACCCTGTAAGCCTCTACCCACTATACAACTCAGCCCCTTGATACACCTTATAAGCCTCTACCCACTATAGAGTTCAGCTATTTTGATACACACTGTAAGCCTCTACCCACTATACAACTCAGCCCCATTGATACACCCTGTAAGCCTCTACCCATTATACAATTTAGTTATTTTGATACACCCTGTAAGCCTCTACCCACTATACAACTCAGCCCCTTGATACACCCTGTAAGCCTCTACCCACTATAGAGTTCAGCAATTTTGATACACCCTGTAAGCCTGTACCCACTATGCAATACAGCCCCCTTTGATACACCTTATAAGCCTCTACCCACTATACAACTCAGCCCCTTGATACACCCTGTAAGCCTCTACCCACTATAGAGTTCAGCTATTTTGATACACCCTGTAAGCCTGTACCCACTCTGCAATACAGCCCCCTTTGATACACCTTATAAGCCTCTACCCACTATACAACTCAGCGCTTTTAATACACCCTGTAAGCTTCTACCCACTATACAACTCAGCCCCTTGATACACCTTGTAATCATCTACCCACTATACAACTCAGCCCCTTGATACACCTTATAAGCCTCTACCCACTATACAACTCAGCCCCTTGATACACCCTGTAAGCCTCTACCCACTATAGAGTTCAGCTATTTTGATATACCCTGTAAGCCTCTACCCACTCTGCAATACAGCCCCCTTTGATACACCTTATAAGCCTCTACCCACTATACAACTCAGCGCTTTTAATACACCCTGTAAGCCTCTACCCACTATACAACTCAGCTCTTTTGATACACCCTGTAAGCCTCTACCCACTATACAACTCAGCCCTATTGATACACCCTGTAAGCCTCTATCCACTATTCAACTCAGCCCTTTTGATACACCCTGTAAGCCTCTACCCACTATACAACTCAGCCCTATTGATACACCCTGTAAGCCTCTATCCACTATTCAACTCAGTCCTTTTGATACACCCTGTATGCCTCTACCCACTATACAACTCAGCAATATTGATACACCCTGTAAGCCTCTACCCACTATAAAAATCAGCCCCATTGATACACCCTGTAAGCCTCTACCCACTATACAACTCAGCCCCATTGATACACCCTGTAAGCCTCTACCCACTATACAACTCAGCCCCATTGATACACCCTGTAAGCCTCTACCCATTATACAATTTAGTTATTTTGATACACCCTGTAAGCCTCTACCCACTATACAACTCAGCCCCATTGATACACCCTGTAAGCCTCTACCCACTATACAACTCAGCCCCATTGATACACCCTGTAAGCCTCTACCCATTATACAATTTAGTTATTTTGATACACCCTGTAAGCCTCTACCCACTATAAAACTCAGCCCCATTGATACACCCTGTAAGCCTCTACTCACTATACAACTCAGCCCCATTGATACACCCTGTAAGCCTCTACCCACTATAAAACTCAGCCCCATTGATACACCCTGTAAGCCTCTACCCACTATACAACTCAGCCCCATTGATACACCCTGTAAGCCTCTACCCACTATACAACTCAGCCCCATTGATACACCCTGTAAGCCTCTACCCATTATACAATTTAGTTATTTTGATACACCCTGTAAGCCTGTACCCACTCTGCAATACAGCCCCCTTTGATACACCTTATAAGCCTCTACCCACTATACAACTCAGCGCTTTTAATACACCCTGTAAGCTTCTACCCACTATACAACTCAGCCCCTTGATACACCTTGTAATCATCTACCCACTATACAACTCAGCCCCATTGATACACCCTGTAAGCCTCTACCCACTATAGAGTTCAGCTATTTTGATACACACTGTAAGCCTCTACCCACTATGTAACTCAATCCCTTTGATACACCCTGTAAGCCTCTACTCACTATACAACTCAGCCCCATTGATACACCCTGTAAGCCTCTACCCATTATACAATTTAGTTATTTTGATACACCCTGTAAGCCTCTACCCACTATAGAGTTCAGCTATTTTGATACACCCTGTAAGCCTCTACCCACTATGTAACTCAATCCCTTTGATACACCCTGTAAGCCTCTACCCACTATAGAGTTCAGCTATTTTGATACACCCTGTAAGTCTGTACCCACTCTGCAATACAGCCCCCTTTGATACACCTTATAAGCCTCTACCCACTATACAACTCAGCGCTTTTAATACACCCTGTAAGCTTCTACCCACTATACAACTCAGCCCCTTGATACACCTTGTAATCATCTACCCATTATACAACTCAGCCCCTTGATACACCTTATAAGCCTCTACCCACTATACAACTCAGCCCCTTGATACACCCTGTAAGCCTCTACCCACTATAGAGTTCAGCTATTTTGATATACCCTGTAAGCCTCTACCCACTCTGCAATACAGCCCCCTTTGATACACCTTATAAGCCTCTACCCACTATACAACTCAGCGCTTTTAATACACCCTGTAAGCCTCTACCCACTATACAACTCAGCTCTTTTGATACACCCTGTAAGCCTCTAAACACTATACAACTCAGCCCTATTGATACACCCTGTAAGCCTCTATCCACTATGTAACTCAATCCCTTTGATACACCCTGTAAGCCTCTACCCACTATAGAGTTCAGCTATTTTGATACACCCTGTAAGTCTGTACCCACTCTGCAATACAGCCCCCTTTGATACACCTTATAAGCCTCTACCCACTATACAACTCAGCGCTTTTAATACACCCTGTAAGCTTCTACCCACTATACAACTCAGCCCCTTGATACACCTTGTAATCATCTACCCATTATACAACTCAGCCCCTTGATACACCTTATAAGCCTCTACCCACTATACAACTCAGCCCCTTGATACACCCTGTAAGCCTCTACCCACTAGAGAGTTCAGCTATTTTGATATACCCTGTAAGCCTCTACCCACTCTGCAATACAGCCCCCTTTGATACACCTTATAAGCCTCTACCCACTATACAACTCAGAGCTTTTAATACACCCTGTAAGCCTCTACCCACTATACAACTCAGCTCTTTTGATACACCCTGTAAGCCTCTAAACACTATACAACTCAGCCCTATTGATACACCCTGTAAGCCTCTATCCACTATTCAACTCAGCCCTTTTGATACACCCTGTAAGCCTCTACCCACTATACAACTCAGCCCTATTGATACACCCTGTAAGCCTCTATCCACTATTCAACTCAGCCCTTTTGATACACCCTGTAAGCCTCTACCCACTATACAACTCAGCCCTATTGATACACCCTGTAAGCCTCTACCCACTATAAAACTCAGCCCCATTGATACACCCTGTAAGCCTCTACCCACTATACAACTCAGCCCCATTGATACACCCTGTAAGCCTCTACCCACTATACAACTCAGCCCCATTGATACACCCTGTAAGCCTCTACCCATTATACAATTTAGTTATTTTGATACACCCTGTAAGCCTCTACCCACTATACAACTCAGCCCCATTGATACACCCTGTAAGCCTCTACCCACTATACAACTCAGCCCCATTGATACACCCTGTAAGCCTCTACCCATTATACAATTTAGTTATTTTGATACACCCTGTAAGCCTCTACCCACTATAAAACTCAGCCCCATTGATACACCCTGTAAGCCTCTACTCACTATACAACTCAGCCCCATTGATACACCCTGTAAGCCTCTACCCACTATAAAACTCAGCCCCATTGATACACCCTGTAAGCCTCTACCCACTATACAACTCAGCCCCATTGATACACCCTGTAAGCCTCTACCCACTATACAACTCAGCCCCATTGATACACCCTGTAAGCCTCTACCCATTATACAATTTAGTTATTTTGATACACCCTGTAAGCCTCTACCCACTATACAACTCAGCCCCATTGATACACCCTGTAATCCTCTACCCACTATACAACTCAGCCCCATTGATACACCCTGTAATCCTCTACCCACTATACAACTCAGCCCCATTGATACACCCTGTAATCTATACCCACTATACAATCCAGCTATTTTGATACACCCTGTAAGCCTCTACCCACTATACAATCCAGCTATTTTGATACACCCTGTAAGCCTCTACCCACTATACAATCCAGCTATTTTGATACACCCTGTAAGCCTCTACCCACTATACAACTCAGCCCCATTGATACACCCTGTAATCCTCTATCTAATATTTCGAACATTTTATAACTCGCAAGAAATTTATGAAATTACATTTTTAGATCAACATTACGATTCATTATTTTTCACAAGTTGGGGTAAACCTTTGCATGGAAACTGTGACAACCTACAAAGGGCAAACTGTTTTATTACACAAAACTAAGCGAGTGTTGTGACAAAATTACTGTATCTCCGGATAAATAGGTCAACCGCACGCAGAATTATTTGTACTCCAAAAGGACTTTATTAGTGATAATAATTCTATTTTGTAGTTAGCAATTAATTGTTAACGCGTACTAAATTTTTTTTTGCAACTTCTAAATATAGTATTTCAGTTACAACAAAAAGGTTTTTCCATAATTATGACTACCCCAAATATATTGAGAATTGTATCAACACGTAAAGAAATATCCATTATATGTTAAGAATTGTATCCGTACAATAAGGTAACATCGATTATATATGTAGAACCTCATCCACATAAAAGCTAACATCGATTATACTTAGGAATTCTATCCACATATGAGCTAACGTAGATTATATATTAAGAATCATATCCTCAGATAGGCTATAATAAATTATATATTACGATGTGTATCCACATATGACCTAATATTAAGAATGTGATACACACAGAGGGTGATATCGATTGTATATTAACTATTGTATCCCCACATTAGCTAATATGGATTATATATTAAGACTGTTATACACATAGAAGCTAATATTGGTTGTGTATTAAGAAGTGCATCCACATATAAGCTAATGCCGCTTATATTATAAGAATGTGATACACACAGAAGGTGATATCGATTGTATATTAACTATTGTATCCCCACATTAGCTAATATGGATTATATATTAAGACTGTTATACACATAGAAGCTAATATTGGTTGTGTATTAAGAAGTGTATCCACATATAAGCTAATGCCGCTTATATTATAAGAATGTGATACACACAGAAGGTGATATCGATTGTATATTAACTATTTTATCCCCACATTAGCTAATATGGATTATATATTAAGACTGTTATACACATAGAAGCTAATATTGGTTGTGTATTAAGAAGTGTATCCACATATAAGCTAATGCCGCTTATATTATAAGAATGTGATACACACAGAAGGTGATATCGATTGTATATTAACTATTGTATCCCCACATTAGCTAATATGGATTATATATTAAGACTGTTATACACATAGAAGCTAATATTGGTTGTGTATTAAGAAGTGCATCCACATATAAGCTAATGCCGCTTATATTATAAGAATGTGATACACACAGAAGGTGATATCGATTGTATATTAACTATTGTATCCCCACATTAGCTAATATGGATTATATATTAAGACTGTTATACACATAGAAGCTAATATTGGTTGTGTATTAAGAAGTGCATCCACATATAAGCTAATGCCGCTTATATTATAAGAATGTGATACACACAGAAGGTGATATCGATTGTATATTAACTATTGTATCCCCACATTAGCTAATATGGATTATATATTAAGACTGTTATACACATAGAAGCTAATATTGGTTGTGTATTAAGAAGTGCATCCACATATAAGCTAATGCCGCTTATATTATAAGAATGTGATACACACAGAAGGTGATATCGATTGTATATTAACTATTGTATCCCCACATTAGCTAATATGGATTATATATTAAGACTGTTATACACATAGAAGCTAATATTGGTTGTGTATTAAGAAGTGCATCCACATATAAGCTAATGCCGCTTATATTATAAGAATGTGATACACACAGAAGGTGATATCGATTGTATATTAACTATTGTATCGCCACATTAGCTAATATGGATTATATATTAAGACTGTTATACACATAGAAGCTAATATTGGTTGTGTATTAAGAAGTGCATCCACATATAAGCTAATGCCGCTTATATTATAAGAATGTGATACACACAGAAGGTGATATCGATTGTATATTAACTATTGTATCCCCACATTAGCTAATATGGATTATATATTAAGACTGTTATACACATAGAAGCTAATATTGGTTGTGTATTAAGAAGTGCAACCACATATAAGCTAATGCCGCTTATATTATAAGAATGTGATACACACAGAAGGTGACATCGATTGTATATTAACTATTGTATCCCCACATTAGCTAATATGGATTATATATTAAGACTGTTATACACATAGAAGCTAATATTGGTTGTGTATTAAGAAGTGCAACCACATATAAGCTAATGCCGCTTATATTATAAGAATGTGATACACACAGAAGGTGATATCGATTGTATATTAACTATTGTATCCCCACATTAGCTAATATGGATTATATATTAAGACTGTTATACACATAGAAGCTAATATTGGTTGTGTATTAAGAAGTGCAACCACATATAAGCTAATGCCGCTTATATTATAAGAATGTGATACACACAGAAGGTGATATCGATTGTATATTAACTATTGTATCCCCACATTAGCTAATATGGATTATATATTAAGACTGTTATACACATAGAAGCTAATATTGGTTGTGTATTAAGAAGTGCAACCACATATAAGCTAATGCCGCTTATATTATAAGAATGTGATACACACAGAAGGTGATATCGATTGTATATTAACTATTGTATCCCCACATTAGTTAATATGGAAAATATATTAAGAAGTGTATCCACATATAAGCTAATATCGATTATATATTAAGAAGTGTATCGAAATATAATCTAATATCGACTATAACACTGATATTCAAAAGTTCATATAATTAAAAAATATTGTTTTTTTAAACCATAACTTCTGTTGTCAGTTCGTGTTGTTTAATGTTCGTGTTGATTATGTGTATTAATAAAAAATGAACGGATGGGAATGTAAACACATTTTATAATATCCTCTTCAACTAAGGGATGTGTTACTGCACCTGAAAATGTTGATAGTTACGTGAGAAACCAAATGTGAAGAACATTTTATAAATCTGAGTTGGTAAACGTATTTTTATATAAAAATAACTAAATTCTTAACAAAATATGGAGAAACATATTGAAAATAACAGAAATTTGAAACTTAAAATTGTCTACAGAAAGGCCTTTTAGAAATGTTTATAAAAATATTGTGCTGCAATTATGTGTTATATTGTAAGTACCTACTAGTAGGTTTTTGTTTTAAAGAGTGCTTGTTTTCTTATAAACATCAGTGCAGACTTTTCACAGGTTAATTGGAGCGCTAAGAGCTTAACAATAAATCCTGTTAGTTTTAGACAACTGCAGTAAAAGCGGCTAAACCGACCACGGTAAATATATCTCAATAAGTATTGTTTATTCTTTGTAACTATTATAAATTGGAATGTCGTTAGTCTGTAGTGTTTTTTGTGTCTATCTCTAGAGCTGTAAGTCTCTCTCTCTGTCTCTCACACACACACACACACACACACACACACACACACACATGCCCACGCGCACACACACACACACACACACACATGCCCACGCACACACACACACACACACACACACACACACACAAGCACGCACGCACGCACACACACACACTCACAAACACACACACACAACACACACAACACACACACACACACACACACACACACACACACACAAGCACGCACGCACGCACACACACACTCACAAACACACACACACACAACACACACAACACACACACACACACACACACACACACATGCCCACGCACACACACACACAACATACACACACACACAAGCACGCACGCACACACACACACACTCACAAACACACACACACAACACACACACACACACACACACACATTTGTGTTTTTTAAAAGTAATTTTTCATACTATGTGATATCAGAAAATAAATTTGCATACATAATTTAACAATCATAATGAAAAACTTGGCTGAATATGTATACATGCACTGCATACTCAAACATACAACATACTGCGCTCTATGGAATTTAACGGCAGTGACAACCATTTAATGGCAACGGGAGTTAGCTAAAGAAAAGGCACTGTACAAGGGCTTGATTTAAAACCTGTAGGGCTAAATGGAAGGCTAAAATGTCGGTGACCTATAATTACGGCGACAGAGTAGACGCACAGGGGTTGATGCAAACTTTTGTTCTGGGCCTTAGTTAACGAAGTAAATGAAAATGGTTATTGTATCAAACCGTAAAAAACGAGTTAAACAAATCTAGTTAAAAAAAACTGCCCTAATACAAAAACTTTCGGTTTATTGCTGAGCACAACCCTCGATTTGAAAAGGTTTGCTGTAATAGAAAATGTGAATAGTATAATGAAACATGTCGTAAAAAAAAGAGATCGTAAATTTTATAATCCACGATTTTCCATCGTAAAAGGAGTTGGGAGTAAAATTCGCTAAGACGACCCAACGGCGTTAAACGTAAAGGACACGTTAAGCAAGTCTGTTTCCCGATAATATTTTAGGGGATTAAATAACTATAACGACTAGCAAAGCTTGTGCAACTGGTTTGTGGCGGCAGTTTAATGTAATTCCAACAGATTTTAAATTACAATTTTAATGATAAAGCCTAAAAATTCTTGATTCTATACAGTGACGTGATTATTCCACAGTGTTGCTTTGGCTTCACTGGTAAGTAACGAATTTACGATACGTGATTGAACTGGCGCAAAATGTCTGTCTTGCTCGGCAATTGGTGTACTTCTGATAGACCCAATAATAATAAACGTCCAGGAAAAATATTTTATATATGTTTGCTTTATTTCTGTTAGCTTACCTTTGTTACCGGTACATGGTTCTAGGTTTGAAGCAATGTCTTTAAATTGCATATTAAGAGCCTGTTTGAGTCTGCATCGCATGTATAAACGTTAGTCCAAGTTTTCCATCGTTTGGTGAAAAAATATTGATAGTGAGAAGCTAAAACCAACTTGTTTAAATTAGCCACGTGTAGGAATGAAATTATTAAACACACACACACACACACGCGCGCGCGCGCACACGCATACACACACACAAACACACACACACACATACACACACACACACACACACACACACACACACACACACACATACACATACACACGCGGGCACACACACACACACACACACACACACACACACACACACACACATATATATATATATATATATATATATATATATGTGTGTGTGTGTGTGTGTGTGTGTGTGTGTTTGTGTGTGTGTGTGTGTGTGTGTGTAAAACTTTAAATATGTATAACTTTTATTTAATTATAAACAAAACCTTGTAACACTCTTAAAAATAAGGTGTTACATATAAATTCATTTATATATTTAATTTTTATTTAATAATTATATCGTCCCAATATAAAAGAAAATTTTTGTTTTCTTTGTACAATTGTAATTCTAGGGTAAGTTTCGTAGCGCCCCTAGCGGGTAAAAATGTAAAATATCGTACGAGTTAGTAACTTGAGGTAATAACCCACATCACACAAGTTGAATTTTAATTGATAAAGGGTTAACACATGAACGGTAGAAATTGTCCTTTGAATATTCATTTCAAAATTAAATTGGAAATCTTAAGTTACTATCTTCTCGATATATATATAAAATTTAAAGGTTAATAAGTAATTAAAATGTATGGTATAATTAGCAGTAATTAAAAGTTAATTACTCGACACATTGGTGTCATTTGTTCTTTTGTAATTTGTCATTGATTAATAAATTGTATAACTTTGTATTTTAAAACTTTAAATTTTCATTTCCCAAGTAACCTAGTGCGTTACAACCTTATATGCTAAATTTTAAAATGTCCTGAAATTAGTAATCTTATACAAAATATTCAAGATTTTTTATTTACATTTGTGTTAAATTTTATAAACCTGAAAGAAGAAATTATTAATTAAGGTTATTAAATGTCTTGAGCTTTTTTGCTACAAGTTATTGAATCGTAATAGTTTTCATGATGAATTAAAATTACTTTAAAAAAATGTATTGAAAGCTTGACCTTGTCCTCGCAATTGTTGGTGCAAAAGAAGCGTCCCTTACAATGTTATAATAGGGGATGGAGTTGAAATTAAAATTGGAGAGAAAAAACTAATTGACAGAACAAATATTTGCTGATAGCTTGGTCGAAACTGTTACTTTAATAAACGCAATATCAGGGTGACATTTTGGAAGTTGTTTAGGGAGGGACCAACCATGATGCATTATTGTTGAAAACGTAAAAAATAGAAAATGAATTGACATCCTCATATAGATTTCACACGTATGTAATACGCGTAATAATAATATGTGTGGTGATATAAAAACCTCAGGAACATGGAGAAAATATTAAAACATGGTTCTGTTGCCGAAAAAATAAACATTTTGGAAAACGACAAAATTATCTGACTTCCAAAACACACACAAGGTTAGAAGAACAAGCCAAGGTTGTTAGGTAATACAATGGTAATAGAATAGCACATAGACTTTTTACAGGCCTATTTATATATTTGTGAGTATTGGCTCACGCGCACACACGAGTAATTCCCTGTTCGTGTACCAGACCAAAATGTTGCAGCAACCAGACATAGAGAACGATTGCACATTTCTTTACAACCAGATATTTTTAAACTAATTTTCAAAGTTAATTTCCATAAAGGAATGTAAATTTTAGAAGTTTCCGAGAGCAAAGTCGAATTTCATAATTGTCTGTGAAGTTTAACGTTTTCTACAAACATTAAAACGGGTGTTGCGCTTTGTTTCAGTTACCCTTTACGAGGAACTGAGTTAATTAATTCCCCGTTTATTTTATAATTCTAACGGAATATTCCTATTTGCATTCTGTTGTAAATACGGCATCAATGGAAGCGGAGGAAACAATATTTTACGCCATTTTGAACGTAAAAACAAACACTTCATTAGAATGTAATTCTACAAGGGATATCACATTTAGTCCGACGTTTTGTAAAATGAATAGTTTGGTTCAACCTTTTGGACAACGTCTGTGAATAACTCTTCTTAACATTAAAACATTTATTACACTAAACTAATCGCTAAATAGGTAGGCTTAGGGTTATGGAACTCATATCTCAGATAAGGTTTGTCCTGGTTGGGGAATGAAAACGTTCAACTCTCTGAGGAAAGAGCCTGGGACCTATATATTATTCTGAAAGTGCTATAACTGCACCACTCACATCTCTTATAGGTAGTGACCCGATGGGTAACGAAAACGTTTAATGCGTAGAGGAACGAACCTGGGACCTATATATTATTCTGAAAGTGCTATAACTGCACCACTCACATCTCTTATAGGTAGTGACCCGATGGGTAACGAAAACGTTTAATGCGTAGAGGAACGAACCTGGGACCTATATATTAATCTGAAAGTGCTTTAACTGCCCCAATCACATCTCTGATAAGTAGTGACCCGATGGGTAACGAAAACGTTTAATGCGTAGAGGAACGAACCTGGGACCTATATATTAATCTGAAAGTGCTTTAACTGCCCCACTCACATCTCTTATAAGTAGTGACCCGATGGGTAACGAAAACGTTTAATGCGTTGAGGAACGAACCTGGGACCTATATATTAATCTGAACGTGCTATAACTGCCCCACTCACATCTCTTACAAATAGTGGCCCGATGGGTAACGAAAACGTATAATTCGGTGATGATCGAACCCGAGAGCTATATAATAATCAAAAAGGCCTATAAGGATCCTACTCACATCTCTGATAAGTAGTGGCCCGATGGGTAACGAAAACTTTTGACGCACTGTGGAACGAACCTGGGACCAATATATTAATCTGAAAGTGCTATAACTGCCCTACTCACATCTCTTACAAATAGTGGCCCGATGGGTAATAAAAACGGTTAATGCACTGAGAAACGAACCTGGGACCTATATATTAATCTGAAAGAGCTCTAACTGCCCCACTCAAATCTCTGATAAGTAGTGGCCCGATGCATAAATAAAACGTTTAATGCACTGAGGAACGAACCTGGGACCTATATATTAATCTGAAAGTGCTACAACTGCCCCACTCACATCTCTGATAAGTAGTGGCCCGATGCATAAATAAAACGTTTAATGCACTGAGGAACGAACCTGGGACCTATATATTAATCTGAAAGTTCTATAACTGCCCCACTCGCATCTCTGATAAGTAGTGGCCCGATGCATAAATAAAACGTTTAATGCACTGAGGAACGAACCTGGGACCTATATATTAATCTGAAAGTGCTACAACTGCCCCACTCACATCTCTGATAAGTAGTGGCCCGATGCATAAATAAAACGTTTAATGCACTGAGGAACGAACCTGGGACCTATATATTAATCTGAAAGTGCTACAACTGCCCCACTCACATCTCTGATAAGTAGTGGCCCGAAGGGTAACGAAAGCGTTCGATGGTATTGAGTAGTTATGTGTAAGTCAGGTGATTCATAATGTAGCGTAATTTTGTGTATACTCTTTGTGTTACATTATTGGTTATAGTTTTGAGATGTTCGTGTTAACAAAAAATTATAATTTATATTAGACAAACATTCTGTAGTTAAAATTACATTAAAAATTAAAAATATGGGAATTAAAGTTCAGAAAGACTACTCTTTGCCTTTATAAACGACATTAGGGAATAATTTATTGCGCAACAATGATGTTTCGCCAAACAATCAAATATCTTTGTAAAAAATATCTGTCTTTAATTTATTGGCAAGCCAATACAAAATGGCGTTTGATTAAGAAGTATCGAAAATAACAATAATTTTTTTGTGATATGGATAATTGATCTATCGTTGAAAAACAATTAGGTTTGAAATGTAGTAAATAATATTTCTAATTATCCGTGTGAAACTTGGAATAATGTTTCTCGTAGTATTACATTAATGATTTCATCAGAGTTTATTTGATAAAGTTTGCAAGATAGAAGGAGTTTAAGGGTGAAATCAAGAGACCACTCTTGCCGCCAGCGATTAGATAAATTCCTTAATTACATTTTGTATGAGACCGCACAAGATTTCCCGCGAGTGCTTTACTCCAGCAGGTTAATAAAAACGTTTTCCGCTTACAAAAAAAATCTGTGTTGAGATTAAGGAACGAATTATGTCTTATAATGAAGATGAGGAAATAATGGTTAAATGAGTGATCGATTCGTTTTAGGCTAGGCTAATTGGATTCGATACAAAGATCTCAGGTAAAACGGGTATTCAGTAAGTTACGATTTGGATATATAGAAATATGACTTCTCTTTCACTCGAAAGTCACTCATCACGGTGAACACAGTATTTACTATTTGCCTAACCGTTATTTAAAGGTTATGTTTAAATATTTTTTAAATAAAAATTGCTAAATATTGAGACACATAGTAAATTTGCTTAAATTATGTGAAAACGTATGATTTCATAAGACAGCTGTTTTTATTAGGGCCTTGATACTAAAATTTAAAAATGTGATAAAATTGTATTATATGACAACATTGTATTTTATAACATTGTATTGTGTGATAACATTGAATTATATGATAACATTATTATGTATGATAACGTTGTATTGTATACTGATGAATTATTTGATAACCTTGTACTGTATTATAACATTGTATTGTATAATAACGTTGTATTGCATAGTGTTGAATTATATGATAACATTGAATTCTGTGATAACGTTCTATTGTATTGCATAATATTTATATGACAACGTTGTATTGTATGATAACATTGTATTGTATGAATACTTACATTGTATTGTATGGTAACGTTGTATTGTATAACACTGTATTTGTTAACCATTTTGTGTATGATAACATTGAATTATATACTAACATTGTATTGCATTTTAACCTTCAATTGTATACTAACATTGTATTGAGCGAGAATATTGTATTCTATGTTATCATTGAGTTATATAATCACATTGTTGTATGATAACATTGTAATGTATGATAACGTTATATTTTATGATAACAAAGTATTGTATGATGACATTTCATTGTATGATGACATTTCATTGTATTATAATGTTGTATTGCATGATAAAGTCGTATTGTGCGATAACATTGAATTATGTGATAACATTGTACTGTACGAATACTAACGTTGTATTATACGATAACGTTGTATTGTGTGATAAAATTGAAACGTAGATAACATTGTAGTTTATGATAACTTTTTTGTATGATAATATTGTCTTCTGTAATAACATTGAATTATATGATAACATAGTATTACATTTCAACAATGTATTGTATACTAACATTCAATTGTGTGATAACAGTGTATTGTATGGTGAGGTTATATGGTATGATATTATTGAGTTATATGAAAACAGTGTTTTGTATGGTGAGGTTATATGGTGTGATATTATTGAGTTATATGATAACAGTGTATTGTATGGTGAGGTTGTATGGTATGATATTATAGAGTTATATGATAACAGTGTATTGTATGGTGAGGTTGTATGGTATGATATTATTGAGTTATATGATAATATTGTATTGTATGGTGAGGTTGTATGGTATGATATTATTGAGTTATATGATAACAGTGTATTGTATGGTGAGGTTGTATGGTATGATATTATAGAGTTATATGATAACAGTGTATTGTATGGTGAGGTTGTATGGTATGATATTATTGAGTTATATGATAATATTGTATTGTATGGTGAGGTTGTATGGTATGATATTATTGAGTTATATGATAATATTGTATTGTATGGTGAGGTTGTATGGTATGATATTATTGAGTTATATGATAACATTGTATTGTATGGTGAGGTTGTATGGTATGATATTATTGAGTTATATGATAACAGTGTATTGTAGGGTGAGGTTGTATGGTGTGATATTATTGAGTTTTATGATAACAGTGTATTGTATGGTGAGGTTGTATGGTATGATATTATTGAGTTATATGATAACAGTGTATTGTATGGTGAGGTTATATGGTGTGATATTATTGAGTTATATGATAACAGTGTATTGTATGGTGAGGTTGTATGGTATGATATTATTGAGTTATATGATCAGTGTATTGTATGGTGAGGTTGTATGGTATGATATTATTGAGTTATATGATAACATTGTATTGTATGGTGAGGTTGTATGGTATGATATTATTGAGTTATATGATAACATTGTATTGTATGTTATCATTGTACTGTAGGGTTTCCTGTATGTCTGGCACATATCTATTATTAACTTTTAATACGACTATGTTTTAGAGCACTTTAATTGTTGCTTGATAAATAATAATATAGGTCTCATTATTTCAACAGTTTTGTTAGTGTTTGGATTTTAATTTCATCCCTATAATATCTTCATTAGGTTTAGAATATTTCTATAATTCTCTGCTTTAACTTCACCGATGAAGCTACCGAGCTTATTTTGACTCTCATTCCAGCTGAGCATTTTTGCTGATGGTCATGATGTCTTTGCACTGAAGGCACGGTGCTTACAGGCCGTTGTCTAGCTTCAAAAACGCGATTTCTTCCTGCATTTTGTATTCCAGTAAAAGTTCAACCTTGATTGCCTTAAATACAATGTACATAAACGAGAATCTTATTCGAATTTCTTTGTGACCCGGTTTACGGAACTTGTAGTCTTTATGGATTAAGGAACTCTTGAAAGTCGAAAATTACACTTTCTGATGACTCTAAAAAAAAATTGATACGTTCTTGTTCATGTAGACCTACGTTTACACATGTGAGAGTAAGTGACAATAGCCCACAAACTCGTTTGTGCGCGCACGCACTCAGATCATACACAACTGCTAAATTAATGCAAATTTCGTTATAAAATTGTTTGAAAGGTTTTAAAAGTATTTGTTTTATAACAATAAAACGATGGAATGTGCAATTTATTGTTTCCGTAGTAAAAAGTTTTAGTTTGGTATACCTAACAAAAATTAAGATATTATATTTCTATGATTTAGGTTGACCTACTTTTATAAACACTAAGTTTGATATGACTGAGCTGAGTAAAGTTTTACCACGTGCGCTATGATTATCATTAGACTCAGCTTTGCCCCAGTTTCTAGCCTTCTGGTTATACGACGCCTTCATAGATAGAAATATGTAATTTACACGACAATTACTACAATGAATAACACAAAGTAAATTTTATTTCAACACAAACACGTCGCTAGCAATGAGCTTGTCCTAATGATATAATAACAACTCCTTTATTATGGTATAGAAACTATCTGAACCTTTGTTACATTATTGTCATTTCTTATTCTTCATATATAGTAATTGCACCATCTTTATCTTATTCATCAATATAATTATCGTTATCGTCTTTGTCACCACCACCACCACCACCACCACCACCACCACCACCACCACCACCATAATAATCCATGTTATATGCTGGAATCACAAGACCTAGATACGGTTATAGTATAGCATATTGGATGAAGATAGTGGTGTTAATAATCCATGTTATATGCTGGAATCACAAGACCTAGATACGGTTATAGTATAGCATATTGGATGAAGATAGTGGTGTTAATAATCCATGTAATATGCTGGAATCACAAGACCTAGATACGGTTATAGTATAGCATATTGGATGAAGATAGTGGTGTTAATAATCCATGTTATATGCTGGAATCACAAGACCTAGATACGGTTATAGTATAGCATATTGGATGAAGATAGTGGTGTTAATAATCCATGTTATATGCCGGAATCACAAGACCTAGATACGGTTATAGTATAACATATTGGATGAAGATAGTGGTGTTAATAATCCATGTTATATGCTGGAATCACAAGACCTAGATATGGTTATAGTATAGCATATTGGATGAAGATAGTAGTGATGATAATCCATGTTATATGCTGGAATCACAAGACCTAGATACGGTTATAGTATAGCATATTGGATGAAGATAGTGGTGTTAATAATCCATGTTATATGCTGGAATCACAAGACCTAGATACGGTTATAGTATAGCATATTGGATGAAGATAGTGGTGTTAATAATCCATGTTATATGCTGGAATCACAAGACCTAGATACGGTTATAGTATAGCATATTGGATGAAGATAGTGGTGTTAATAATCCATGTTATATGCTGGAATCACAAGACCTAGATACGGTTATAGTATAGCATATTGGATGAAGATAGTGGTGTTAATAATCCATGTTATATGCTGGAATCACAAGACCTAGATACGGTTATAGTATAGCATATTGGATGAAGATAGTGGTGTTAATAATCCATGTTATATGCTGGAATCACAAGACCTAGATACGGTTATAGTATAGCATATTGGATGAAGATAGTGGTGTTAATAATCCATGTTATATGCTGGAATCACAAGACCTAGATACGGTTATAGTATAGCATATTGGATGAAGATAGTGGTGTTAATAATCCATGTTATATGCCGGAATCACAAGACCTAGATACGGTTATAGTATAGCATATTGGATGAAGATAGTGGTGTTAATAATCCATGTTATATGCTGGAATCACAAGACCTAGATACGGTTATAGTATAGCATATTGGATGAAGATAGTGGTGTTAATAATCCATGTTATATGCCGGAATCACAAGACCTAGATACGGTTATAGTATAGCATATTGGATGAAGATAGTGGTGCTAATAATCCATGTTATATGCCGGAATCACAAGACCTAGATACGGTTATAGTATAGCATATTGGATGAAGATAGTGGTGTTAATAATCCATGTTATATGCCGGAATCACAAGACCTAGATACGGTTATAGTATAGCATATTGGATGAAGATAGTGGTGTTAATAATATATATATATTGTCTAGTGTCTATAGACACAATAAAATGTATATTTATAAATAAATATCTATAAATGTGTTTTTTCTTGCGTTATTACTAGTAATAGACAGCTACAAAAAGAATTTAACTTGTTTTTGGCATCTCGACTTTACGGCTGTAAAAACTCCTGAAGTCGTATTGAAATTTATGCATTGGATTCGGCCGTTTTGCTGCTGAATTTCATGACGTTACCAGAAGCTTCAGTTTA
>JBAIZL010000009.1:43358807-43368807 GCA_036971475.1 Prosapia bicincta | reverse complement strand
TGTACAGTCAAGTAACACAAGCTTTATTTGTTCTTCACTTCGTTTTTATTTTATTGCCTAACTTCCCTTTAAAAATTACTATTTAATTATATATTGATAATCATACAAATACCTCTAAACCAGATATCGTTTAAATGTCGAAGCTTCGCCTAATCGATTTTCGTTGTCAAATTTTTATGTTTTCAACTTACTATAAATTATTAACTATAACAGACGTTGAAATATTCTACAAAAAGTACCTCTAACTATGTTAATTAGTTAGAAAGGTAACAATAGATGAATGGATCATTCGTGGTCGACTACAATATATACAGGTCTTGTTAGAACAGGGTAACACGCTGATGCGCATGCGTACACCGCAAGAATATCTATTATAGTACTGGGAGTAGCATCTCTGCCCCTCAATAACAATACGCTGTACGTATGTATGTTGTTCCCAATGAGAGTCTTTCCGATTCTGTGAGGTTCCCCTTCTTTCATTTTAAAAGAGAAACTCGGTAGCTGTAAGCCCTTAGCGTTACTGAATTCCAAGCACGAAGCGCAATTCGCACACAGGCTTTTAAAGATAAACAGGTTTGGAGCCTCTTCAAATAGGTAAACACTTGAGTAAAACTACAATACACCGCTTGAACAAAAAGAACTTCTGTAATCAATAACTGCCCAGCGACGATATAACGTTACAAGATACAGGACGTTAGAGAGTGCAGCAGGCGAGAGCTCAATATACAGTAACATATAAAATAGTATACATTACACAACTAAAGAATAATGGCTAAAATTATTTGTTGTCATATAACTGAAAAATACAAAACAGAAATTATAGGTTTTATCACTAGTTAAGGGTGATAATAGTATGTAATACATATACAAGAATAAATAAACAAAACGAAAAATGTATGTCTAAACGTAATTGTAAAACGGAAGATAGATCCACATGCATTCGTTGGCAACATGATTGGTGTAATAAATGCGCAGTACCTATTGAAATTTCGTATTTCAAACTTTTCAAGCATTCTTTTTTCATAGAAGTTTCAGTTATAGAAAGGATAGAAGTATTGTAAATAAAAACGAGGGATGGATTCCAATTAAATTCCCCCCTAAGCCATGGTGGCGCCTATGATAACCAAAATCTAAATAAAAACACGGGTCCTTATTATTCAACAAATCATCCTGTATTTCATTGTATTCATTGGATTTTCTTGAACGTTTAATCTGTGAAGTATTTGACTAAATTTTAGTATTTTCCTCATGTTTCTGAGGACTTTAGTAATTGTCAGGTAACACTTTTATTACAATATTGTTGTAGAACATTAGATTTATCTGTTCTAATTATTAAGTAGGGGACAGCTACAAACCAGATAAGCGATTGTTTTGGTCTGTATTTCTTATGGGTTCCCCCCATCTCAGGCATCCTAGCAGAAATATTCCAACACCATATCGAACAACAATACACTCTACAGAACAAAAATCACACACATAAAATAATGTATTACTATAGACATGTAGATGACATTTTAATATTATACAACGGCAACAAACGGCAAATCAAACAACTACACAATTACATTAATACCATACACCAAAATCTCACATTTATCCTGGAATTAGAAAAAGACAATAAAATAAACTTTCTAGACCTTACCATCACCAAACACAACACCAGACATAATTTCAAAATATACAGAAAACCAACAACTACAGATATGGTCATACATAATACATCTAATCGCCCCACACAACACAAGCACACTGCATTTAATCATATGTTACACCGCCTAATCAATATACCTATGCTACAGAAAGACTACGACGAAGAACTCAATGCCATAAAATACATCGCTCAACAAAACGGCTACCAACACACACTCATAGACAACATACTCAGGAAAATAAAACATAAATACCATCAAACGGCCACGCAGACAAACCACACAAAAACAACAAACACATATCCCTTACCTACCACAACAAAAACACACACAAAATAGCATCCACATTCAAAAAATTCCATTACCAAATATCCTACAAAACAACAAACACTTCAAGACAGCACATAGAACTGTCTTTTCAAAAAGAAACTGACAAATACAAACTCTCAGGTATTTACAAATTAACTTGTTACGATTGTCCCAACTATTACATCGGCCAAACCGGCAGGTCATTCTATACACGCTTCGAAGAACACATTACAAAAAAAACAAACACACCCTAAATCCAGCTACGCAAAACTCCTAAAAAACACCCAACATACACACACCGACATACACACTAATTTAAATGTTCTACACACATTAAAACAAACTATAAAACTAACAACCTTAGAAAAATATGAAATCTACAAACACTACGCAACAGATAAAAATAACGTATTAAATGATCACACACACTTTGAAGCCAACAGCCTTCCCTAATATATGACACACAACTTAAACAACCACCCTATTCCACAGTCATAAATCCATCCCGTTAGAGCCTTTACACCTAACCGATGCCGCCAGTAGAGGGTTAGCTTCGTAAAAGGAACGAATGTTTTGAAACGCGTCAGCAAGTAAGCAATTACGTATTCTCTTAGTTAAGTATTTTTAAAATTAGAATAAACTAAGCGCTACTAATAGGCAATTGTTGATATTTTAAATTTTGTTAACAGTTTTTAAATCGTTAAACACGCTTATACTCTATATAACAGAGCCGGAAACCCATAACAATTGAAATGTTTGATTTAATAAATATAATAAAGTTTTATGATCTATAAGTTTCTGTATGTAAAACGAATAATTTGTTTTACATTGCCAATCGCTTTTATTTGAATCCTACGAAAATTTATTTTTTTCACTCTTCAACTCTTACAAACTTTTCTTGAACTCCAGCATCGTAGATCAATGATTGCGATAAAACTGCTTCGTGACAGAATAAATTAATAATTTTATCTTTGGAATTACGAATAAAAAGTCAACTCGGAGTAAGTCTGGCAGCTGGAAAACAAAGAATCTGAAAACTGTGAAAGTTTCTTCTAATTAGGAATCTTGGCATCTCTGACGTTTCAAAGTTGTTCAGAGAAATGCTTATAATTGCTAATAATTTACGTAAAATAAACCCGGTTCACAGTAATGTCAGAGTGTTTTCAAAGTAATTAAACATAGAATAAGCGTTGTGAATTTCAATAAGTTATTTAAAATACGCTTTATTCATATTGTTGCCAAATAGAACTGCTAATATTCAACAGGTAAGTACGTCATAGACATGCAAACGTTTTTCTTGAAAGCGACGTTTCGATCTTCCAGCCGGGCTATATTTATAATAGCATTTATTTTTTAAACGTCTAACAATGCTATTTTAAATACAATTTTAGTTTGTAATAATTTACAAATAAAATATGCACTCACAAGTTATTGTTGAAAGCGAACATAGAATCAAGCGTTTTAATCTACATATGAATTCATTCTTATATACTATTATATACAGGGTTGTATTTGTACAAAGATATTTTTATACTCAGCTGATTGTATTATACAGGGTTATCCTAAAAGAATGGCGCGGTTTCGAACATGGATTAAACAAAAACCAAATTACCTAGAGTTAATGTTGTTTATTCATCTAATTTGTCGTTTCAAACAGTGTTTTTTACCTAATTAATAAATTTCAATATGTGCGCCCTTAGTCGCTTGACAAAATGTCTAACCAATACTCAACTTCCCTCCAAACATTTGTTAACATTTCGGTTATGTTTGTCATTACTTCATTAATCCTGTTTATTAAGTGCTTCAGGTCGGGAATTTTGTGTGAATAAACAACGCTTTTAATGTACCCCCACAAGAAAAATCACAAGGTGACAGATCTGGACTTCTTGGAGACCACAGCATAGATCCTTGCCGGCCTATCCGTCGATCTCAAAATTTTTCGTTCAAAGCGTCCGTGACCAATGCACTGAAGGGTGGGGAAGCACCATCTTGTTTGAACTTTTGGGTTGAAGGATTTCAGAGATACCAATATAACATCTAGAAGTTTCCCTACTATCTTCCTACGAACTACCAAATCCGCACCATTATTTTATGATAACCCTCTATTTTAATACTAAATCAATATGCACGAATCTAAACTATTACCGTTTTCCTAACCGTATTACCGTATGAATCTAGTATTGACCCAATTTTTCACACAATTTGAAAATGAAAGACTCCATTAAGTCAACTGAGGCGTAATTGGTAATTCAAATAAATTATTTAAACTGTTATGCACATTTCGAATCTAAAGCAATCATCTTCAGAGGAATGTATTACAAAAATGAATCTTGGCTAATAGGAAGGGGAACTTTGTCGCATCGTGATTGGTAGTATAAAAGGCGTGGTGAGGGAGTTAACGATGTAGCAGAGTTGAAATATAGGTATTCTCGTAAAACTGTAGAACCTCTCTAATTCGTCACGTTTGGGACCGAAGGGGTGACGAATTCAAGAAAAAGACGAATTACGGGAGTTATGAAATTAACATGTAATTTTGGGTAAAAGTAGCAAATAAATACGTAAATAAGTATGTAATGTAATTAATGTTGTACTTACATTATATATGTTGGCCGAAAAACTCAATAACACTATTTCATAACACTATAAAAACACTAGTAGCTTGTAGTATAGTTCGTAATTACAAATATAGTACATTACTAGCATGGAGAACTAGCATTTTGTGCCTCTTTTCCTCTTAGGAAAAATTCTCAGCCCTCACCCATGATCTCTTCAAGTAGCTTAGCCCATCCACTAGTTCCAGTTTTAATGCCTTCGAACTCCATAGTTCCAGTTTTAATGTCAACGCTGTCATCTTTTTGTCTGCCTATAACAGCCTTCATTTTGCCTAGCAAGAATCGTTTTTTTTTTTAAAGTGCTCTGCTTCCTATCGGGCAATATTTTGCAGCTGCTACTCTAGAGGAGTCAGCTGCTGAGAGCTTTCTGCGATTGCGTTTCCCGGGGTTTAAGCTCTCGCACTTCTATTTTTCCTCTATCGCGTAACCAACGGTGAGGAAATTTTTTTTCTGCCAATGTTTGGATCACTTCTTTTCCTTTCAGATGGTTCGGAACCTGACCGTGGTGTCCTCTGAACCTTGGAGCTCCAAGAGAAAGGATCTCTTTCCTCACCACTGGTCACATTTCCATCCCAGGGACCAAGTGTTCCATCACCGAGGTATATTTCTTGCAGGCACTGACTGACGACGACCCGGAGCCTGCCTGCTCACTCCCGACGGTCGCCGGTACTGGGGATCCGACCCCCTGCACCGTAAGTTTGGTTTTATCTACAACTTCCATCTTTGGTTTGTTTCCGGGGTTCCTTCCCCTAGTACTGTAACCCTGTACAAGGAGCCCTCACAAGGTACCATCAGCCGGGCCAGCTGAACCAAGGTTTTTTAAAGAGGTGTTACTCCTCTACCCCTCCTCCTTCCCCATCATAAGATGAGGCCCCGGGCTTGGGACCGGCGTGGCGGAGTTAATAATAACATTATTATTATTATTAATAACAAAACATCAATATTACCAATAATAATAATAACAAGAAGAACAATAGTAATAGCAACAATAATAATAACAAAAACAACAATAATAATATTATTATTAACAATGTAACATCATTTTAGGTGACGTTACATAACAATAATAATAATAATAATATTAATAACAAGAACAACAACAGTAACATCAACAATAACAATAACAACAACAACAACAACAATAATAATAATAATAATAAGAAGAAGAACAACAACAATAATATAATAATAATAATATATAATAATAACAATAATAATAACAAATACCATAATAATAATAATAATAATATTAATAATGATAATGATGATAATAATAACAACAGAAGAAGAAAAAGATGAACACTTTAACGGAGATTCTCTTAATGGGTCGAATTTGAAGCAGTTTTATATTTTGTCATGGCTTTAGTTCTCTCTAACCAAGTCCGAACATTAAGAAACATTTATCAACCTGAAAAAAAGTTGGGAGATTATTTATTGTTGTTCTTTGTCGCTATACGAAAAAGTTATTGGACAAGGTTTTAAAATGAAAACTGTTTAAACAAGCTTTGTACTTGCTTTATATCTTCTCTGTTTGTCCCATAACCTGTTACTTTTGGTCAGAGCCCTGTTTAGCACGAAATAGTTTAAGGGAACTGTTACTCTTCAGAAACAATCAAATTAACAGTTCTTTACAAGTTCGCCAATACGTATTATGGAACACGCAACCAGTCTAAATAGTGGCTATTTTAGAAAGAAATTTAGTCAGGGCTTCCGGGGAAAATGTAATGTGAAGACTTAAAAGGTACTAAAATCTTCGATTAGGGATAAAGGTTATTAATATAGGATAAAGGTAATATCTAATAAAACATAAAACAAAATGATACAGTGTTCTAGAGCGCTACAACAACCACTAAAGTAAAATAACTAAAAAACCATTCGCAAAAACGTAGGAAGGAAAATAAATATAACTTTTTTTCTATTTTCTTGTAAAAAAAATATACTACATGAATAGCTTTCCTATTTGTTGTTGTATGGAGTTACCAGTTACTGTATTGCTGTGTATGCGTTACCGTTACGTAAAGTACCACGTGACGTGTAAGGACTTTCGTGTAAGGAATATTAAACATTTTACACACTCATATTAGATTCCCTTTAATTAAAACGCCTTTGTTATGCGGAAAACTCAGGTTCAAAACTATGACGTCTTAAAGGAATTACCTTGAAGTAAAATATGCTGCTTACCGTGTACAAAGAATACTTAAAGATCCGCTTGTAACATCAGATATTTTCCAAATAAAATATAATCTCTCTTTACATATAAACATAAACGCTTCGTAGACTGGAGACTCAAAGGCAAAATTTACAAGTCTTAGTATATAAAAACCTTAAAACTAATATGTAGTCTATTTTTCAATTTTCTCGAGAATGAATGATGATAAATTGGCTTTAATCATATCTTGTTTTTACAATTTGTGAAAGAACCTGACAATGTTTTCAAACAGTTAATAGGCGGTATTGATTATCTATGTACAGATTTATCGTTATACATATAAATTATGTGTTAGAATATAATAATAGGTTTTTACACAACTTAAACAATTGTAGAAATGACGTACACACACACACACACACACACACACTCAGCCGACCAGAGTTCGAGTGTCCTGGAGTGTACTAGATAACGAGAGTTATATTAGAATCGCGTCGGAAATTGCAAAGCTGTAAAGAACAATGTTTTGCCAGAAATAGTACATTTGATAATGTGTGGTTTTAAACTATCATCATAAAATGGCATTTCACCTTACGTGTCCGATATTTATAACGCAAAAGAATTTATTAATGTATTTAAGACTGTAAAATATATAATTTATATTTATGAATTTTAATAGCTTGCCTTTTTCCTGTTACAATAGGAAAATATGGCTTACACTTTATTCTTTAACCCTTATTTCTTAGATTATTAAAAGGAAAAAGTAGATAAGAAGATTGTCTCAAGATCTGACAAACCAAACATTGAAGTCTCTGAACACTTGATAATGCTCAAGTGTGTGACGTCACACAAGTTGTGTATTTAAGAACAAAAAACTATGTTGTGAAGTTATCATTACAATGCCTACAAAATATATATAATCAAGATACCATTGTAAAATTTCTCTAAAGTCTTTTGATAAAATTACAATATTCTTCGATCCCATAGTTACGGAATAGGATTTTTCAGAAAGAAGAGATTGCTATGGCAACAGAGACATTTGTTCTCTTTTCAGTACTGGGCTCCCTCTCTTGGGAATGGACACGTAAAGCTAAGAATACAAAAATGTCGTCACTGAATATCAAATATTAAAAAAAGTAACCACCAGGGAAATAAAAGTATGTTTACGAGAAAATACGTTTGAACTAACACTAAATGTTCGTAATAAGGCTTTGTCTTTTATATAGTGCTTAACAGTTTCATTTAAATATGTATCAGCGAATCTATAGTTCAATGTTTAATTGATTACAACTTTTGTGGCCCAAGAGAAAATTTTAAACTCATTCAATTACTGTTTGGTAAACATTGTTTAACGTTTCGATCTCAATCCTGATTCATTATCAGGTTCCGTAATAGATAAGGTTAAAGTATAGCATATTGGATGAAGATAGTAGTGATGATAATCTATGTTATATGCTGGAATCACAAGACCTAGATACGGTTATAGTATAGCATATTGGATGAAGATAGTGGTGTTAATAATCCATGTTATATGCCGGAATCACAAGACCTAGATACGGTTATAGTATAGCATATTGGATGAAGATAGTAGTGATGATAATCCATGTTGTATGCTGGAATCACAAGACCTAGATACGGTTATAGTATAGCATATTGGATGAAGATAGTGGTGTTAATAATCCATGTTATATGCCGGAATCACAAGACCTAGATACGGTTATAGTATAGCATATTGGACGAAGATAGTGGTGTTAATAATCCATGTTATATGCCGGAATCACAAGACATAGATACGGTTATAGTATAGCATATTGGATGAAGATAGTGGTGTTAATAATCCATGTTATATGCCGGAATCACAAGACCTAGATACGGTTATAGTATAGCATATTGGATGAAGATAGTGGTGTTAATAATCCATGTTATATGCCGGAATCACAAGACCTAGATACGGTTATAGTATAGCATATTGGATGAAGATAGTGGTGTTAATAATCCATGTTATATGCCGGAATCACAAGACATAGATACGGTTATAGTATAGCATATTGGATGAAGATAGTGGTGTTAATAATCCATGTTATATGCCGGAATCACAAGACCTAGATACGGTTATAGTATAGCATATTGGATGAAGATAGTGGTGTTAATAATCCATGTTATATGCCGGAATCACAAGACCTAGATACGGTTATAGTATAGCATATTGGATGAAGATAGTGGGGTTAATAATCCATGTTATATGCCGGAATCACAAGACCTAGATACGGTTATAGTATAGCATATTGGATGAAGATAGTGGTGTTAATAATCCATGTTATATGCCGGAATCACAAGACCTAGATACGGTTATAGTATAGCATATTGGATGAAGATAGTGGGGTTAATAATCCATGTTATATGCCGGAATCACAAGACCTAGATTCGGTTATAGTATAGCATATTGGATGAAGATAGTGGTGTTAATAATCCATGTTATATGCCGGAATCACAAGACATAGATACGGTTATAGTATAGCATATTGGATGAAGATAGTGGTGTTAATAATCCATGTTATATGCCGGAATCACAAGACATAGATACGGTTATAGTATAGCATATTGGATGAAGATAGTGGTGTTAATAATCCATGTTATATGCCGGAATCACAAGACATAGATACGGTTATAGTATAGCATATTGGATGAAGATAGTGGTGTTAATAATCCATGTTATATGCCGGAATCACAAGACATAGATACGGTTATAGTATAGCATATTGGATGAAGATAGTGGGGTTAATAATCCATGTTATATGCCGGAATCACAAGACCTAGATACGGTTATAGTATAGCATATTGGATGAAGATAGTGGTGTTAATAATCCATGTTATATGCCGGAATCACAAGACATAGATACGGTTATAGTATAGCATATTGGATGAAGATAGTGGTGTTAATAATCCATGTTATATGCCGGAATCACAAGACCTAGATACGGTTATAGTATAGCATATTGGATGAAGATAGTGGTGTTAATAATCCATGTTATATGCCGGAATCACAAGACCTAGATACGGTTATAGTATAGCATATTGAATGAAGATTGTGGTGTTAATAATCCATGTTATATGCTGGAATCACAAGACCTAGATACGGTTATAGTATAGCATATTGGATGAAGATAGTGGGGTTAATAATCTATGTTATATGCTGGAATCACAAGACATAGATACGGTTATAGTATAGCATATTGGATGAAGATAGTGGGGTTAATAATCTATGTTATATGCTGGAATCA
>JBAIZL010000009.1:43338807-43356307 GCA_036971475.1 Prosapia bicincta | reverse complement strand
AATAAAGAAATAAAACAATTTACAAATACAAGAATAATTTATTGAATTGTAAATTCAATAAATTATTCTTGTATTTATAAGTTGTTTTATTTCTTTATATTTATATATATATATATATATATATATATATATATATATATATTCACATATAATTATAACTAGCTGACCCGGCGAACTTTGTACCGCTTAAAAGTCAATGAATGGCGTTTTAACATTAGCTAAACTTAAATTAGCATTAAATTACATTATTAAAATTAAATTAGTCGATCGGGAAAAGTGTGACAATAAAAGCTCTTGATTGAATGTTATATATTAAAGTGCTCTCGGATATGAAATATTTTTTGCATATTGTTTAAAATGTGTTGGAAAATCATTTTATATGGTTGGATGATGCCTAGCATCCAAAATTTGGAATGAATTTAATGAAATGTCTTAAGATGAGATAAGATGGAAAAATCTGGTCTCATGCTAATTTAGCACCTAAAAATTACATTTTGAAAAAATTGTTATATCGTCGAGAGGTTGTTTTGCTAAAAACCTAGCGCCGTTTTATAGGTTAATATTTTCCTGCTATAATTAATTGGTTGGGGGGGGGTTTGGTGGTTCATGTGCCACTTGGCTACACCTCTGAAACTTACTATGCAAGAAACCGTCCAGGAATGTACTCAACTATTTCCCAAAGTTTCATTGCGATCGGATCAGTGGTTTAGTAATGCATAAGGCTCATACATACATACATACATACATACATACATATATATATATATATATATATATATATATATATATATATATATATATAAGAACATAATAATAATAACATATATATTTAATATATATGTATATATAGATTTTCAGATTACGTTGTTATTGTTAAATACTAATTTCTATCAATTAATTTATATTTGTTTAAAAAACTATTTATAAAAATAATAGGAGGAAGAATTTTATCAATTAAATTTTTTCACACAATGAATATTCTCCTGCGCAGTCAAATGTTTGAAACCAGGCCGTTAATGAGACTATTTGTAGTCATTTTAGAAGTGGTAAACATAGTTTAGCAATTACCTTTTATTCATATTTCTATTTATGAAATTTAAATTCTTATATATGTATATAATATACATATATATTAGAGTACTAAGGATAGGGACTAACTCAGTCGAGTACTAACTAAGGATAGGGACTAACTGAGCCGAGTACTAAGGATAGGGACTAACTGAGCCGAGTACTAACTATATATATATATATATATATATATATATATATATATATATATATATATATATATATATATTTTAAAACAACACAGGTTATTCAAATACAAGAATATTTATTATTTTATATTTAAATGCCTATTAATCCAGAAATATATAAATCAAATTTCGCAAATCATTGTTTTAATAATAAGCACCAATTTCCAAATATAGAAAATATGAGACTTATAAAAGAAATTAATAAGGGATTAAGAATGAATATATATGAAGCATTCGAAATATATAAACACAATAATAATAAGAAATTAATAAAAGAACAAATACAAATACATTCTAAATTTGACACTATATTCAATGTCTATAATGTTACAGCAACAAAATAAATTTGGCAATTTGTATAAATTTAGCAACAATTCTATTTCTAAATAAACATATGTTTTAGGCCTATAGCTTACATTATTGTAATTTTCATTCCTGATGATGTTGGTACTGTTTGCCAACGAAAAGCTTTAAATGGATATAAAATAATAAATATTCTTGTATTTGAATAACCTGTGTTGTTTAAAATTATTAAACAAGAAAACGTATTATATATATATATATATATATATATATATATATATATAGTTTTTCTGTACATGTGTAAAAAAACTATATTTTAAACTATGCTACCTAAACACTAATAATGTAGCTATAAAGAGTTAGTGCTATAAACAGCTGGATTCGGGTAGAAATCTTTAGAGCTAATAACAAATGAAAAAGCTTTTAGTGGTTACCATGCAATTACCAAGAGTTCTGAACCAGTGTTGAAGATGAGAGTCGCTAACCCCCTCTTTCTCTGAGGAACAAATTAACATTGAAATTACCTGCAAAACAAATATTACCATGTGCAATTAATACCGCTGTGTTGAGATAGTTTTTTTAAACTCAGTCATTTTGTTTTATATATTCTATATTTTCTGTTAATTATTTTTGACATTTACTCATTTTCTGTGAGGTATAAAGTCAAAGTACTCAAAAAATTACCCATTAAAAATAAAAAAAGATATTATGATTTGTCTCTAGAGTTATATTTAATTTCAATGTTTACCTTAAACTTTAAAACCAATTTTAAATAACATTAGTATATTTTTAAAGTGAAACAGCTTCTCAGGAACCTTATTGCTTTTATTATTCTAGTTTTTGCTGATATTTCCTCTTCAATAATAACGTAAACAAATGGAAACATTCAAGGAACCATATCAGCTGCAAGACATGTGAGACAAGGACGAGGAATGCATTAGGATGATGTAGCTAGAGCAGTGTTCACGAATGAGACGGTTTTATTCAGATGTAAGAGGATTTGGAACAGATTGTCTACGCTTCTCCACCGTTATAAAGGGGTTTATGGTTGTTCCACTTGCAAACATGTTCCTCGCTATCCTCTATGTAGTCCTGGTGGATCTAGGCCAACCTACCCTTGAGCTATGTGTTACAATTGTGCATGATCGGCCATCTATATCGACACCTAAATTCCGCTCAGTTATTGCGGATCGTGATCACACCACTAAGTCCGCAGGAGACAGGTGTTACTTTGTCATAATCGTCTACCCTCCTTCAAAGCCCACAATGTTTACATTGATTGTTCACATTGTTTACATTAGTACTCTGCGCAGTGAGTCCCTATCCTTAGTCAGTACCCTGCGCAGTGAGTTCCTACTTCTAGTCAGTACCCTGCGCAGTGAGTTCCTACACCTAGTCAGTGCCCTGCGCAGTGAGTTCCTACTTCTAGTCAGTACCCTGCGCAGTGAGTTCCTACACCTAGTCAGTACCCTGCGCAGTGAATTCCTACCCCTAAACAGTACACTGCGCAGTCAGTTCCTACCCCTAGTTAGTACTAGGCTCAATTAGTTCCTATCCTTAGTTAGTACCCTGCGCAGTGAGTCCCTATCCTTAGTCAGTACCCTGCGCAGTGAGTTCCTACCCCTAGTTAGTACTCGGCTCAGTTAGTCCCTATCCTTAGTTAGTACTCGGCTCAGTTAGTCTCGATCATTAGTTAGTACTCTGCGCAGTGAATTACTACATCTAGTTAGTACTCGGTTCAGTTAGTCCCTATCCTTAGTTAGTACTCTGCGCAGTGAATTCCTACACCTAGTTAGTACTCGCCTCAGTCCCTATCCTTAGTCAGTATTTGGCTCAGTTAGTCCCTATTCTTAGCTAGTACTCTGCGCAGTGAATTCCTACACCTAGTTAGTACTCGGCTCAGTCCCTATCCTTAGTCAGTATTTGGCTCAGTTAGTCCCTATTCTTAGCTAGTACTCTGCGCAGTGAATTCCTACACCTAGTTAGTACTCGGCTCAGTCCCTATCCTTAGTCAGTACTCGGCTCAGTTAGTCCCTATTCTTAGCTAGTACTCTGCGCAGTGAATTCCTACACCTAGTTAGTACTCGGCTCAGTCCCTATCCTTAGTCAGTATTTGGCTCAGTTAGTCCCTATTCTTAGCCAGTACTCTGCGCAGTGAATTCCTACACCTAGTTAGTACTCGGCTCAGTTAGTCCCTATCCTTAGCTAGTACTCTTAGCAGTTAATTCCTACACCTAGTTAGTACTCGGCTCAGTCCCTATCCTTAGTCAGTATTTGGCTCAGTTAGTCCCTATTCTTAGCTAGTACTCTGCGCAGTGAATTCCTACACCTAGTTAGTACTCGGCTCAGTTAGTCCCTATTCTTAGCTAGTACTCTGCGCAGTGAATTCCTACACCTAGTTAGTACTCGGCTCAGTCCCTATCCTTAGTCAGTATTTGGCTCAGTTAGTCCCTATTCTTAGCTAGTACTCTGCGCAGTGAATTCCTACACCTAGTTAGTACTCGGCTCAGTTAGTCCCTATTCTTAGCTAGTACTCTGCGCAGTGAATTCCTACACCTAGTTAGTACTCGGCTCAGTCCCTATCCTTAGTCAGTATTTGGCTCAGTTAGTCCCTATTCTTAGCTAGTACTCTGCGCAGTGAATTCCTAAACCTAGTTAGTACTCGGCTCAGTTAGTCCCTATTCTTAGCTAGTACTCTGCGCAGTGAATTCCTACACCTAGTTAGTACTCGGCTCAGTTAGTCCCTATCCTTAGCTAGTCCTCTGCGCACTGAATTCCTACACCTAGTTAGTACTCGGCTCAGTTAGTCCCTATCCTTAGCTAGTACTCTGCGCAGTGAATTCCTACACCTAGTTAGTACTCGGCTCAGTCCCTATCCTTAGTCAGTATTTGGCTCAGTTAGTCCCTATTCTTAGCTAGTACTCTGCGCAGTGAATTCCTACACCTAGTTAGTACTCGGCTAAGTTAGTCCCTATTCTTAGCTAGTACTCTGCGCAGTTAATTCCTACACCTAGTTAGTACTCGGCTCAGTTAGTCCCTATCTTTAGTTAGAACTCGGCTGAGTTAGTCCCTATTCTTAGCTAGTACTCTGCGCAGTTAATTCCTACACCTAGTTAGTACTCGGCTCAGTTAGTCCCTATCCTTAGTTAGAACTCGGCTGAGTTAGTCCCTATTATTAGCTAGTACTCTGCGCAGTTAATTCCTACACCTAGTTAGTACTCGGCTCAGTTAGTCCCTATCCTTAGTTAGTAATCTGCGCAGTGAATTCCTACACCTAGTTAGTACTCGGCTCAGTTAGTCCCTATCCTTAGTTAGTAATCTGCGCAGTGAATTCCTACACCTAGTTAGTACTCGGCTCAGTTAGTCCCTATCCTTAGTTAGTACTCGGCTCAGTTAGTCCCTATACTTAGTAATCTGCGCAGTGAATTCCTACACCTAGTTAGTACTCGGCTCAGTTAGTCCCTATCCTTAGTTAGTAATCTGCGCAGTGAATTCCTACACCTAGTTAGTACTCGGCTCAGTCCCTATCCTTAGTTAGTAATCTGCGCAGTGAATTCCTACACCTAGTTAGTACTCGGCTCAGTTAGTCCCTATCCTTAGTTAGTACTCGGCTCAGTTAGTCCCTATCCTTAGTTAGTACTCGGCTCAGTTAGTCCCTATCCTTAGTTAGTAATCTGCGCAGTGAATTCCTACACCTAGTTAGTACTCGGCTCAGTTAGTCCCTATCCTTAGTTAGTACTCGGCTCAGTTAGTCCCTAACCTTAGTTAGTACTCGGCTCAGTTAGTCCCTATCCTTAGTTAGTACTCGGCTCAGTTAGTCCCTATCCTTAGTTAGTACTCGGCTCAGTTAGTCCCTATCCTTAGTTAGTAATCTGCGCAGTGAATTCCTACACCTAGTTAGTACTCGGCTCAGTTTGTCCCTATCCTTAGTTAGTAATCTGCGCAGTGAATTCCTACACCTAGTTAGTACTCGGCTCAGTTAGTCCCTATCCTTAGTTAGTAATCTGCGCAGTGAATTCCTACACCTAGTTAGTACTCGGCTCAGTTAGTCCCTATCCTTAGTTAGTACTCGGCTCAGTTAGTCCCTATCCTTAGTAATCTGCGCAGTGAATTCCTACACCTAGTTAGTACTCGGCTCAGTTAGTCCCTATCCTTAGTTAGTACTCGGCTCAGTTAGTCCCTATCCTTAGTTAGTAATCTGCGCAGTGAATTCCTACACCTAGTTAGTACTCGGCTCAGTTAGTCCCTATCCTTAGTTAGTACTCGGCTCAGTTAGTCCCTATCCTTAGTTAGTAATCTGCGCAGTGAATTCCTACACCTAGTTAGTACTCGGCTCAGTTAGTCCCTATCCTTAGTTAGTAATCTGCGCAGTGAATTCCTACACCTAGTTAGTACTCGGCTCAGTTAGTCCCTATCCTTAGTTAGTACTCGGCTCAGTTAGTCCCTATCCTTAGTAATCTGCGCAGTGAATTCCTACACCTAGTTAGTACTCGGCTGAGTTAGTCCCTATTATTAGCTAGTACTCTGCGCAGTTAATTCCTACACCTAGTTAGTACTCGGCTCAGTTAGTCCCTATCCTTAGTTAGTAATCTGCGCAGTGAATTCCTACACCTAGTTAGTACTCGGCTCAGTTAGTCCCTATCCTTAGTTAGTAATCTGCGCAGTGAATTCCTACACCTAGTTAGTACTCGGCTCAGTTAGTCCCTATCCTTAGTTAGTACTCGGCTCAGTTAGTCCCTATCCTTAGTAATCTGCGCAGTGAATTCCTACACCTAGTTAGTACTCGGCTCAGTTAGTCCCTATCCTTAGTTAGTAATCTGCGCAGTGAATTCCTACACCTAGTTAGTACTCGGCTCAGTCCCTATCCTTAGTTAGTAATCTGCGCAGTGAATTCCTACACCTAGTTAGTACTCGGCTCAGTTAGTCCCTATCCTTAGTTAGTACTCGGCTCAGTTAGTCCCTATCCTTAGTTAGTACTCGGCTCAGTTAGTCCCTATCCTTAGTTAGTAATCTGCGCAGTGAATTCCTACACCTAGTTAGTACTCGGCTCAGTTAGTCCCTATCCTTAGTTAGTACTCGGCTCAGTTAGTCCCTAACCTTAGTTAGTACTCGGCTCAGTTAGTCCCTATCCTTAGTTAGTACTCGGCTCAGTTAGTCCCTATCCTTAGTTAGTACTCGGCTCAGTTAGTCCCTATCCTTAGTTAGTAATCTGCGCAGTGAATTCCTACACCTAGTTAGTACTCGGCTCAGTTTGTCCCTATCCTTAGTTAGTAATCTGCGCAGTGAATTCCTACACCTAGTTAGTACTCGGCTCAGTTAGTCCCTATCCTTAGTTAGTAATCTGCGCAGTGAATTCCTACACCTAGTTAGTACTCGGCTCAGTTTGTCCCTATCCTTAGTTAGTAATCTGCGCAGTGAATTCCTACACCTAGTTAGTACTCGGCTCAGTTAGTCCCTTTCCTTAGTTAGTAATCTGCGCAGTGAATTCCTACACCTAGTTAGTACTCGGCTCAGTTAGTCCCTATCCTTAGTTAGTACTCGGCTCAGTTAGTCCCTATCCTTAGTAATCTGCGCAGTGAATTCCTACACCTAGTTAGTACTCGGCTCAGTTAGTCCCTATCCTTAGTTAGTACTCGGCTCAGTTAGTCCCTATCCTTAGTTAGTAATCTGCGCAGTGAATTCCTACACCTAGTTAGTACTCGGCTCAGTTAGTCCCTATCCTTAGTTAGTAATCTGCGCAGTGAATTCCTACACCTAGTTAGTACTCGGCTCAGTTAGTCCCTATCCTTAGCTAGTACTCTGCGCAGTGAATTCCTACACCTAGTTAGTACTCGGCTCAGTCCCTATCCTTAGTCAGTATTTGGCTCAGTTAGTCCCTATTCTTAGCTAGTACTCTGCGCAGTTAATTCCTACACCTAGTTAGTACTCGGCTCAGTTAGTCCCTATCTTTAGTTAGAACTCGGCTGAGTTAGTCCCTATTCTTAGCTAGTACTCTGCGCAGTTAATTCCTACACCTAGTTAGTACTCGGCTCAGTTAGTCCCTATCCTTAGTTAGAACTCGGCTGAGTTAGTCCCTATTATTAGCTAGTACTCTGCGCAGTTAATTCCTACACCTAGTTAGTACTCGGCTCAGTTAGTCCCTATCCTTAGTTAGTAATCTGCGCAGTGAATTCCTACACCTAGTTAGTACTCGGCTCAGTTAGTCCCTATCCTTAGTTAGTAATCTGCGCAGTGAATTCCTACACCTAGTTAGTACTCGGCTCAGTTAGTCCCTATCCTTAGTTAGTACTCGGCTCAGTTAGTCCCTATCCTTAGTAATCTGCGCAGTGAATTCCTACACCTAGTTAGCACCTTATTAGATATTAAGCACTCTATCAGATTGCGTCATGATTCAATTTCAAGGGGAATATGACTGCCAGGATCCACCATGTTGTTACGTATAAACGACCGATTTATCACCCTTCCTATCCTCAACGTGAAACCATCATGAAGAGAGATGCAGGGCCTTTTGGGTTGCTCTGAAAAGTATGAGGCTAATAATAATAACACACACACACACACACACACACACACACACACACACACACATACACACACACACACACACTGTAACGGGCGTGAATTGAGAATTAAAGCGTTACAATGGAAATTTTAAAATTAAAAAATATAAAATTTTAAAATTTGAAAATACACAAATATAAAAATAAATACAGTGCCATAAGCAGCAAACAAACTTTATAAAGTAAAAAAGCCATTATTAAAGAGTGGAGTTTCGTTATTATTTTGGATTTTAAGGAGATAAATGTAGCAATCAGGAAAAAGGAATGAAAAGTCAAAATTCATGTAAAAAGATCATCGATATTTGAAAATATGCAAAAAGAAGAATTAGGAAGAAAATTAAGAATACGAAAATTGCAAAAATTCAAAATTTAAAAAGTTACGGCCAGATTTAAATTTTAATACTAAAATATAAAATTGGGCAATCGCGGGAAATTGTGACGTATAATGTGACCATTTTAAAGGGTAGATCGTATGATTCTAAGTCACTCAATAAGACGGTTGCTGATTGGATCAGGGACGTCATGTGATATCGGAAGTTTCATAAAGGAGCTTGAAAGAGAAAAGGGATAAGTCAGTAAGTTTTGAGATGCGGTTAGTGTTGGACGATGATCGGCTTGCTCCGCTTTGTAATGAGTCAAAAGTGTTACAATAAGTAACAATAAGTAGCGGTAAATAAGTGACTGCTAAATGTATCCCAAGCATTTTCTAGAGATCAATCAAAATGTGGTGCATTTCAAATCGATCGAAAAACGGAGGTTTACAAAGTTGATAAACCGTAGATTGCTTAAAGAAAATAGTGACATAATAATTCGATAAAATAAATTTTAACACTGTTAAATGTGAAACTAAATTAGAATAGCAGGGATAGAACTTTTGAAAATTTTAATTCCTGGCGACGCGTGAGGAACGCAAGACCGTGCACAAAGCCGACCAAGAATTGAGATCCTCACTCCACAAATCTGGAAACCAAACTGTGAAATTAACAAGGGTCCAGGAAGCGGCACAAATTAAAATGTAGTTGCTTTCTTCTTGTTCAAATCTAAAATTTCGTAAATTCATTAATGTTTGGGGAAAAGAAAATTCAAGTAATTCTTTTAAATTTCAAAAACATAGTGAATAAATTATGTTATAAAATTAATGGCTTTATTTATATTAGAGGTAAAGAAAATGTATTAAAAGGGTTGTTCATAATGTATACAGAAGTAAATTTAATATATAAACAATTTTGTTTTTTTATAAACTGATAAAGGGGCCAAAATTAGTATCAATTTGCCTAAGGGTTTTATATGTTACAGTAATTATGATTAAGGAACTGTGAAGTTTTTTAAATACTAAAATAGAATAATTAAAACATTAGCTAGTTTGGGATAGGAAAAGATATAAAAACTAACCCAGCCTAACGGGTTGTAAGTGAAACTAGTTAGAAATTAACAAATCAAAATTAGTATAGAAAACAAATGTCAAAAGACAAATAATTTATGTTGAGGTAATTCTAAGATTTACAGAAAGTAAATAAGTATTGTTCGAAATCAAACAACAGTCAAAAAGCATATTTTAAATATGAATTGATAAACTTAAATAAGTACGATTTCTATATAAATATATAAATGCTGATTTTACCAATAGTGTGTTAACATTAGGATCTAAATATGATGTTTGAAATTCTATTAATATAGGTAAATGTTCTGATGACATTAGTTATCAATTTGGGTTAAATTCCAAATAAGATTTGTTGATCCTAATAGATGAGGTTTACCAAATGATTTTAATTATGTGGATTGCCTTTATAAAGTGTTATATGTTAATATTTAGTAATTTTTTTTATAAATTGTTTTTATGTATAAATGTTTTATTTTTTGAATAGATGAAACATTTTGATAAAATGTGATATAATTGCATAGGTATTTTTCTTATGAAATTATAAACGATAATATGTTTCTCTTTTAGGAAATTTAGTGTAATTTTCTATAAATTAAATTTATTAGTAAAGCATAAGTTTTCAGATGTAAAGGTATGCTAGAATTAAGTATAATTTTTAAAGTGTTACATTTGGAACCAAAGGGTTCAAAGGGTTAAAAGATATTAAGATACTTAAATAACTAAGCTAAGGGCAAATTCATTTACGAAATAAATACTAAGTTCAATTATAAAAGTTTAATTGTGCTTCAAAAATTTTGTAAAACATATGAAGAAGTTTTGTAAAAAGTTAAATTTTACAAAAGTGATAAATCTGTGCTAATGCGAAAATTGAAGTAAAATAAAACACAGTGTTTTTTTTACTAACTTGCAAATTGAGTTGAAATTTATTTAATAAACATTTTTCTTACACACTCCGACACCCTGGTCATTAAGCTAAGATGCCTAAAAAGAATTCATTTCCCCGAAAATAGTACTCAAAGGGTTAAATTTCCTTGAGTTAGGTTTCTTAAAATAAGGTCCCGTGACTGGTTCTCTGGCAGATTTTGGCAAGCGTTAGCACAGAGCTGACTTCAGTCGGCAATGCTTGTTCAAAATTTTTATCTTTGTGACGGTGGGTAGGGCCGTCACAACACACACACACACACACACACATACACACACACACACACACACACACACAGACACACACACACACACACACACACACACACACACACACACACACACACACACACACACACACACACACACACACACACACACACACACACACACACACACACACACACACACACACACACACACACACACACACACACATACACACACACACACACAGACACACACACACACACACACACACACACACACACACACACACACACACACACACACACACACACACACACACACACAGACACACACACACACACACACACACACACACACACACACACACACACACACACACACACACACACACACACACACACACACACACACATACACACACACACACACACACAGACACACACACACACACACACACACACACACACACACACACACACACACACACACACACACACACACACACACACACACCCGCACGAAACAGGTAATTGCAAAACTATAGTATATCCGTTCCTAAGTTATATTTAATTGTTTACAGACTCTAAAATCACACTTCACCATCACGTGTCCTTATTCCCGATACACAGGAATTGTATATCTTCTTTAACAATTGCTTATCAGAGAATCTCCCCACATTGTGTCAGGGACACTATGTACACCAATAAATATGCTTGAATATGAATTCCTTAGTAAGGTATCATTACCTGTATTATAGCAATATTTCTATGAATTTTATTCATATAAAACTTTTTAACTTTTATTTCAGAAATATTTGCATAACAACAAACATAGGCTGAAATCATTGCTCATAATATTTCGGCCCCTTTTCAAACAGCTGTTGCCGTTGTTAACGGCTGAAACTTTTAAATGTAGTTGAAATGTTTTCCCGTTTCATTTAACTTATAAATTATCAACAGAACGTTCATGGAGAGAATCGTGGACCTCTATTTGCCCCTTGACGCACATAAAGTTAAACTTTACTGGCACAGCCCAAGATTACAAAGTCTATAAATAATAGATAATGTTCGTTTAGCCACCGAACGTTTGTAGTTTGTTGAAAGTGGCTGTGAAGCTATTGTTCTTCCATTGTGATACGTGAAACTATAACCCAACTTATCTTTCTGATCTTTTCTATATACTGCGGAACACATCACACACACACACACACACACACACACACACACACACACACACACACACACACACACACACACACACACACACACACACACACACACACACACACACACACACACACACACACACTGCAACGCCCTCACCCCTTTCTCACTCTTTACTATCGTAACGTTAATGGTATTACGGAGTTGTTACTTTTTATTATTTTAAATCGCTCCTGCTTATCTCTGTTGCGCTCTCGGGCTCTTGTAGCCTCGAGCGTTTTTAAATTTTGTCTTGTGTTCACTCGTTATATGCCACGCCTAAACGCAAGCCAATTCCCGCTGACTCCTACCTTTAAAGTTTGTATGACCCCTCCCCCCTAAAATGGTTAACATGTTTTGTTGGGTCTTTTTATAGTCATACTTGTCAGTAAAGTACTCAGCTGGAAAGAAACATTATTAATATGAACACACAAAATTTTCAAAGAATCTTACCATCTTAGAAGATCTGCAGGCACAGCAGGGGGACGTGCAAAATATGATCATGTTTAAGATACCTCTTTTAAAGGCTCCTGTGTTCTTTAAACATAATCTGCCAGTAGACCTCGTCTCTGGGCTTCAATACAAGAAAAACCAACTAATTCTTAGAATAGCTGGTTCTCAGAATAGCTTATTCTGGAATAAATTGGTTCTCAGGAGAGAACTCGTTTGAAGAAACATTAGGTTCTGAATTTTATATATTTATTAATTAATGAAATTTAATTAAAACTGTACTTTGATTTTATAATCATTATTTATCAGTTGGAAAAAACTAAAAGTTTTATTGGTTGTTCAACACAGGATAATTTAAATACCATTACGTTTTTATATTGCATTTAATTACTGGTTTTTAAAATAAAAATATTTTCAACTAAAATACATTTGACTCTTTCTTTACTATCTCTTTGTTTTTATTGGAATCACAAATAATCATTTAAATTTTTCTGATATTTTATATATTTAATCTCGACATTTTATTTATATATATAATTCATTAACTACATTTACATATTTGAACAAAATTTATTTCCTAATTTAACATGATAAAAATTTTTTTATCCTCTGATTTCAAGATTGAATTGGTAAATTTTGCATTTTATTACAAATAATTTTAAAATTGGTATAGTTCTATAATTCTAGTCTTCCTGAAAAGGATTGGCTTATGCCAAAACAACTTCGTGAATTTAATAGTTATTATTCATTACTTAAGCATTTTTATTATACAAATTAATTTTACTGAGCTTAACATTTATTCAAAATTCAACATAGAATGAAGTCATTGTTTAATTTTTATTGAGAATTTTGAATTTAATATTTTTAACCTACTAAATTTGACGTTATTTAATAAAATAGAGAAAATGACTTGCCATGGATTTTTCCTGCCGGTCTAGAGTCCTCTCGTCTGGATTCCAGGTCCCTGGACATCGGAAGTTGTCATCCCTGGTCAGTCGATGAAAGTTCTTCTCCATTTTCACGTCCCGGAGGCTGAGTCTTAAGCCCTCGTCCATGGATGGAATTAAACGGCGGAAACGTAGTGGTTTTGTTCCATCTGTTACCTATGGTCGTTGTCCTATGCACTGACCGACATTACGACCGTTAGCACCTCGTATTAAAATTTTTTACAGACTGCCTTACAGGATTTTAAGTTCCTGTATTTATTGCGGCTATGTAACCCTACCCCCCCGCTCTAAGCTCGTCGCTATTTCTGTGCTTTTTTTCTTGTACAGGCGGGTTGGACAACGTATTCGATTCAACCTGCATAATTTTGTTATCTGTTTTAGAACACTGAAAAATGTCTATTATTTTAAAATGGCTGTAACATTTTTGTTATTTAAGTTTTTAAAATTTAGTTTTCACTATTGTTCATTTGGGATTTTGCTGGTCATTTCAAAATGTTAGTGATAGTTCTACGTGGCCTAGTTCTCAAGTTAGCATTTTTCGGCCCTTAGAAAATTTTCACTGCACTCCCGTTTGTCAAATTTAGTTAGTTATTACAGTTTTATTTTATTTTAATAATACTTATTCAACATTTTACTGACTTCTTCACTCTTTACAACGTTTCATTATACAATAAATTAAAACCTTATTATTTAATTGTTAAATTTGTTATTCAAATTTTTGAAATTACTTATTTCTTAATGTGAACGGTGATTCAGACCGTCTCACACACACACACACACACACACACACACACACACACACACACACACACACACACACACACACACACACACACACACACACACACACACACACACACACACACACACAGACACACAGACACACAAACACACACACACAGACACACACACACACACACACACACACAGACACACATACACACACACAGACACACAACACACACACACACACACACACACACACACACACACACACACACAATAATTATAAAAATTACCCGGAAAATAATAATAAATTTCATGGGATATATATTATAATAATTTACAAAAGAAATAAACAATGAAAGTGTAAGAAAAAATAATAACCCTAAAGAAAGAGAAAATAAATAAATTAACGCCAAAGTAAATTTTATCAACATTGTTATCAAGCAATCAATAGAAGCAGTTGTGAAAGTTTAAAAAAAACATTTTTTTGTAATTATATATTTGTAAATTAATTAAGTCATTGGTGGAATTGTGAAAAAAATTTTCCTGCGAAAAATATGGGGTATTACTATTAGTGCCAGAATATTATTAGTGCTATTTGGATGTATTTAAAAAATACATTGTCATATTGGAATAGTGGTTTATACAAGAGGAATATACATGGTATAGGAGCCTATTGAAGCCTATGGAAATGAAATCACGATATTCTGAGGAAATCCGGTTTGAAAAAATAAAACTATAAACAACATGACTGTAAGAAATGTAGGAGTTGTGATTGAATTCAGGGTAAACACTGTTTAGAAGAGGTTTGTACAGTACCCAGATGTAACACTGTTTTAAACCTGATGGTCTCAAGTAAGCTGAAGAATCCGTTGAGAGGTTTCTACATGACGTCACAATACAATCACAGGTGATCGGAAACGTTGGCAAGGTTTAGAGAAATATTTGTGGAAACTTAAGTTAGTGTGTGAGCATAAGTCTGTTTCTAAAGCAGGTCCCTAGCGTCCCGTCTGTCTGTATATCAGGCCATTCGTCCGTCATCTGTCTGGAGTATGTATATAGCACCACAGATTTCTTGTATACATTTATCTGTTACACTCTAAATGTATATAAAAAAGAATTTTAATTGAACAAATTTTATTACGAGTCTGGTTCCGGAAGCAATATGCATTAAAGTTTATGTAACGGTTTACATTTGTGAAACTTTTACATCTAATTGGGAAATAAAATCATTTTAAAGTATTTATGTGACGAAATGCTTACATTAGCCCAGGCTATATTACCACGTCTTTACAGAATACATCCTACCATGTTGTTTTAGGTGCAGTAATGAAATAATTTTCATAAACAAGTATGAAGTTCATAACTGTATGAAGCAACTGTGGCGTAATGTTTATTTTTAAATAAATAAAACCTCTAAGCTACAAATAACTTTTATTTTAAACCTTATGTGCATTTCAATTGCACAGCAATCATCTTCAAGGTTTAAATAAAAGTTATTTGTGGTTTAAAGGTTTCATTTATTAAAAAAAAAGTAAATTTGATGTTTAATTTATTCTATACTTTCCTGAAAGGTTTCATTGCAATACAGCATTTTTAAGGCATAATAGTTGACTTCAATCGTAAACCATTTACAAAATCAACAATTTTCTAGTTAAGTTTGTAATTTCTGAGCTATCTATGATAACAATAATTGTGTTATGCAAATATTTCCTTAACAAGTTTGATTTTCAATTTGTATTTTAAATACATTTTAATGCACCCCTCCTATTATCCAAGCAGCGCATATATAATAAGTCTAAAGGAAATGATGGCAAGTCACGTTGGCCTAGTTATAAAGTGGCAAAGGTAAATAGTGGCAAAGTGAGGGAACACTTTCCGTTAGGTGAAGTGATGATTACCCACCCCATTGAGTTAAGTCGTAACAAAACAGAGAGGGTGGTTCTTGGTAAAGTTGTCAATCTGAGCGAAACTATTTACAAATGCAGCTTGCGTGGTATTTCTGTTTAAGGGAAGTTTATATTGTTTATACATTACATGTAATAACATATTCTATATAGGTTTGCCTATATTATATATTCAAATACATAATATAATATAATAATATACATAGTTCATTTAATCTGTAGTGTAATTGCATTAAATATAATAGATGTAATATATATTGTAATCCTTTGTAGAAGTTTTTTTCTTGTTAAATATATATGGTTGAATAATATTTTCATAATAAAAAATAAATAATTTTGCATTTTTCGTAATACACTTTTACTCAACATATAAGTGATTTTTTTCCGCTTATTTGTGGTGTAGCATTCTCAAACTTACAAGTAATACATAGTTCCGCAACTAAACTCTGACTCAAATGAGTAGAGTAGTACTTGTAAGTTTGAGAATGCTGATACTGCAAATCAGCGAAACAAATTATCTTATTTTGATGAGTAAAAATGTATTAAGAAAAATACAAATCGTATATTCTTGGTTATAAAAAATATTGTTCAACCATATATATATATATATATATATATATATATATATATGGCGTGTATGTCGTGTATGTGTGTGTGTGTGTGTGTGTGTGTGTGTGTGTGTGTGTGTGTGTGTGTGTGTGTGTGTGTGTGTGTGTGTGTGTGTGTGTGTGTGTGTGTGTGTTTGTGTGTGTTTGTGTGTGTGTGTGTGTGTGTGTTTGTGTGTGTGTGTGTGTGTGTGTGTTTGTAAGTGCATGTGTGTGTGTATGTTTGTTTGTGTGTATGTGTGTGTGTGGGGGTGGGGTGTGTGTGTGGTTGGGTGGTGTGTGTGTATGTGTGTGTATGTGGATTGGTGGGTGGGGTGTGTGTGTGTGTGTGGGTGGGTGGTGTGTGTGTGTGTGGGTGGGTGGGTGGTGTGTGTTTGTGTGTGTGAGGGTGTGTGTGTGTGTTTGTGTGGGTGGGTGGTGTGTGTGTGTGTTTGGTGTGTGTGTATGGGTGGGTGGGTGGGTAGGTGAGGTGTGTGTGTGTGTGTGTGTGTGTGTGTGTGTGAATGCGTGAATGCGAGTGTGTGTTTCTATTAATGCCTCCACAGGGTATAAATTGTTTGAGTTAACTCTAAAGTTATTTTAGAAAATAAAGAGTATATTCCAATATATTATTTATCTGAAGAGAAGATCCGTAATTGTTAAGAACCTGTATTTTCCTCGACACAACTTGTTGATATTCTCAACATGCGATGTAGTTGTATCTGGTGACAGTGTACAAAGATTTAGACAATATCAATATGTTACGTTAAGTAGTTTTATAAATATATTTGCCAATGAAATGGTGTGTACATTAATAAATAAATATTTAACAAGAAAAACGTCATCTACAAATCAAATATAATATGGGAGAGTGTTTTATTATCACAAAATGGTGAACGTAAACAAAAAAAAAAAAAAACATTAGAATATCTGTGCTGAGTAATAAAACATGGGAACTGTACAAACCCCACGAGCTAATATAATCAGTGATGGGTAAACAAACGCGACACGGACGGCATAAATCAGTCTCAGCATTGAAGCTTAGCGAAGATG
>JBAIZL010000009.1:43306307-43333807 GCA_036971475.1 Prosapia bicincta | reverse complement strand
TAAAGCAACGAATGTACGAGAATAAGGGTGCGGATTTAGTAACCGTGAGAAACTGCGTTTGCTCAATTCTTCTACTACCCTCGCGGGAAGGCGGGTCGTCATGAGCGTGCAATCAGTATTACTTTTGTGTTAAACCGTTATTAATTTAATGTTTAAAATTTATCAACTACTGAATATTTTTAATGAGAGCTTTGTTTGTTTTTTTATTTTACTTAAATTTAACTCTGGTATAAGAGTAAGGTCTTGTAAAGTATTGAAATGTGTTAACAAAGCGATGTAAGTTCAAGTGATTGTCAAGATGTGTTTTATATTAACTTTCTTTTGATATTTTTCGATAGATACAAAACCAGGGCGCATTGATATAGGGTTGTCTTAACCATTTGTAAAAGACGTGAACCTGTTGTATTGTAATTCATGTTGTTAGACTTATAAAAAATGATTTTTTAAGGTTAAAATTTAAATTGTTTTAAACATATATCTCTTTTAGGAAATATAAACGAGAATTTTGATGTAACTTGTCCTTGTAAGAACGATTTGGATAGACAGATAAGTCTGCCAAAGCCAAATCGTAAGATATAATTGGTAAGGAAAATATTGCGTAAAACTGTGACGGTACTCCTAGATGATGTATTCACACGTGAGCATTCTTTTGTCTCCGCGGCACATTTCTTTGTGAAGAAGCAAGAGCTTCTAAAACCTAAGTGACAATGATGTAGTTAGATTGCGCTACATTTAATCACAATGCACCTGAAGCATGATACATTATATATTTTTATATATTATATTTTGTTATACTTTATACCTATATTATAATGTTATACCTCGTCAAATTTCTTTTCCGACGCAACTAGAGCTGAGGGTTAAGTAAAAGGACATAACAAATTTAGATCGTAACAAGTAATTTATTGAGTGCAAATGTGTAGCCTAATGAGTGAAAATATTTAGCATAATGAATGCAAATGTTTACGATCTAGGGTTTCAAAGAGAGTTCTATTTTCTCCTTTATTTTCTTTGCGTTCCTGGCAACGCTGTATGTGCTAGTTTCTTAATGAAGTTTTATAATAAAAGAAAACATTTTAATAGTTTTATCCAATAAAAAAGTTTTGTATACACTTTTTTTGTTTAAAAAGTCAAAGAATGGAAACAAAAGGTTTTTTTCTGAAACTGTGAATGTATTTTAAAAAAATATGAAAGAAAATGTAGTTAAGTGCTTTTGACGAGAGAAAGCTAATTAGAAAGCAAGACATTTAGAAGAAAAGGTGGCACAGGAGCTTGAAGGAATTATGTTGGCTACTCGAAAAGTTAGCAAATTTACCGATTACATTTCGGCTTGGATCTAAGGAAGTTTCGAAAGCTTGACCGCTAACCAAGGGTTGAACCCGAAACCTTGAGGTTAGTCAACCTTTATGTTTAAGGTTGAAGCTTGTTGAAACCGGACAGATACTCTATAAAACCAGTTCCTGCTAAGGATCTAAATATTATGTATAATTGTACCGTAATTTGATGGTCCCCATGGGTATCCAACGATGCAGTTTCCTAGACCGTGTTCGTTGTCCAATGTAGTACTGTGATTGAATTGTGGTTAAGTGAACAAATGTATTTATAACTTAGTCATACAAAATTGTTTTTTAAAACACCGATTTTTTCGATCCTTGAGTTGCTTAGCGCTTGTATATTACACTTCTTACTACATAGATATATGTATGTATACATCTTTAACCTCCTGTTAATATTAATTTATTTCTGTATCCCTAACATATATTTAATTCAATAAATATTCTCAATAAATATATATAAAATGTGTTTTCTAGTTTAAAATCTAAAACAACAAGGTTATTCAAATACAAGAATGTTTATTAATTTATTTTCAAAACATTTCGTTGGTAAACAGCACCAACATCATCAAGAATGAATAATACAATAATGCTAGATATAGGTCTATATCTTGGATTATTGTCTTTTTTATTCTTGATGATGTTGGTACTGTTTACCAACGAAATGCTTTGAATATAAATTAATAAATATTCTTGTATTTGAATAACAAATGTTGTTTTATATATATTGTTAATTATCACCGATTTGGGAAAAAGTTAGAACTGCATTTCATGCACTACAAAATGATTGGGTGTACTACAGATATTAATTTTTCATCTTATTTTTCCGTAAAAAAGGAAATTTATCAGTTTACATGATAAACCAATGTAGCCAGGCACACATAAAAAAGTTTACATATTTATTCACTAAGATGGGTTTATTTAAGCCAGTCTACTTTCGAAATGTAAGATTGAATTTGGTAATATATAAGATATAATTGGTGTATATGTGAGGTTTAATTGGTATATATGCGGTCACATATGTGAGGTTTAGTTAGTCTATATACTCTCACATATATGAGGTTTAGGGGGTACATGTAGGCTTTATTTGGTTAGTTTCAAATGTCCTATATATGAGGTTTAATTAGTCTATATATTCTCACATATATGAGATTTAAAGGGTATATGTAGGCTTTATTTGATTAGTTTTAACTGTCCTATGCGTGAGGTTTAATTAGCCCGTATACTCTCACATATATGAGGTTTAGGTGGTAAATGTAGCCTATTTGGTTAGTTTCAAATGTCCTATATATGAGGTTTAATTAGTCTATATATTCTCACATATATGAGATTTAAAGGGCATATGTAGGCTTTGTTTGTTTAGTTTTAACTGTCCTATGCGTGAGGTTTAATTAGCCCGTATACTCTCACATATATGAGGTTTAGGTGGTAAATGTAGCCTATTTGGTTAGTTTTAATTGTCCTATATGTGAGGTTTAATTGTTCCATATGTGAGGTTTAATTGGTCTATATGCGGTCATATATGTGAGGTTTAATTAGTCTATATACTCTCACATATATGAGGTTTAGGGGGTACATGTAGGCTTTATTTGGTTAGTTTCAAATGTCCTATACGTGAGGTTTAATTAGTCTATATACTCTCACATATATGAGATTTAGGGGGTACATGTAGGCTTTATTTGGTTAGTTTTAACTGTCCTATACGTGAGGTTTAATTAGCCCATATACTCGCACATATATGAGGTTTAGGTGGTAAATGTAGCTCGTTTGGTTAGTTTTAATTGTCCTATATGTGAGGTTTAATTGCTCCATATGTAAGGTTTAATTGGTCTATATGCGGTCATATATGTGAGGTTTAATTAGTCTATATACTCTCACATATATGAGGTTTAGGGGTTACATGTAGGCTTTATTTGGTTAGTTTCAAATGTCCTATATGTGAGGTTTAATTAGTCTATATATTCTCACATATATGAGATTTAAATGGTATATGTAGGCTTTATTTGATTAGTTTTAACTGTCCTATGTGTGAGGTTTAATTAGCCCGTATACTCTCACATATATGAGGTTTAGGTGGTAAATGTAGCCTATTTGGTTAGTTTTAATTGTCCTGTATGTGAGGTTTAATTGCTCCATATGTGAGGTTTAATTGGTCTATATGCGGTCATATCTGTGAGGTTTAATTAGCCCATATACTCGCACATATATGAGGTTTAGGTGGTAAATGTAGCTCGTTTGGTTAGTTTTAATTGTCCTGTATGTGAGGTTTAATTGCTCCATATGTGAGGTTTAATTGGTCTATATGCGGTTATATCTGTGAGGTTTAATTAGTCCATATACTCTCACATATATGAGGTTTAGGGGGTACATGTAGGTTTTATTTGGTTAGTTTCAAATGTCCTATATGTGAGGTTTAATTAGTCTATATATTCTCACATATATGAGATTTGAAGGGTATATGTAGGCTTTATTTGATTAGTTTTAACTGTCCTATACGTGAGGTTTAATTAGCCCATATACTCGCACATATATGAGGTTTAGGTGGTAAATGTAGCTCGTTTGGTTAGTTTTAATTGTCCTATATGTGAGGTTTATTTAGTCCATATACTCTCAAATACATGTAGGTTTTATTTGTTTAGTTTTAACTGTCCTATACGTGAGGTTTAATTAGTCTATATACTCTCTCATATTAGAGGTTTATGGGGTAAATGTAGGCTTTATTTGGTTAGTTTTAATTGTCCTATACGTGAGGTTTAATTAGTCTATATACTCTCACATATATGAGGTTTAAGCCTGCGTACATTTAGGCTTTATTTGGTTAGTTTCAATTGTCCTTTATGTGAGCCTTAATTGCTCCATATGTGAGGTTTAATTGGTCTATATGCGGTCATATATGTGAGGTTTAATTAGTCTATATGCTATCAAATATATGAGGTTTAGGGGGTACATGTAGGCTTTATTTGATTAGTTTTAATTGCCCTATATGTGAGGTTTAATTAGTCTATATACTCTCACATATATGAGGTTTAGCTGGTACATGTAGGCTTATTTGGTTACTTTTAATTGTCCTATATGTGAGGTTTAATTGGTCTATATACTCTCACATATATGAGGTTTAGCTGGTACATGTAGGCTTTATTTGGTTACTTTTAATTGTCCTATATGTGAGGTTTAATTGGTCTATAGGCTCTCTTACACGTGAGGTTTAATTATAAAATATGTGGTGTTTAATTAGTATGTGCCAGCTTTAATTTTTCTACATTTTAGGTTTAATTGCTCTATGTGTCAGTTTTAATTGGTCCTCACATATAAGAGGTTTAATTAGTCTGTATGTGAGGTTTAATTAGTATATTTCTGTTTTAAGTAGCCTATATGTTAGATTTAATTGTTCTATAGGCCCTGACATATGTGAGGTTTAATTAGTTTATGTGTTGAGTTTAATTGGTGTATGTCACCTCTAATTGCTTTATATGTTAGGTTTAATTGGTCCATATATGAGGTTTAATTGGTCTGTAGGCCCTCACATATTTGAGGTTTAACTTAGTCTACATGTAAGGTTTGATTGGTATTTGTGGGATTTAATTGATCTATATGATAGGTATTGGTCGATATGTGATGTTTAATTGGTCTTTATGTTAGGTTTATATGGTTTGGTCACCCTCACGTATGTGAGGTTTAACTTAGTCTACATGTGAGGTTTAATTTTTATATGTGGGCTTTAATTTCTGTATAGGCATATGTGAGGCTTATTAGGTCTGTAAGGGAAGTGTGATTGGTCTATATGTGAGGTTTAATTTCTTTAAACGTTAGGTTTAATTCCTATATTCAATATCCCTATTTGAGAGGTTTAAATGCTCCTAATGTTGATAGTAATATGTGTAAATGTTTGATTTGATTACGCAGAATTTGATATTATGTAATATACGTTTAAGTGTAAGGTAGTGCTGAAAGCGACAAACTTGACATTATCTTAGATAATTTATAAATATATAACTATACGATGCGTATTTCAAACGTAAAGTCGATTTAGTGAGCGTTTAACCATTATCTGGGTGTGTAGAATTAGTACAGCTACAGAAAGACGAAGAGAGAGAGAGAGAGAGAGAGAGAGAGAGAGAGAGAGCTTATAATGGGAAATTACCTAATTTATTCGATATTCATATAAATTTATAAATAAATTTATTAAAGGGATTATTGTGAGCTGAAATTATAGAAGGAGAATTTCATAACGTATATAATAGAATTGAATTAGAATTAATAAGAACAAGCACTGTCTCCTCCCTGTGGGACTTGTACAGCCGACAACATGCAGCGATTTAACACAATTATGCTGAATAAATCCCGCTCTGGTCTACTTCATCTCCAACGCAGAGATGCAGCTTAGTTTAATTATAAGCAGCAAATTTGCATTCCGCACGGCTCGGCTTCCCGGCAAACATTTGTTTGGTAAATAGAAAACTGTATTAGTTAAATACAGTACTGTATTAGGATTTTAAACGGAAAGTGTTTCAGAAAAAACAGAGTGTTTCTCTTGCCTGAAGAGAAGGACAGAACCAGACGTAGGACGTAGAGGAAGACGGGGAAAAGGAGTTGGTACAAAATTTGTATAAAAGCCAAGGCCTAAATAAACTGTGCATTCATAATAGCATAAACCTATTTAGAAAATGCAGTGAATCTTTGTGAACGTGAATGGTTATGAATATAAAGTTATAACTCACAACTGTAACCAGAGTTGTAAATTAAAAATCCTAATATGTTTTACATCATATTTCTAGGATTTATCTGGGATTCGGTCTACTGTATGTTTCTTACAAGATACATTTTTATCGAATATTAGAGAAAAATTTAAAAAATCTAAAATTCTTTTGTATATAATACACTACAACTGTTACACACTAAATGTAAAGCCAAACTTTATAAAGAAAGAAAAATTTTGTGGTTTTATTACTAAAAGTAAAATTTTCGTTTACGCTTATCAATCGGTCAAATTAAATAAATATATAACATTCCAATAAATTAAAAACATTAAGTTAATGTTGAATTAAAACAGTAATCAAGTGTTGAATACAGTGAATCGATAGCCCGATGGTTTCAACTTCTGCCGCGTTAATTGAAGTCGCTCCATCCAGTCCTGTCCGGTTTCGTTTAACGTTTAATTGATTTGTCGGTCTGACAGACACTTGTTACAGGGGACAACGGTGGCTGTCAAAACGTACGAACAGAGAATGAAGCCTCGTCACGATAAACTATCTCACATAAAAATTTAATCTGTTTGGAATAAATACAATTTAAAAAAAAATGTGGGTGAAACGTTATAAATACAGTTTTTATTTTCCCCACTTGGCATTTGTAACCTTTACCATTCAGGGTCTGCCTGTGACGTTTTAATAGAAAGGGGTTGTGGAAACAAAGCAAAGACTTGTCATTATGTCCCACGAGAGTTATGAGATGTTCCTACGAAAATAGGGCTGTTGTTTTATTTACTATAATGTTTTTCTATAAGTTTTATGTTTTATCCTCTGACCTCTAAATGACCTTTTCTGCTATATAGATCACCGCCTTTGCCTTAGCCTGAACACTGGTCATGGGATCTTATGTTATATTTAGTTTTAACCTTCAGAAGCACATAACAGGACAGTAGAATCAATGAGATATCACAGCTGGAATCTATATGTACTCTACAATAGAAAACAACCCCAAAATACCCATAACTTACTTAATGTATGTTTATAGTTACGTAGCGGGGTGATACAAAAACTCAGAGAGTGCTGTGATGTCATAAATATTTGTGTTGTTTGTGAGTTTAGATTTCATAATAAATTTCATCATAAATAATTTATTTTTGCAGTTCAGCATGTTGCATGAATCTTGCAACAGCTAGAATCTTTAATCCACAAAAGAAAACAGCAAACAAAAAAAAAACATTTTATTAATTTACGTTATCGCGGTGATACAAAGACATATATAGCGTTATGAATCATACATGTTTACAAATAACCTCATTGTCTGTGTGTTTATATTAAATGGCTTCCTTCAGTGGAAAAAAGGGTTGTTTAAGACGTATTCATGCAAAATTTAAGTTTGAAAGACAAGTTTACTATTAACATGGTACAAACAAATTGTGTAGAAAATAGAGGTTTTTGCAAATATATTTTGTAGATGTAAACGGGGCAGAAACACAGTTAGCTGATGGGGTGTAAATGATAGTTATTTCTTCTATAAATTTGAATTTGTAGAAGATAATAAATTGACCTTTCTAGCTTATTGATTATACACTGTGTCTTCACATAAACACTGGTAATGATATCGAACTTTTGCTATATACATTTTCCCCCTTTATAGACCAACAGTGTGTGTAAGGATGCAGGAGAGCTTGAATCTATGCTACTCTACGTAGGAACCGCTTTGCAATATGCCGTTTTTACTATAGACATAAGTATGCACTACTATAGTTTGATTTAAATAGAACAGGCCTCTATGAAGGTGAAATCAGTTAGAGTGAGAGAGAGGGGTTACCGCCGTCTGGGTGAATGGGGAGTTCACATCTTGCCAGTTCGGCGAGCCTTGTTGCCAAATTTACGTTAAACCTGCGTTCGTCGCTCAATAGTTCTACTTCAAACTGACAACACAGCATCCCTACTCTGCCACAGACAGGTTCCTATTCTGTTTTAAATAAAACTATAGTCCGTTGGACGTTTGTAAATATGCATTCTTTCCTTAAGTATACAGGGAACACCGGAACTATGGCCTTTACAGTAGCTGCATCATTCTAACAAGACCTTAACAATATGCCTGTAACAGTAATCCACGGTTACATTCACATCTTCTACTACATCCAAGTGTAGAAGATCGTTACATCTACATCTACTTTACAATAGTAAGTATTCTCTTGACCAAGATGGATTAGTACTCTATCATCGCCACATCTACGGCTTATTGTTTTCTCCATCTGTTCCTTATCTCATCTTCGAGTCCCTATGTAGAAGATCGTTACATCTACATCTACTTTACAATAGTAAGTATTCTCTTGACCAAGATGGATTAGTACTCTATCATCGCCACATCTACGGCTTATTGTTTTCTCCATCTGTTCCTTATCTCATCTTCGAGTCCCTATGTAGAAGATCGTTACATCTACATCTACTTTACAATAGTAAGTATTCTCTTGACCAAGATGGATTAGTACTCTATCATCGCCACATCTACGGCTTATTGTTTTCTCCATCTGTTCCTTATCTCATCTTCGAGTCCCTATGTAGAAGATCGTTACGTCTACATCTACTTTACAATAGTATGGATTCTCTTGACCAGGATGGATTTGTACTCTATCATCGCCACATCTACGACTTATTGTCTTCTCCATCTATGACTTATCTCATCTTCGAGTCCCAAGTGTAGAAGATCGTTATTTCTACATCTATTTTACAATAGTATGGATACTCTAGCCCAGGATGGATTTGTACTCTATCATCGCCACATCTACAGCTTATTGTCTCCTCCGTCTATTCCTTATCTCTTGTTCGAGTCCCAAGTGTAAAAGATCGTTACGTCTACATCTACTTCACAATAGTATGGATTCTCTTGACCAGGATGGATTTGTACTCTATCATCGCCACATCTACGACTTATTGTCTTCTACATCTATTACTTTTCTCATCTTCGAGTCCCAAGTGTAGAAGATCGTTATGTCTACATCTACTTTACAATAGTATGGATACTCTAGCCCAGGATGGATTTGTACTCTATCATCGCCACATCTACAGCTTATTGTCTCCTCCGTCTATTCCTTATCCCTTGTTCGAGTCCCAAGTGTAGAAGATCGTTACGTCTACATCTACTTTACAATAGTATGGATTCTCTTGACCAGGATGGATTTGTACTCTATCATCGCCACATCTACGACTTATTGTCTTCTACATCTATTACTTATCTCATCTTCGAGTCCCAAGTGTAGAAGATCGTTATGTCTACATCTACTTTACAATAGTATGGATACTCTAGCCCAGGATGGATTTGTACTCTATCATCGCCACATCTACAGCTTATTGTCTCCTCCGTCTATTCCTTATCCCTTGTTCGAGTACCAAGTGTAGAAGATCGTTACGTCTACATCTACTTTACAATAGTATGGATTCTCTTGACCAGGATGGATTTGTACTCTATCATCGCCACATCTACGACTTATTGTCTTCTCCATCTATTACTTATCTCATCTTCGAGTCCCAAGTGTAGAAGATCGTTATTTCTACATCTATTTTACAATAGTATGGATACTCTAGCCCAGGATGGATTTATACTCTATCAAAGCCACATCTACCGCTTATTGTCTCCTCCGTCTATTCCTTATCCCTTGTTCGAGTCCCAAGTGTAAAAGATCGTTACATCTACATCTTTTTTGCAATAGTATGGATTCTCTTGACCAGAATGGATTTGTACTCTATCATCACCACATCTACGGCTTATTGTGATCTCCATCTATTCCTTATCCCATCTTCGAGTCCCAAGTGTAGTAGATCGTTACGTCTACATCTACATTACAATAGTATGTATTCCCTTGACCAGAATAAATATGTACTCTATCATCGCTACATCTACGGCTTATTGTGTTCTCCATCTATTAATTACCCTTGTTCGAGTCCCAAGTGTAGAAGATCATTACGTCTACATCTACTTTACAATAATATAGATTCTCTTGACCAGAATGGATTTGTACTGTATCATCGCCACATCTACGGCCTATTGTCTCCTCCGTCTATTCCGTATTTCTTCTTCGAGTCCCAAGTGTAGAAGATCGTTACGTCTACATCTACTTTACAATAATATAGATTCTCTTGACCAGAATGGATTTGTACTGTATCATCGCCACATCTACGGCTTATTGTCTCCTCCGTCTATTCCGTATTTCTTCTTCGAGTCCCAAGTGTAGAAGATCGTTACGTCTACATCTACTTTACAATAATATAGATTCTCTTGACCAGAATGGATTTGTACTGTATCATCGCCACATCTACGGCTTATTGTCTCCTCCGTCTATTCCGTATTTCTTCTTCGAGTCCCAAGTGTAGAAGATCGTTACGTCTACATCTACTTTACAATAATATAGATTCTCTTGACCAGAATGGATTTGTACTGTATCATCGCCATATCTACGGCTTATTGTCTCCTCCGTCTACTCCGTATTTCTTCTTCGAGTCCCAAGTGTAGAAGATCGTTACGTCTACATCTACTTTACAATAATATAGATTCTCTTGACCAGAATGGATTTATACTGTATCATCGTCACATCTACGGCTTATTGTCTCCTCCGTCTATTCCGTATTTCTTCTTCGAATCCCAAGTGTAGAAGATCGTTACGTCTACATCTACTTTACAATAATATAGATTCTCTTGACCAGAATGGATTTGTACTGTATCATCGCCACATCTACGGCTTATCGTCTCCTCCGTCTATTCCGTATTTCTTCTTCGAATCCCAAGTGTAGAAGATCGTTACGTCTACATCTACTTTACAATAATATAGATTCTCTTGACCAGAATGGATTTGCACTGTATCATCGCCACATCTACGGCTTATTGTCTCCTCCGTCTATTCCGTATTTCTTCTTCGAATCCCAAGTGTAGAAGATCGTTACGTCTACATCTACTTTACAATAATATAGATTCTCTTGACCAGAATGGATTTGTACTGTATCATCGCCACATCTACGGCTTATTGTCTCCTCCGTCTATTCCGTATTTCTTCTTCGAATCCCAAGTGTAGAAGATCGTTACGTCTACATCTACTTTACAATAATATAGATTCTCTTGACCGGAATGGATTTATACTGTATCATCGCCACATCTACGGCTTATTGTCTCCTCCGTCTATTCCGTATTTCTTCTTCGAATCCCAAGTGTAGAAGATCGTTACGTCTACATCTACTTTACAATAATATAGATTCTCTTGACCAGAATGGATTTATACTGTATCATCGCCACATCTACGGCTTATTGTCTCCTCCGTCTATTCCGTATTTCTTCTTCGAATCCCAAGTGTAGAAGATCGTTACGTCTACATCTACTTTACAATAATATAGATTCTCTTGACCAGAATGGATTTGTACTGTATCATCGCCACATCTACGGCTTATTGTCTCCTCCGTCTATTCCGTATTTCTTCTTCGAATCCCAAGTGTAGAAGATCGTTACGTCTACATCTACTTTACAATAATATAGATTCTCTTGACCAGAATGGATTTATACTGTATCATCGCCACATCTACGGCTTATTGTCTCCTCCGTCTATTCCGTATTTCTTCTTCGAATCCCAAGTGTAGAAGATCGTTACGTCTACATCTACTTTACAATAATATAGATTCTCTTGACCAGAATGGATTTATACTGTATCATCGCCACATCTACGGCTTATTGTCTCCTCTGTCTATTCCGTATTTCTTCTTCGAATCCCAAGTGTAGAAGATCGTTACGTCTACATCTACTTTACAATAATATAGATTCTCTTGACCAGAATGGATTTGTACTGTATCATCGCCACATCTACGGCTTATTGTCTCCTCCGTCTATTCCGTATTTCTTCTTCGAATCCCAAGTGTAGAAGATCGTTACGTCTACATCTACTTTACAATAATATAGATTCTCTTGACCAGAATGGATTTATACTGTATCATCGCCACATCTACGGCTTATTGTCTCCTCCGTCTATTCCGTATTTCTTCTTCGAATCCCAAGTGTAGAAGATCGTTACGTCTACATCTACTTTACAATAATATAGATTCTCTTGACCAGAATGGATTTATACTGTATCATCGCCACATCTACGGCTTATTGTCTCCTCCGTCTATTCCGTATTTCTTCTTCGAATCCCAAGTGTAGAAGATCGTTACGTCTACATCTACTTTACAATAATATAGATTCTCTTGACCAGAATGGATTTGTACTGTATCATCGCCACATCTACGGCTTATTGTCTCCTCCGTCTATTCCGTATTTCTTCTTCGAATCCCAAGTGTAGAAGATCGTTACGTCTACATCTACTTTACAATAATATAGATTCTCTTGACCAGAATGGATTTGTACTGTATCATCGCCACATCTACGGCTTATTGTCTCCTCCGTCTATTCCGTATTTCTTCTTCGAATCCCAAGTGTAGAAGATCGTTACGTCTACATCTACTTTACAATAATATAGATTCTCTTGACCAGAATGGATTTGTACTGTATCATCGCCACATCTACGGCTTATTGTCTCCTCCGTCTATTCCGTATTTCTTCTTCGAATCCCAAGTGTAGAAGATCGTTACGTCTACATCTACTTTACAATAATATAGATTCTCTTGACCAGAATGGATTTGTACTGTATCATCGCCACATCTACGGCCTATTGTCTCCTCCGTATATTCCTTATCCCATCTTCGAGTCCCAAGTGTAGAAGATCGTTACATCTACATCTACTTTACAATAATATAGATTATCTTGACCAGAATGGATTTGTACTCTATCATCGCCACATCTACGGCTTATTGTGTTCAACATCTATTCCTTATCCCATCTTCGAGTCCTAAGTGTAGAAGATCGTTACGTCTACATCTACTGTACAATAATATAGATTATCTTGACCAAAATGGATTTGTACTCTATCATCGCCACATCTACGGGTTATTGTCTCCTCCGTCTATTCCTTAACTCATCTTCGAGTCCCAAGTGTAGAAGATCGTCACATCTACATCTACTTTACAATAATATAGATTATCTTGACCAGAATGGATTTGTAGTCTATCATCGCCACATCTACGGCTTATTGTGTTCTCCATCTATTCCTTATCCCATCTTCGAGTCCCAAGTGTAGAAGATCGTTACGTCTACATCTACATTACAATAGTATGGATTTCCTTGACCAGAATGGATTTGTACTCTATCATCGCAACATCTACGGTTTATTATCTCCTCCGTCTCTCCCTTACCTCTCCTTTGAGTCTGGTTATGACTTCATTTTTCTTTACCATAGGTGTATTTATTTCCTTTTTAAGAGTGTTATTTATTTTATTTAAACCTTAAACGTGATAACATTTAAAGATATTGAATTCCTAAACCAAGCATGCAAGATTAATTAAAATAATTATTCAATGTATCAAAAAAAGTAAAATCATGTACCTTATGTTTTAATTTTAATTGTAAAAAATCTGCTGAAAAAGGTATGTAATAAAATATTGGACTAAAAATCGTTTTAAACACTGCAATCACGAATAAATGTAAACCAATCACTGATGATGTCTTCACGTTCGCCAAAACTAGTCCGATCGAATCTTTAGTGATATCTTGAGGGCAATATTCTGATATTTACCTTGGTCGAATTGGTTTCACTAGATAAGCTTAATTTAAAGACAATCTTCTCAATTTCTTGAAGTATCACAGTAATTGTTGAATATATTTATGCTATAATACTTCTGCACTGATTCATGGGTTCATTGTTAAAAGAGTTTCCGATTCGGAAAAACGTTTTATGCTGATACTTGAATCTTTTAGTTCATTTAAAAAGAACTTCCACGCTTCATCAGGCAATAAGAAAATATTTTGTGAATGATACATCTTATAGGCGTAAGATGTTTTATGTTAGTTATAATACATCTTAAAACTACTTTCTTGAAGACAAATGTTGAATAAATAGTTGGAAGAAAATATTTTGCATATTTTTGCTCCTGAATCTGAAAATTTAAACTACAAAAAAGGGCAAACAATTATTTGCTCTCTGCCTTCATCCTGGTCTCTTTTGTCAATTCCTATTTCAACTTCAACAATTCAATGTATAAGGATTTAAAATGAAATATTACTCTTGTTTGACTGAAATATTTAAATATCTCGATACTTTGTGATTTATATATTGTGTATTATTTCTTTCAAATTGGAAATCTTTTACTCAACCTTTGAATGAGAGTCATTTGGGTGGGAATTTCAATAATGCTGCAGAAAAGGCGAATATCAATATTTTTTTAATTTTAAATAATTAAGGACAATATTACTTTAATCTCTGCTTTCGTTTGTATCAGGTATTTTTTTACTTCAATCCTAAACACATCTTTAGGAAAAGGAACACAGAAATTTGACTTTTATTTACAATTCCGTGGGTTATGTACTCACAGTTGCATCGGAGCTTCCATTGGGAGGAAACTGCCCATTGTTCAAAGAACCCACAACATTGAATGAGTTTCATTTTATACTAAAACGTTCTGCCTTTTACTTTCAAACGACTTAATTAATTAATAGCGAGTTTGGCTTAGAGCGAGAGTGAAAAAATGCGTTTACACTACCAAACATTATGTCTAAGTAATGATTTTTATCCAGAGTGTAAAAGTTTTGTTGGTTTACTTTGATTACTTCAATAATTTTTGTCAAAAAATATATCGGGAATAAACAACACGGTAAATTTGACTTTTATTTACAATAATGTGGATTATGTACTCACAGTTGCATCGGAGCTTCCATTGAGGAGAAACTGGCCATTGTTAAAAAAACCAACAACATTGAATGAGTTTCATTTTATACTAAAATATTCTGACTTTTACTTTCAAGCAACTTAATTAATTAACCGCGAGTTTGCTTTCGAGCGAGAGTGAAAAAATCTGTTTACATAACCAAACATGATGTCTAAGTAATTATTTTTACCTATAGTGAAAAAGCTTTGTTGGTTTACTTTGGTTACTTCAATATATTTTCGTCATAAAAAAATACATCGGGAAATAAACAAGACCGTAAATTTCTTTAAAGAAGGATTGCGATCGCCCTAATACTTTCTAGAATAGTCCCTTCTACACGACTCTAGGGAGTTGCCCTTAATGCGGAAGCTGTACGCCACCGCTTTTTACTTCCAGCTGCATTTTCAGATGGGTTTCAAACATATTATTAAACTTAAATCAACAACAAATATTTTTTTATAGCATTGGGAAACCTAATGTATATATCTGGGAGTTTTTATACAAGAAGACTATGTTTCTCCGTAGGTATATACATACACTAGGAGTGCACGTACCTACATATATACCATGGTAGGTGGGCTATGTAGGTAAACAAACACACGTATTACTGCATTGTGGCTCTGTCCATCATCGTCTCGGTTTGATGTAGATGTATATTTAATTGCAACATAAAGTTGTATCTTGTTATTTAACAGTTAATGGTTTAAATTATTGGGGACAGTGACGAAGACAAATAAATTTAAGTATTGACAAATACCTATGTACCTATTAATAATCAGCTAGTATTCTGTGAGAAAGTTAAAACAATAATAATATTAACAATCTAATTAGTTTACTGTGATTTAGGCATACTTAGGTACCTATGAAGAAAAGATTCTGAAGCCAAAAAACCGTCTCACTGACCTGGCAATTCAAAAGATTCAATTGTGTTATGGATTAGCAATAAGAAGAAATACAACAAGTGAGAAAGACATGCAGAAAGCTGTGTGGGCTACCTTCGTCCATATTCAGTCTAACAACGACAAACCGACTCACCAACTCTGCCCATCCGGAGACGACACTTGGTGTAAGTACAAGAAAGTTGTGGTTTCGGGTCTCACATATGATCATTGAAAACATTTTCACCTACCTGAAGTAATAATGCTTGAAATAAAGCCAATATTCAAGTCTTTGATCCTGTTCTTCTAAAGAAATGTTTAAAAAGGAAGTTGCAGAACCCAAATGAATCACTGAATAATTTGTAATGGTCACGACTTCCGAAAAAAACATTTGTAGGACTGTCCACTTTGAATTTTGGAGTGTCAGAAGCTGTATTACCTTTCAACAATGGATATGTCTCCAAGGCAAAGGTGTTGGAACATCTTGGGCTTCAAGCTGGAAAACATCTTGTGAAGGCAATGGAAATCTTAGATCGCAAGCGAGTCTACGAAGCAGACAAGAAGATGAATGAACTCGAGAAGAAAATAAGAATGAGGAGAACAATGGCTAAAAGAAACCTGGAAGACCAATATGCAGAGCTAGAAAATCCAGACAACCCCTCATACAGTGCTGGTGGCCATTAACACAGATATGATTGTACATTAAAACGTTTATATATATCTTATTTTGTTAATTTCCGAAAGTTAACATTTTATAACTTTCACTGCACATATCCCAGAAACCGCTCAATATATCTTGTTGAAATTTTTACTGTGGTTTTACAACTGCCAAATAAAATTCCAAACACAAGGAATTATAAATATGGTATATAGGTACCAAGTAAAAAAATATTTTTAAACAATTTTTTGAAAACTATAAATATTAATAAGAAAAATTTAATAAACACATTCCCATGAACTTGTAAAACAATAATCTTGTGTTAGGAACTAAGCAAAATGCTAATATTTAAAACAAAACAAAAATTAAAACAATATCTCAAGTGGAAAAAAAGTTATGTGCATTATTGCTACCATTGAGTTTAAAGGGCGTTCGGAGTGCCCTTAAGGAATAACAGTTTTATAAAATATAAAAATTGGAAATCAAGTTTCTACAAACTGTTAATTATTTCACAACTGAATATAACGGTCAAGCAGCTAAGATATTATTATTATTAATTAAAATATATTAACAAGGCAAAACTCGTAGCCCTTGATTTTAAAAGAAAATCATTTTATTATGCAGAAATCACAATTAAAACTATTCCTCGTATATTCAGATTTCTCAACAGATATCCCACAATAGTCCCAGTTGCGCAGAAAAACACTCGCTCCAAAGCTTTCAAGTTATTAAGTCGGCCTTTATATTTAATGAAATTGCTGATACTATAGACATGGGGTAACATATCGAGATTTCAAATACTAGTTTATTAAAATCTTTAAAATTAAGGGCTGACGGAGTAAGCACGTTGGGTTGTTCTCAAACACGAATTTTGTTTTAGATTCTGGATGATATTTGTATCCCGAATTGGCATTTTTTTCGTATATAATGTGTAAACGTATTATTCGTAGCATATTTATTCTAACAGTTGTTTATTTTTCCCTGGACCTTTCGACCTTAGGAATTGCGAGCGGAAAGTGTAAACATATATTTAGGTTATTTTTTTCTGTCGCTTAAGACGAATTCACACTACATGCTTAGACAGATGTTATGAAAAGTGATATTGATATTAAACTAACCTATATATATATATATATATATATATATATATATATATATATATATATATATATATAATATAGGAATATAATATTCCTGATGATGCAGGTACTGTTAGCCAACGAAAAGCTTTGAATTGTAAATTCAATTATAATTCTAGTATTTGTATCTTGACTTAGTTCTTTATTAATACACAAGAATACATATTGCGATATATATATATATATATATATATATATATAGGAATTGTTGGACTAGATAGGAGACTGACAGACTTACCTAATGGCAATAGTCCAAAACTGCAATCTCTTGGAAATCAATAAACAGACACATATAAAAAACTAAACACACTATTGAAATATTTCGATCAAAAATGATCTTTGTCAATCAAAAAAGGAAAAAAAGAAAATACTGAAGTGAACCACAGATGTGTTTAAATATCCCAATGTCTCAGATTTATAGTTTATATTATAGTGCTATATGTGATTTGTAAAAATATTGATTATTTGGAACTAGATATTAATAGTCTGTCTGAAGGAAGGTAAATGGAGTTGTTAAAATTGGTAGAAGTTAGGGGAACGGTAAAAGGAGTTTTATCTGATGTTGAGATTATACTCGAGATTTGAATACAAATATTTCTAAAGGTGATGATTGTTCATAAATGGGCGTGGTTTGCATAAAACAGTGGTGGTACTTGTAACCGATGTATTCATACGCGAGCATTCTTTTGTCTCCGCGTCAATAGTCTTTTGTAAGGAAGCCAGAGCTAAAGTTTATGTGCCAGTTATATACACAGCCTGCTCTCCAGCTTTGTCGCATTAATTTACACCTGTAGCAGAGGGGCAAAGGTCTGCACTGAAATGTCTCAAAGCGGATTTATTTTTTGAGTTTACTATCTTTGCCAAAAGTAGACTCAGCCATTTCTTCGTGACGTTTTATGAGACCGGAAAGTCGTTTTTATGTTTTTGTTGAAACGGTTTCTTATTTATTTACGTATATAAAAATCGAGAGAATAAAGCAAAAGGCATTTCGTATGGTCGTTGAAGAGACGTAAAGGAAGTGACGGATTGTAATTCCTGGAATGTTTAGCTTTCGATGTTTTGCCTTATTTACTGTTAGAGGAAGTCTGAAACAAAACGAGCGCGGTTGGGTAAGACGACTTAAAATCATGCTAGCATTTCTTATCGTCGGTGTTAATACTCTTTCAGTGAGAGGAGTATCAAGCTGAAGCCCAAGTGACAGTAATATAGACAGATTGCGCTTCACTTTCGTCCAATCACATACCACTTGTAACAGTTTGTGATGAACTGTTACAAGAGCAGTTTTATTTCTAGAGTTTATTTTCCTTGCAGTGTTGGCAACACTATACGTTAATTTATAATACATTAAACCTATTAATATGGTTTGTATATATGACCTTACTGTAGAAATTCATTTCAAAAGGTTTTAATTCGTTATAAAATTTCTAAAAACTATTTTATAACTATTTGGAACATAAAATTGGTCACACATCAGTACATTAGGTATGAGGTTTCCCTACCCTACCTGTAAGGGCTTGAAGGGATTATGTATAAGAATTACCCTTAAGGCTAAAACCTAGGTAGTGATGCTCTTAATCTAGTCAAAATTGAAGCTGTGAAACATGCCCCGCTTAGGACCTTAGTTGTTATTGTACAAATGCATTAATCTCTCCACTTTAACAATTGACGTAAGACACAGTAACAGACTCTGATAGGAGTCACTGAAAGTTAAAACTTATTCATTCAAGTCAATATTTTGATGAAATTTTCACTGAAAAACCGAAAAAATACGAAAAACCTAGTACGAGTATGAATTTTAAAATGCGTTCATACTAAAGTAAGGTTAGTAGAATGTAAATTTATTTACCAACTCTTATTACCTAAATTTCATAAACATTTCTAACAATAAAAAACATTTATATTCATTGGAATAAATCTTTCATTAATTTAAAAACAGGTTATCCTAGTGAATACAAAATTTTTAATTAATTTTATTTTAATAAGAAATATTTTTATTGCTAAATACAATCTAAAATTTTAAAATGAATCACGCTTATGCACATTAAATTTGTAAATGAATAAAAATGTGTTATGGCCTTACAAACTAAGAAATTTTCACTTGCTACTTTCATTTGCATTCAGAATCATTTTAATGTAATAAACGGGGAACAAAAATCTCGATTATCCGGAACGATCGAATTCAATTTATTAAGGTCTAACAGTTAGAAGATTAAACTGAAATAGGTTCTTTCTCGAACGTACGATATTCTTATTTGATAAAACTGATTTTTTTAAAAAAAAGCTTTAAATATATTTTATAACGTTTACTAAAACTTTATCTTTTTCCACAACAGTAAAGGAACAAAGATTAAAAGTCAGCGCCATTAAAATATGCACAAAGTTCCAACCATCAAATCGCGGTTGAACTTTTTTTGTTTGCAGAAAGTTTACATTGGAAAAGTTTTTAAAAATAAAATTTACTTTAAAACGTGGAATTCAGTTTTCTTGACTAACGTGTTAAGAAGTACAGTCACCTGGGAAATAAAGTACAGTCGTTTGGAACATGTAATTAAAGTAGGTATACCAATCTCGTCGCATGGCTTGAGGGCTGTGATCAAAATATTTTACTGTGAAGAATGGCTGCCGCCTGGTGAGGGGTGAAATGACGAAGTTAGGTTCTCGAGCGAAATAAAATTGCTTCATAAAATCCATCGCTAAGTAGTATCTCCCGTTACAGTGATAATATAAATGTTAAGTAAAAATACAACAAAACCTTTCATTACAATCATTCTAAATAATAAAACACAAATGTAGAAATTTAAATTCAAAATAAACATATATAAATGATAAATAATTGAAACAATAAATGTTTAATTTGATTTCATTAGGATTGTATTGAAGAACCCTATAGCAAGTCCATGTAGAGGGGTATCCAGCAGCCCTATAGCAAGTCCATGTAGAATGGTATCCAGCAACTCTATAGCAAGTTCATGTAGAATGGTATCCAGCAACCCTATAGCAAGACCATGTAGAGTGGTATCCAGCACCCTATAACAAGTGCATGAAGAATGGTATCCAGCAACTCTTATAGCAAGTCCACGTAGGCGGGTATCTAGCAACCCTATAGCAAGTCCACGTAGAGGGGTATCCAGCAATCCTATAGCAGGTCCATGTAGATGGGTATCTAGCAAACCCTATAGCAAGATCATGTAGAGGAGTATCCATCAACCCTATAGCAAGACCATGTAGATGGGTGTCCGACAACCTTATAACAAGTCCATGAAGAGAGTACCAAGCTATCCTATAGCAAGTTCACGTATAAGGATATTCAGGAACCCTATAACATCCTCTTATATTATGTTCGGATGTTACACAATTATGCACCATACAAGCCAACATGTGAAGTAAGATAATATGCATGTATGTTACACAAATATAATGCATAGGCCCCAACATGTTAAGTAAGGCAATATGCTGGGATGTTACACAAATATGCAGCATAAAGGCCAACCTGTTAGGTAAGACATATGCAGGGATGTTAAACAGTTATAATGCATACACCCCCACATGTCAAATAAGGCAATATGCTGGGATGTTACACAATTATACAATCAAATTAAGTAAGGTAATATGCAGGGATGTTACACAGTTAGAAAGCATACACCCTAACATTTTAACTAAAGCAATATGCTGGGATGATACAAGATTATACAGTAAGTATCCCACAGGTTTAGTAGGCTTATATGCCGAAATGTGTCTTTAATATACTGAATACAGCCCAACATGTTAAGTAAGACAATATGTTCGAATGTTGCAAAAGACATATTAACAGCATAATAAAACTGTGCAGCATACAGGCCAACATGTTAGGTAAGGCAATATGTTCGAATGTTGCAAAAGACATATTAACAGCATAATAAAACTGTGCAGCATACAGGCCAACATGTCAGGTAAGGCAGTATGCAAAGATGTTACAAAATTACAGACCATAAAGCTCAAGTCATTACGTAAGGCAATATGCAGTGATGCAATTACAAATGTATTAAAATATCCAAACACAATCCTCAAGTATATATATAATTAGAGAGAGAGAGAGAGAGAGAGAGAGAGAGAGAGAGAGAGATACACAGCACCGTATTTTTTGATCCAACCTTATATATATATGTGTGTGTGTGTGTGTGTGTGTATGTGTGTGTGCGCCTTATATTTTTATAATAAACAATTACATCGGAAGAGCAAAGCTACGATGCCATAAAATAAGTCACAGCTCGCCCTATTATACCTCAGTGTACCTTCCACCCCCGAGGGAGATGTTGACGTTAGGCCTAATATTTAAGTTGACAATCGCCACTCTTTCAACATTTAGCGTCGTTTCCAAAGGGGTTTGTAACGGATATTTTTACCGTTGTTAAGCACCTTTTCGACACACCCTGGCCTCGCCTATCGGGTAAATAAAGATTCGTAGGAACCATTTTACAACCCCTTAGTCACCACTTTGATTTTAGGTGTGTCCAGATTGTTTCCTGATCAAGTTTAAAGATGGCAGTCCTTGAGACTATATTTGACCTTGTGACATTAGAGACGTTTGACCTGTCTAGTTCTATTTCCAAACCAAGCCTTACTATTAACCGTCTTATAACCTCTTCTTAAACAGTTCCTCACATTTTCTTAACCCTTTCATAACAACTCCTTTTCTTAAACCCCTTACTAACACTCTCTTCACTATATACTAACCCCGTACCCCTCTCCTAACGTCTTCCCAAACCGACCCCTTTCTAACCCTTTACCTGATGACTTATTTGTTAAAAATTGTCTCTGCGATCCAATATGCGTCTCTGCGCATCTCTGTGTTCCGATTGTGTGTCGATACCATCTCGATTATCTCGATACAACATAAAAGACGTTCACCTTGTTGGCTTGTTGTAGTAAGATAGTCTAACCGTTTTGCTTGAATTGCTTTCTGCTAAACTACATCACTGATATATTGTCACTTTGTTGGCAAAGTAAATCATTTGTCCTTATTGGTTTATAGCATATTTACATTAACCAAAGTACTGGACTTGTTTTAGCAGCTCGTCTTTCCCTGAATAATTTTTCATTCCAACACAACAATATTGTTTTATCGTCTTTGCTAGCGGAGAGGAACCGAGTTAGCTAAGAAGTATCGGATGTGTTTTATCGTCTTTGCTGGTGGAGAGAGTTAGCTAAGAAGTATCGGATGTGTTTTATCGTCTTTGCTGGCGAAGAGGAACCGAGTTAGCTCAGAAATATCGGATGTGTTTTATCGTCTTTGCTGGCGGAGAGGAACCGAGTTAGCTCAGAAATATCGGATGTGTTTTATCGTCTTTGCTGGCGGAGAGGAACCGAGTTAGCTCAGAAGTATCGGATGTGTTTTATCGTCTTTGCTGGCGAAGAGGAACCGAGTTAGCTCAGAAATATCGGATGTGTTTTATCGTCTTTGCTGGCGAAGAGGAACCGAGTTAGCTCAGAAATATCGGATGTGTTTTATCGTCTTTGCTGGCGGAGAGGAACCGAGTTAGCTCAGAAGTATCGGATGTGTTTTATCGTCTTTGCTGGCGGAGAGGAACCGAGTTAGCTCAGAAGTATCGGATGTGTTTTATCGTCTTTGCTGGCGGAGAGGAACCGAGTTAGCTCAGAAGTATCGGATGTGTTTTATCGTCTTTGATGGCGGAGAGGAACCGAGTTAGCTCAGAAGTATCGGATGTGTTTTATCGTCTTTGCTGGCGGAGAGGAACCGAGTTAGCTCAGAAGTATCGGATGTGTTTTATCGTCTTTGCTGGCGGAGAGGAACCGAGTTAGCTCAGAAATATCGGATGTGTTTTATCGTCTTTGCTGGCGGAGAGGAACCGAGTTAGCTCAGAAGTATCGGATGTGTTTTATCGTCTTTGCTGGCGGAGAGGAACCGAGTTAGCTCAGAAGTATCGGATGTGTTTTATCGTCTTTGCTGGCGGAGAGGAACCGAGTTAGCTCAGAAGTATCGGATGTGTTTTATCGTCTTTGCTGGCGGAGAGGAACCGAGTTAGCTCAGAAGTATCGGATGTGTTTTATCGTCTTTGCTGGCGGAGAGGAACCGAGTTAGCTCAGAAGTATCGGATGTGTTTTATCGTCTTTGCTGGCGGAGAGGAACCGAGTTAGCTCAGAAGTATCGGATGTGTTTTATCGTCTTTGCTGGCGGAGAGGAACCGAGTTAGCTCAGAAGTATCGGATGTGTTTTATCGTCTTTGCTGGCGGAGAGGAACCGAGTTAGCTCAGAAGTATCGGATGTGTTTTATCGTCTTTGCTGGCGGAGAGGAACCGAGTTAGCTCAGAAGTATCGGATGTGTTTTATCGTCTTTGCTGGCGGAGAGGAACCGATTTAGCTCAGAAGTATCGGATGTGTTTTATCGTCTTTGCTGGCGGAGAGGAACCGAGTTAGCTCAGAAGTATCGGATGTGTTTTATCGTCTTTGCTGGCGGAGAGGAACCGAGTTAGCTCAGAAGTATCGGATGTGTTTTATCGTCTTTGCTGGCGGAGAGGAACCGAGTTAGCTCAGAAGTATCGGGTGTGTTTTATCGTCTTTGCTGGCGGAGAGGAACCGAGTTAAGCTCAGAAGTATCGGGTGTGTTTTATCGTTTTTGCTGTCGGAGAGGAACCGAGTTAGCTCAGAAGTGTCGGATGTGTTTTATCGTCTTTTCTGGTGGAGAGGAACCGAGTTAGCTCAGAAGTATCGGATGTGTTTTATCGTCTTTGCTGGTGGAGAGGAACCGAGTTAGCTCAGAAGTATCGGATGTGTTTTATCGTCTTTGCTGGTGGAGAGGAACCGAGTTAGCTCAGAAGTATCGGATGTGTTTTATCGTCTTTGCTGGTGGAGAGGAACCGAGTTAGCTCAGAAGTATCGGATGTGTTTTATCGTCTTTGCTGGGTGTGAGGAACCGAGTTAGCTCAGAAGTGTCGGATGTGTTTTATTGTCTTTGCTGGCGGAGAGGAACCGAGTTAGCTCAGAAGTATCTGATGTGTTTTATCGTTTAAACAGTCCATTGCATATACGATAACATAGTTCCACACAAAATTTTATTTATTTTGTTCCGTATAGTTTTTCCTTTCTTATCTTATTTATTTCGCTTCAAATACTAATTTTCTTCTCGTATTTATCTTCTTTCCAGTACTTTTGCCATTCCCTATTCATTTATATCCATAGAAATGTTTGTTATAAAAATACCTGTTTGCTTCTTTTTACTTTTCCGCTTCCTATTTATTCTCTTCCTTGCAATTACTCCTTCTCATATTTTTACTTTCCTGTACTTAATATATTCTCCTATTTATTTTCTTCTATGTACTAGTTCTTTCTTCTTTTATTTTCTTTCTTCAATGATTTACCTTCTATTATTTATATTTTCTGGGTTGTTAACAACTTCTAATAGTTATCGATTTTGTACAGATTACCAAAAATATATAAATCGATTTCTCCTCACCCTTTTATCCAAAACTTATGTATCTGTATATTTATTTGTTTGATTTAAATTTCCACCGAAAAAAAGCATTTTTGTTTTTTTACTAACAAGAAATAATTGATGATGAGTTGTAACAGTGCAAACATCTAAAGTTTATGGAGGCATCGTAACTAACTAACTTTATATAAATATTGTATTCATAATCAAACTTGTTTGCAAGAATTTATTGTACGACTCAGTATAAGGTGAAACAGTTTAAAACTATGTTAAATTCAATTGAAATAACACCGAATACCAAAACCGCAGATTTTCTTTAAAACCGCAACATTATAAAAAATTCTAATTAATTTACAACCTAAATGTACATATATGGGACCAAAGTTGAAATTCCCATCCCTAAGTGTAAACTGATAAAGCTTTAATTTAGGTTTTATAGTAGTTATAACTCACCGATGATGATGACATTTTCAAAGAAATGCTGTTGTGTTAATCAACTAATTACCAATGAGTCAGGATGCTCATTACCACAGTTATGTTTATTTGAGGTAATTCAGTTTAAGGGTTGTTAACCTCATCCTCGAATTTTGGTATTTTCTTTTTAAAGAAATTCATTAAAATATTTTATGTTCTCTTTATTTAGCATTTAGAAACAATTAACAGAGCTTTATTTTCGCAGCCAGCAAAGACGTGTCTACAGCGTTTGCGCTGACGAATGCTAATAGAAACGTGACATTGATATTCAAATATTCCGAAATAATTTTTTTTCACGAGATTTGAATAAAAAAAGATTTTCTAAAAATAATCAATGTTTTTGTAAACAAACGGACGCGCTATGCATAAAGAGTTCAGTTAATGGAAAGTCAATGTATTTTTATGCGAACATTCTTTTATTCCCGCGTCAAAATTTCCTTTTGTAAGTAAGCAAGAGCGGAAGCCCTAGTGACAATAATCTAGACAGATTGCGCTCCAATCTCGTCCCATCAAATTGCACCTGTAACTTAAGCGAGTGTTGAAATATTTAAGATGAATTTCTTTCTGAAGTTTATTATCTTTGCAATGTTGGCAACATCGGACGAGCTGATTTCTTTCTCAATTTTTATAAAAAAAGAAAACAGTTTTTATGCTTTTGTAAACCGTTTTTTTATTGATTCAATTCCTTTTCATATATATATATATATATATATATATATATATATATATATATACATATATATATATATATATATATATATATACATATATATATATATATATATATATACATATATATATATATATATATATATATATATATATATATATATATATATATCAGTATATACATCTTGTACAAATTTTTAATTGTTAATAAAATACATTTTTATTCATCCAATCAAGTTTAAATACACTTTTTATTAACTTGTAGTGGTGAAATTTGACTATAAAACAGTTTTCTCAAATATCTATTCTTTATTTTAAATTAAAAAAGCTGACGTCTTAGTCGGATTCGAAATGAATGACTATGTGTTTAAAATCCACCATTTTGGCACTGATCTAACTATCCTATTGTTAAACATCTATTTTCTAAAAATGTATATGAAATTATAAGATAATGGTTCATTGCAACAATAAAGCAATACAAGAGATGGATAGAACGAGACGTTATAGACCACCATCAGGTTTGTAAATTAGAAACAAAAAAAAATTTAATAATAAACAAAAATTACAGTCCAACACCATATACTGCATAGACAGATGAATGGATAATTGCAAGGAAATTTGCTTTCTATTTTGGCACTTAATATTGTGATTCTGTCATATGTTGAGGTCTAAACATATTTAAAATAATTGTAGTTTTAAAACAAAAAGTAAGTCAAATAAAAGGTTATTAAAAGCTTAATAAAAGACAAATAAGGTTAAAAAAGTTTTCTCAAATATGAATTCTTTATTTAAAATTAAAAAAAAAAACTGACGTCTTAGTCGAATTCGAACTGAATGCGTATATATTTGAAATCTAGCACCTTAGCACTGATCCAACTATCCCATTGTTAAAAATCTTTTGTCGAAAAATGTTTAAGAGAATATAAAAGAAAGGTTTCTTGCAATAATAAAACAATACAAGAGAGATGGATAGAATGAAAAGTTATTAATAAAGCTTCATAAATAAGAAACGTAAAAAAGAAATAATAATAACAAACAAAAATTATAGTCCAACACCATATACTGCATGGACAGGAAAATGGAAAATTGCAAGGAAATTCACTTTTTATTTTGGCACTTAATATTGTGATTCTGTCAAATCTATATACATATTAAAAATGATTTTTTAAACAAAACGTAAGTAAAATAAAAGGTTTCTTTGTTGACGTCAGTAGGAATTGACTTGAAAAAACATTTTTTTATATTACTTGTTTACATGTATAAAAGTAGGGGAATAAAAGCAAAATATATTTCTCACGCAGAGAAGTAACAATGAGAGGTATAATTAGAAAACGTTTTAGCTTTTTATATTTAGTTTGGTTTCTATTGAATATTTATATTTGGAAAATATTTAAGATGTTATAAAAGATGCTAGTGTCTAGAAGATTAAGATCAATGTTGAAATGTTGTGTT
>JBAIZL010000009.1:43263807-43301307 GCA_036971475.1 Prosapia bicincta | reverse complement strand
TATATTGTTTTTTACCCTACGATGTATTTATTCATCGCCTGCAATATACTTCTCCCACTCTCGATATATTTACTACCCCCTGCAATATAATATTTTCACACTTCGATATATATACTACCCACATGAGATATATTTCTTTCACCCTGCGATATATTTCTTCCACCCTACGACATATTTGTTCCACCCATCGATATATTTACTACCCGCCTGCGATATATTTACTACCACCTGCGATATAATACTTCCACACTGCGATATATTTCTTTCCCTTAGATATATTTCTTCCCCTTCGATATATTTGCTACCCCCCAGCGATATATTTCTTCCACTCTGCGATATATTTGTTCCACCCTTCGATATATTTACTACCGGAATGCGATATATTACTTCCACCTTGAGATATAATACTTCTTCAGTGCGATATATTTCTTCCCCCCTTCGATATATTTACTACCCACATGAGATATATTTCTTTCACCCTGCGATATATTTCTTCCACCCTACGACATATTTGTTCCACCCATCGATATATTTACTACCCGCCTGCGATATATTTACTACCACCAGCGATATAATACTCCCTCACTGCGGTAAATTTCTTTCCCTTCGATATATTTCTTCCCCTTCGATATATTTGCTGCCCCCCGCGATATATTTCTTCCACTCTGCGATATATTTGTTCCATCCTTCGATATATTTACTACCGGAATGCGATATATTACTTCCACCCTGAGATATAATACTTCCTCAGTGCGATATATTTCTTCCCCCCTTCGATATATTTACTACCCACATGAGATATATTTCTTTCACCTTGCGATATATTTCTTCCACCCTACGACATATTTGTTCCACCCATCGATATATTTACTACCCGCCTGCGTATATTTACTACCACCAGCGATATAATACTCCCTCACTGCGGTATATTTCTTTCCCTTCGATATATTTCTTCCCCTTCGATATATTTGCTGCCCCCCAGCGATATATTTCTTCCACTCTGCGATATATTTGTTCCATCCTTCGATATATTTACTACCGGAATGCGATATATTACTTCCACCCTGAGATATAATACTTCCTCAGTGCGATATATTTCTTCCCCCCTTCGATATATTTACTACCCACATGAGATATATTTCTTTCACCCTGCGATATATTTCTTCCACCCTACGACATATTTGTTCCACCCATCGATATATTTACTACCCGCCTGCGATATATTTACTACCACCAGCGATATAATACTTCCACACTGCGATATATTTCTTTCCCTTAGATATATTTCTTCCCCTTCGATATATTTACTACCCCCAGCGATATATTTCTTCCACTCTGCGATATATTTGTTCCACCCTTCGATATATTTACTACCGGAATGCGAATATTACTTCCACCCTGAGATATAATACTTCCTCTGCGATATATTTCTTCCCCCCTTCGATATATTTACTACCCACATGAGATATATTTCTTTCACCCTGCGATATATTTCTTCCACCCTACGACATATTTGTTCCACCCATCGATATAACTACTACCCGCCTGCGATATATTTACTACCACCTGCGATATAATACTCCCTCACTGCGATATATTTCTTTCCCTTCGATATATTTCTTCCCCTTCGATATATTTACTGCCCCCCAGCGATAAATTTTTTCCACTCTGCGATATATTTGTTCCACCCTTCGATATATTTACTACCGGAATGCGATATATTACTTCCACCCTGAGATATAATACTTCCTCAGTGCGATATATTTCTTCCCCCTTCCATATATTTACTACCCATATGAGATATATTTCTTTCACCCTGCGATATATTTCTTCCACCCTACGACATATTTGTTCCACCCATCGATATATTTACTACCCGCCTGCGATATATTTACTACCACCTGCGATATAATACTTCCACACTGCGATATATTTCTTTCCCTTAGATATATTTTTTCCCCTTCGATATATTTGCTGCCCCCCAGCGATATATTTCTTCCACTCTGCGATATATTTGTTCCACCCTTCGATATATTTACTACCCGCCTGCGATATATTACTTCCACCCTGAGATATAATACTTCCTCAGTGCGATATATTTCTTCCCCCCTTCCATATATTTACTACCCACATGGGATATATTTTTTTCACTCTGCGATATATTTACTACCCACATGAGATATATTTCTTCCCCCTTTCGATATATTTACTACCCACATGAGATATATTTCTTTCACCCTGCGATATATTTGTCGCGCCCTTCGATATACATTATTTACTACCTGACTGCGATACATTATTTCCATCCTGCATATTACTTCCACACTGAGATATATTTACTACCCACATGAGATATATTTCTTCCCCCCTTCGATATATTTACTACCCACATGAGATATATTTCTTTCACCCTGCGATATATTTGTCGCGCCCTTCGATATACATTATTTACTACCTGACTGCGATCATTATTTCCATCCTGCATATTACTTCCACACTGAGATATATTTACTACCCACATGAGATATATTTCTTTCACCCTGCGATATATTTGTCGCGCCCTTCGATATACATTATTTACTACCTGACTGCGATACATTATTTTCATCCTGCATATTACTTCCACACTGAGATATATTTACTACCCACATGAGATATATTTCTTTCACCCTGCGATATATTTGTAGCACCCTTCGATATACAGTATTTACTACCTGACTGCGATACATTATTTCCATCCTGCATACTACTTCCACACTGAGATATATTTACTACCCACATGAGATATATTTCTTTCACCCTGCGATATATTTGTAGCACCCTTCGATATACAGTATTTACTACCTGACTGCGATACATTATTTCCATCCTGCATACTACTTCCACACTGAGATATATTTACTACCCACATGAGATATATTTCTTTCACCCTGCGATATATTTGTCGCACCCTTCGATATACAGTATTTACTACCTGACTGCGATACATTATTTCCATCCTGCATACTACTTCCACACTGAGATATATTTACTACCCACATGAGATATATTTCTTTCACCCTGCGATATATTTGTCGCGCCCTTCGATATACATTATTTACTACCTGACTGCGATACATTATTTCCATCCTGCATATTACTTCCACACTGAGATATATTTACTACCCACATGAGATATATTTCTTTCACCCTGCGATATATTTGTAGCACCCTTCGATATACAGTATTTACTACCTGACTGCGATACATTATTTCCATCCTGCATACTACTTCCACACTGAGATATATTTACTACCCACATGAGATATATTTCTTTCACCCTGCGATATATTTGTCGCGCCCTTCGATATACATTATTTACTACCTGACTGCGATACATTATTTCCATCCTGCATATTACTTCCACACTGAGATATATTTACTACCCACATGAGATATATTTCTTTCACCCTGCGATATATTTGTAGCACCCTTCGATATACAGTATTTACTACCTGACTGCGATACATTATTTCCATCCTGCATACTACTTCCACACTGAGATATATTTACTACCCACATGAGATATATTTCTTTCACCCTGCGATATATTGGTCGCACCCTTCGATATACAGTATTTACTACCTGACTGCGATACATTATTTCCATCCTGCATACTACTTCCACACTGAGATATATTTACTACCCACATGAGATATATTTCTTTCACCCTGCGATATATTTGTCGCACCCTTCGATATACAGTATTTACTACCTGACTGCGATACATTATTTCCATCCTGCATACTACTTCCACACTGAGATATATTTACTACCCACATGAGATATATTTCTTTCACCCTGCGATATATTTGTAGCACCCTTCGATATACAGTATTTACTACCTGACTGCGATACATTATTTCCATCCTGCATACTACTTCCACACTGAGATATATTTACTACCCACATGAGATATATTTCTTTCACCCTGCGATATATTTGTAGCACCCTTCGATATACAGTATTTACTACCTGACTGCGATACATTATTTCCATCCTGCATACTACTTCCACACTGAGATATATTTACTACCCACATGAGATATATTTCTTTCACCCTGCGATATATTGGTCGCACCCTTCGATATACAGTATTTACTACCTGACTGCGATACATTATTTCCATCCTGCATACTACTTCCACACTGAGATATATTTACTACCCACATGAGATATATTTCTTTCACCCTGCGATATATTTGTCGCACCCTTCGATATACAGTATTTACTACCTGACTGCGATACATTATTTCCATCCTGCATACTACTTCCACACTGAGATATATTTACTACCCACATGAGATATATTTCTTTCACCCTGCGATATATTTGTAGCACCCTTCGATATACAGTATTTACTACCTGACTGCGATACATTATTTCCATCCTGCATACTACTTCCACACTGAGATATATTTACTACCCACATGAGATATATTTCTTTCACCCTGCGATATATTTGTAGCACCCTTCGATATACAGTATTTACTACCTGACTGCGATACATTATTTCCATCCTGCATACTACTTCCACACTGAGATATATTTACTACCCACATGAGATATATTTCTTTCACCCTGCGATATATTTGTAGCACCCTTCGATATACAGTATTTACTACCTGACTGCGATACATTATTTCCATCCTGCATACTACTTCCACACTGAAATATATTTACTACCCACATGAGATATATTTCTTCCCCCCTTCGATATATTTACTACCCACATGAGATATATTTCTTTCACCCTGCGATATATTTGTCGCGCCCTTCGATATACATTATTTACTACCTGACTGCGATCATTATTTCCATCCTGCATATTACTTCCACACTGAGATATATTTACTACCCACATGAGATATATTTCTTTCACCCTGCGATATATTTGTCGCGCCCTTCGATATACATTATTTACTACCTGACTGCGATACATTATTTCCATCCTGCATATTACTTCCACACTGAGATATATTTACTACCCACATGAGATATATTTCTTTCACCCTGCGATATATTTGTAGCACCCTTCGATATACAGTATTTACTACCTGACTGCGATACATTATTTCCATCCTGCATACTACTTCCACACTGAGATATATTTACTACCCACATGAGATATATTTCTTTCACCCTGCGATATATTTGTAGCACCCTTCGATATACAGTATTTACTACCTGACTGCGATACATTATTTCCATCCTGCATACTACTTCCACACTGAGATATATTTACTACCCACATGAGATATATTTCTTTCACCCTGCGATATATTTGTAGCACCCTTCGATATACAGTATTTACTACCTGACTGCGATACATTATTTCCATCCTGCATACTACTTCCACACTGAGATATATTTACTACCCACATGAGATATATTTCTTTCACCCTGCGATATATTTGTAGCACCCTTCGATATACAGTATTTACTACCTGACTGCGATACATTATTTCCATCCTGCATATTACTTCCACACTGAGATATATTTACTACCCACATGAGATATATTTCTTTCACCCTGCGATATATTTGTAGCACCCTTCGATATACAGTATTTACTACCTGACTGCGATACATTATTTCCATCCTGCATACTACTTCCACACTGAGATATATTTACTAACCACATGAGATATATTTCTTTCACCCTGCGATATATTTGTAGCACCCTTCGATATACAGTATTTACTACCTGACTGCGATACATTATTTCCATCCTGCATACTACTTCCACACTGAGATATATTTACTACCCACATGAGATATATTTCTTTCACCCTGCGATATATTTGTAGCACCCTTCGATATACAGTATTTACTACCTGACTGCGATACATTATTTCCATCCTGCATACTACTTCCACACTGAGATATATTTACTACCCACATGAGATATATTTCTTTCACCCTGCGATATATTTGTAGCACCCTTCGATATACAGTATTTACTACCTGACTGCGATACATTATTTCCATCCTGCATACTACTTCCACACTGAGATATATTTACTACCCACATGAGATATATTTCTTTCACCCTGCGATATATTTGTAGCACCTTTCGATATACAGTATTTACTACCTGACTGCGATACATTATTTCCATCCTGCATACTACTTCCACACTGAGATATATTTACTACCCACATGAGATATATTTCTTCCCCCCTTCGATATATTTGTCGCGCCCTTCGATATACATTATTTACTACCTGACTGCGATCATTATTTCCATCCTGCATATTACTTCCACACTGAGATATATTTACTACCCACATGAGATATATTTCTTTCACCCTGCGATATATTTGTCGCGCCCTTCGATATACATTATTTACTACCTGACTGCGATACATTATTTCCATCCTGCATATTACTTCCACACTGAGATATATTTACTACCCACATGAGATATATTTCTTTCACCCTGCGATATATTTGTAGCACCCTTCGATATACAGTATTTACTACCTGACTGCGATACATTATTTCCATCCTGCATACTACTTCCACACTGAGATATATTTACTACCCACATGAGATATATTTCTTTCACCCTGCGATATATTTGTAGCACCCTTCGATATACAGTATTTACTACCTGACTGCGATACATTATTTCCATCCTGCATACTACTTCCACACTGAGATATATTTACTACCCACATGAGATATATTTCTTTCACCCTGCGATATATTTGTAGCACCCTTCGATATACAGTATTTACTACCTGACTGCGATACATTATTTCCATCCTGCATACTACTTCCACACTGAGATATATTTACTACCCACATGAGATATATTTCTTTCACCCTGCGATATATTTGTAGCACCCTTCGATATACAGTATTTACTACCTGACTGCGATACATTATTTCCATCCTGCATATTACTTCCACACTGAGATATATTTACTACCCACATGAGATATATTTCTTTCACCCTGCGATATATTTGTAGCACCCTTCGATATACAGTATTTACTACCTGACTGCGATACATTATTTCCATCCTGCATACTACTTCCACACTGAGATATATTTACTAACCACATGAGATATATTTCTTTCACCCTGCGATATATTTGTAGCACCCTTCGATATACAGTATTTACTACCTGACTGCGATACATTATTTCCATCCTGCATACTACTTCCACACTGAGATATATTTACTACCCACATGAGATATATTTCTTTCACCCTGCGATATATTTGTAGCACCCTTCGATATACAGTATTTACTACCTGACTGCGATACATTATTTCCATCCTGCATACTACTTCCACACTGAGATATATTTTTCCACCCTGCTATATATTTGTTTCACCCTGCGATATATTTGTAGCACCCTTCGATATACAGTATTTACTACCTGACTGCGATACATTATTTCCATCCTGCATATTACTTCCACACTGAGATATATTTTTCCACCCTGCTATATATTTGTTTCACCCTGCGATATATTTGTAGCACCCTTCGATATACAGTATTTACTACCTGACTGCGATACATTATTTCCATCCTGCATACTACTTCCACACTGAGATATATTTACTACCCACATGAGATATATTTCTTTCACCCTGCGATATATTTGTAGCACCCTTCGATATACAGTATTTACTACCTGACTGCGATACATTATTTCCATCCTGCATACTACTTCCACACTGAGATATATTTACTACCCACATGAGATATATTTCTTTCACCCTGCGATATATTTGTAGCACCCTTCGATATACAGTATTTACTACCTGATTGCGATACATTATTTCCATCCTGCATATTACTTCCACACTGAGATATATTTACTACCCACATGAGATATATTTCTTTCACCCTGCGATATATTTGTAGCACCCTTCGATATACAGTATTTACTACCTGATTGCGATACATTATTTCCATCCTGCATACTACTTCCACACTGAGATATATTTTTCCACCCTGCGATATATTTGTAGCACCCTTCGATATACAGTATTTACTACCTGACTGCGATACATTATTTCCATCCTGCATACTACTTCCACACTGAGATATATTTGTTTCACCCTGCGATATATTTGTAGCACCCTTCGATATACAGTATTTACTACCTGATTGCGATACATTATTTCCATCCTGCATATTACTTCCACACTGAGATATATTTTTCCACCCTGCTATATATTTGTTTCACCCTGCGATATATTTGTAGCACCCTTCGATATACAGTATTTACTACCTGACTGCGATACATTATTTCCATCCTGCATACTACTTCCACACTGAGATATATTTACTACCCACATGAGATATATTTCTTTCACCCTGCGATATATTTGTAGCACCCTTCGATATACAGTATTTACTACCTGACTGCGATACATTATTTCCATCCTGCATATTACTTCCACACTGAGATATATTTACTACCCACATGAGATATATTTCTTTCACCCTGCGATATATTTGTAGCACCCTTCGATATACAGTATTTACTACCTGATTGCGATACATTATTTCCATCCTGCATATTACTTCCACACTGAGATATATTTACTACCCACATGAGATATATTTCTTTCACCCTGCGATATATTTGTAGCACCCTTCGATATACAGTATTTACTACCTGATTGCGATACATTATTTCCATCCTGCATATTACTTCCACACTGAGATATATTTTTCCACCCTGCTATATATTTGTTTCACCCTGCGATATACAGTATTTACTACCTGATTGCGATACATTATTTCCATCCTGCATATTACTTCCACACTGAGATATATTTCTTCCCCCCTTCGATATATTTACTACCCACATGAGATATATTTCTTTCACCCTGCGATATATTTGTAGCACCCTTCGATATACAGTATTTACTACCTGATTGCGATACATTATTTCCATCCTGCATATTACTTCCACACTGAGATATATTTCTTCCCCCCTTCGATATATTTACTACCCACATGAGATATATTTCTTTCACCCTGCGATATATTTGTAGCACCCTTCGATATACAGTATTTACTACCTGATTGCGATACATTATTTCCATCCTGCATATTACTTCCACACTGAGATATATTTTTCCACCCTGCTATATATTTGTTTCACCATACTTCCATGGCTATTCCCGGTAAACTCCTGCTCAACCAGAACATGTCCTGTATGAAAGCCCTTCTTCATCTATCTCCCTAAAATGACTATTCAACCCGGACTTATTTGCTCGAGCACGAGATGAACATTTAGCTATTTAAGTTATATTTCGTCTCAATTTGACATTTTCTATTTTCCATAGATCATCGTAATATATAAACTAATAAATGATTATAAACTAGTATAGCACACGTTTTGGCCAAGGCAGGAATTTATTTATTAAAGTTTTGCGATTGTATTAGTTTTAGTAGATGTATTTTACTTGCTCTGTTGTACGTAACCTTGAATATCGTAAACTACATGATTGTTGTATACAGACGAACTATACTATTCAGTTATGTTATTATATAAGTAGAAACATGATTTGCGACAGAAAATAAAAAATGTGATTTGCTAAGACAATGCAAAAGTTAAATTAAAGACATATTCTTTGGGAATATTTGTAAGGTAAAACTATGGGATGAATTTGTGTATATTGTATTTGAAGTTGTAAGTTGAGTGTAACTTAAGAAAATATTCAAAAGTACAGTTCTTGTTACTGTCCTGTCTATTACAAGTATATATCAGAGCCATGGCGTTGTTCAAGAGAGGATTTTAAATTAAGTATATCGAGGGCTTTATTGGTAAAGAAATAAAGAAGAAAAATGCTGCATTTTTGTTAGAGGTGTGAGGGAGGGGAAAGAATTTTTTCATTGTTATCATCCCTCAAGGAAAGAAATAAAAGTTACTGTGTAGTGAAGAAAAGAGGTTTCTAAAAAATCACATAAACAATTTGGAGACTTGAAAGTCTAGATGGAGTGAAGGACGGTTTTGGGGATAATCTGTGACAAATGTTTTTAAAATGATGATGGCTATGTTGTTGAGGAAAATTCAACTTCACCTATGACGGATGATGGAGGACATAAAGTGTTTAAAAAAAATTGTAACTATTTACTGTGTTACGAAAGCTGACTCTACGTACGAGTTATACCAGCTTTGAAGCTTCTACTTGTATTTCTATGACAACGGCGTGACTGAAACAGAAGAAGAATTCTGAGTTATATATCGCAAGAGTAAAGTTGTCTGTGTAACTAATCCAAGAGAGAGAATGGAATCGGACAAGGAATAACTTAAGTAACTATCTATAGAAAGTTGCGATGGCTGTCAAGGTAGAGTACAAACGTTCCGTATAAAATAAACTCTCAGCTGAGCGATTTAAACGCAAAACACAACAAACTTTATGAAACAAAACATTCTCTGAACGTGGATTATCCAATTACACGAAGAAGTATAAGTGCAATATAAAATGTTATCGAGCTTTGAAACCCGACAGAATTGTTATCAAGAACAATAAGTTCGCTGTAACTGCAGAGCGATAAGGAACAAACGACTGCAAAGCTACGACAATATAAAGTGCATAAAGACAGTTTTATAATTCCGGCACAGCTGTTACCCACGGCACTTTATTACCAAGGATGAATGCTACTGCTTGCGATGAATGAAAGTGCGTTACAACACTCGCAGTAGAGAAGTCTAACTACTGACGCTAACACGTGTTGTTACTAAATAAAAGTAATATAAAAAATGTTTTAAATCAACTCCTACTTAGCTCAACAGAGAAAACTTTATTTTAGTTACTTTTTGTTCAATTCTTACTAATTGTTCACATGTTCTTACACATTTAATGAGTATATCTTGTTCAAATTTTCAATCGTTAATATAATACTTATGTTCATCCTTCCTAGTTCATATAAATTTTTATTAAATTAGTAGTGGATGACATTTGTTAATACAGTGTTTTAAATATCAATTCAATATTTTTAATTTTAAAAGGTTGATGTATTTAGGTTGGATTAAAACTGTATGACTAAATGTTTGAAATCCATCACTTTGGCAGTGAGCCAACTTACCGATATCGGGAAATGTTTTTATTAAAGAGTGTTATTTTAACTAAGAGCGCTTGTGGGTTGCATACGGTGGTAATTTAAATGTAATAACGATTCTGGCATGTATATACGTATTAATATTAGTTTTAATTATTTATTAAAGTGACTAAAATGAATCATAATTTTGTTGATCTATTAACTTTAATTTTTTTTTTTACATATTACTAGTTCAATAATTACATTTAGTCTAATATATATATATATATATATATATATATATATATATATATATATATATATATATATGCTGATACGTATTCCTTCACGGATGGAAAAATATGATGAATAGTTATCATCTGGAGTACATCCGTTCATTCTACAGTCCATAAATTCGCAGTTCCGACGTTTCGCTAGAATCTCATCCAGCATTGACGAGGTGAACCCAACAACAGTAGAAGAGCGAGAGCCTCGTCCTCGTCAATCCTGGATGAGATTCTAGCGAAACGTAGGAACTGCGAATTTATGGACTGCAGAATAAACGGATGTACTCCAGATAATAACTATTCATCATATATATATATATATATATATATATATATAAATGACAGAATCTCAATACTAAGTGGAAAAATAGAATGTAAAGTTAATTAACTAAATTTAATTAATAAATTAATAACTAATTAATGGTGTGAATGCATTAACATCACGTTTAGAAGAATGTATTTGAACATGAGTGGATGAATAAAAAGTATTTTATTAACGATTGAAAATTTTAATTATATATATATATATATATATATATATATATATATATATATATATATAGAGAGAGAGAGAGAGAGAGAGAGAGAGAGAGAGAGTGTAAACTAATAGTAGTAATTGAAAAACATTGGATATTTTCTCTGCAAGATTTGAATAATACACAGTTTTGTGTGTGTGTGTGAGAAATACTGAAGTTTGTTAACACTTTAGGTTTATACAGCAGTTGTTGCTATGATCGATATTGTTTTCTAATGATACACACTGGATATTATATAACGTCACCGAGTTCACTACCCTGACGAAAACCTCCGCGTATAACTGAAATGTCAGTCGCCATATGGACCACAAATATTTCTGAAATAATACGAACAAGTTATCATATTTCCTATGCTTTTTACATTATTTTCTTATGTTACTTTAGTTACCGGTTCACGATTATACGATGCTACAACTAGTATTGTTATTTAATTGCCTATACAGCGCCTGTAGTGTGTGTTTGAGACTGTAGTGTATTCATACAAGTTTGGGCAAACTTATCACTGTGATTGTCCTATAAGAACTAGTTTTCTGATAGTGATAAATATGAATTATGTAATATTGGTTTAAAAATCCGATACAATTTGGCTCAGACTATGTGTTAAATGTCGATTCAAACAAAAACAATTAATACATACAGATTTTTCTTAAAGCAATTATTTCACAATATAATATATACATATTTTATATATAATTTTGTTTTAATTTTTTAAATTTATACTTATCGTGCATAATTATTATAAAGCATTAAAAAACACGTTACTATATGAAAGGTTTGTGGGTCATGGAACCGTATTAAGACAACATCTAACAATAATGGCAGGCTTAAGTGGTAGCTTAGCTCCTGATATAGACCGTCATTGGCTATTGTTAGGAAATTATACGAAAGGATCAACATAATACAGTAGCCTGGGGAGTATTTGTGTGTATTTTAGTAACATTAATACATAATTCTAACTTTCTGAAATACAAATTTGAACTGTCCCAAACGTTTGGAATTTTGTAGTGAATAAAACTATAATAACATAATGAATCCTCTTGTATGTAGCAGGCCTAATATATAATCAAGACTCTGACCAATAACACAAGACAAAATATAACTATTCATTTTATTTAATTAAATATTTTCCCTCAGGACTTTCTGCAGTTATAGTTGTATTAAGACCATTCTCAAGGCTTACAAGAGTAGAAAAGAAACATAAAGTATAAATAGGAACACCCTATAACCCGCAACAATCCAATTTACACAGTTATTCTTGATTTGTTTACTGTTATTGTAACACTAAACCTTGAGATTGGCAATAAATAAATGAGAGAAATGTCGATGGATCAATGATAATATTGGTAATTATTAAAATCAGCGACTCCGCTCCAATCGACGAATGTGTTTTCCCTGATCAATTTGACCTTTCTGAACACGAATTTGAAATAAAATAGTAATAACCTAACTTAATCTGACCTGGCCTTGTTCTTTTAGGTAAATATGTGATTGCAGTAAAAAATTCATATTCGCGTTCAGCAAGGTCAAATCTACCAAGAAAAGAAATTTCGCCGATCGGAGCGTTACTAAGCCCCAAAGTCAGGTCAGGTCAGGTCGAGTTAGGTTATTTTTTTTAATGTAAATATGTGTTTGCAGTAAAAACTTCAGATTCGTGTTCAGCAAGGTCAAATTGATCAGGAAAAACATTTTGCCAATCGGATTTTAGTCGGTGATCTTAATAATTTACCTATTATTACCTTAAATATTAAAGTAACTAGTTAGATTGTCTAAGGCTTTGTCGGAATCTCGATTATTTAAAATTGTTCTTCCGACAGATTTATTAAATTAATTCTTAATGTTTGTAAAATAATTCAAAAGCGTAGCATTTTCCCTTAGTTTGATTCATCTGTAAATCTATACCTAATATACAGAACACTTAAATGGAGAGACAGGATGTTGTTAGTGTTGTCAAGTTACACACTAATAAAATCAAGTAGTTAAAATTTCCAAGTTTTGAATCTGGCCGTTTCTATTATCCCAACACATTGAATGTAGTTATACTAAATCCGCTGTGAAGCGGTGAAGTCGTGTGGTTGAATAGTTAATTGCATTTCAAATCGATTAAGTTGCTTCAAGTTAAATGGAATTTCTATTCACGAGACAATTTAGAGCTCAAAGTTTGGCCTGATCTATTTATTTTAACAAAAAGAATAAAACATAATAAAATAAAAATTATATTATAAATGATGTAAATATAACCATTAAAAGCAAAAGTGTCATTATTTTTAAAAATAAGAAATGATCCAAATTTTAATTTTATATATACAATACAAATAAATGAATTGACAAATTTAAAGGCTTAGCTATTAACGACATAATAAATACATAAAAACCTCTTAGCTACAAACTTTCTGTATTTAGTCTTGTAACACTCTTAAAAATAAGGTGTTACATATAAATTCATTTATATATATATTTTTTATTTAATAATTATATCGTCCCAATATAAAAGAAAATTTTTGTTTTCTTGGTACACATTGTGAATCTAGCGTAGGTAGCAAGCGCTCCTAGATGGCGAAATAGAAAAATATCGTAAGAGTTAGTAACTTGAGGTAATAACCCACATCACGCCATGTGACGTAAGCATGGTATGATATCGCCTGATCCGATGCACCAATCAAAAAATAAGTAAGGGTGGGAAATTCCGTTAGCGTGCCCTTGCAGAAGCCCCACTTCTCAAAATGTCTTTGAACGAGACGGACGTGATGGCATTTTCGGACATAACCTAGAAATTTATAAGCTTCCAGTATTCAAAATTTAATATGTCAAGGCCGGTACCAAATTTTATAAACGCAACTAAAGAAGAAGTCAGAAGCGATTATTTATGTGTTCCAAATAAGTAAAAGTTTATATCATTTTTTGTATAAGAGCGCTGATTCCAGGAGCGATGTGCAGTTATTAGTGTACAAAATCGATGTGCAATGTTTAATATGTGTTAAAGTGTTTTACAAGTAATGTGCACAACCAGGTACGTTTTAGATAATAATAAAGAAAATGTATTTTAATGTTAACTAAGTTGAAGAATTTTAATTGATAAACGGTTAACACATGAACGGTAGAAATTGTACTTTGAATATTAATTTCTAAAATTAAATTGGAAAACTTAAGTTACTATCTTCTCGATATATATAAATTTTAAAGGTTAATAAGTAGTTAAAATGTATGGAATAATTAGCAGTAATTAAAAGTAAATTACTCGACACATTGGTGTCATTTGTTCTTTTGTAATTTGTCATTGATTAATAAATTGTATAACTTTGTATTTTAAAGCTTTAAATTCTTATTTCACAAGTAACCTAGTTCTACCTTCCGAAGATATCAGAAGACAGTTTACAGAGAGACATTATTATGCCTGGCTGTAACGGAGAACTAGAAGCCTTGGTAAGTAATTAATTATGTTGGTAATTAAGCAATTAAATCACATTTTTTAATAAAGATAAAAACTTACCCGAGGTAAAAAGGGCTAGAGTGTTACAGTCCTTGTATGTTATACCTCTGAAGATGGTTACTTGGTAACTGAAATCTACATAAGAGTAATAAAGAAAGTCTGTGGTTAAGAGATTTTTATGTCTTTATTATTAAATTCAACCACAGTATATTCCTAATAAATAGTATTAAAGGCATTCTTAAAATCTAATTTTTAAGTTTTACAAATTATAAAAATTTAACAGTAAATCTAATTATTGACAACGATCGTTATTAAATTTCAGCCCACCGTCTCAACTCGCGATTATTTCCAAAGTTAATTTACTTCAAGGGGATCGAACTTTTTATGATTACAGAACTAATCGGGTTTCCGTCACTGAGTTGATTTGACGAGCAAAGCCTCAGCATTTTTTGAGAGTGATTGGCTGACATTGTTTAACTGATAAATTAAAAAGCAAAATCCTGACAATTAGAAAACACGTATCTTAAGCCAATAAAACAGCAGCATATAAAATAACTATACAATATGCCATATAACTAACTATACAAACCATTGACAAATTATAGGTGCCTACACTAAGTGCCTAGTTTAGGCATCTAAGAGTATATTAGGTGCCCATATTATGTGCCTGTATTAGGGGCCTACCATTAGGAGCCCATATATAGGTCGAGGATTGCAAAAAATAATGATTTAATTTACATTTAATATAAAATACAGAGAGTGATTAAACCTACAAGTAATTAAAACTTCGAGAGAGAGAGAGAGAGAGAGAGAGAGAGAGAGAGAAAGAAAGAGAAAAATATGATATTGTGAGAATCATGGATGAAACAATTAAGTTGGGTTGATTTTGTTTTAATTTAATTTGTTCACTGTTGACAGATCAATTAAAATTTTGTTTTTTCACCCAATCGCCGCTTCAATGTTTGCTTAATTTGTTCTCAATTTTGAACATTGACATATGTCCTGCCACAGACAGCATTGTCAGACGTCAAAATCACATTTTTACAAAACTTAGTCATTTAGTTTCAGTAATCTTTTTGTATCTGAAACCAATTATGAGTCAACAAATTTGAGTCAAACAAATTATTGACTGAGAAATTTAAACACAAACGCACTTGATAAATCTGCGTTAGACAGACAGCAGCAAAGATTAGTAGCCCCCTTAAGAGTAAAAAAGTGCTATCGCAGCTTAAATCTTGGACGTAAGTCTACGACTAAACCAATGAGTATCACGGAGACTAAGGGTAAAGGGGCTGGCTGCACATGGGCATCTTAGAGAGGTAAATACAAAGGGCCTTATGATTTAAAACTTTTTAAAGAAACGTAGGACGACTGCTTACTCAATCAGAAATAAATATGTGCGAATGGGAGACATGTTATGAGGATTGTAAATCAACTAAATGAAATTTTTCCAACCAGCAACAAGAGTAAAATTAAATAACTCAATTAAGCTAGCAAAAAGATTCTTTAACAAATATTTTTGCAATAGAAGTAATAGATAAATTTACAGTTAAACAAGTATTTATAAAAGACATATTATCATATAAATGGGTTTGAACATTTTGGTTTTTAAACAAAGTCCAGGGATTTATACACTGGCAGATCACGCTCGACGCACCATAGGTACCAGGATATGGTAAGTCGGGTGGGATCATATTTTGACCATAGTTGGACTGGCACGTTTCGCCCTATAGTGTCCATCATCACCAGGTACAGCTTACACATACACACATACATACACACACACACACACACACACACACACACACACACACACACACTAAACACACACAAACACACACAGACACACACAGACACACACACACACACACACACACACACACACACACACACACACACACACACACACACATTCATACGCACAACACACACACACACACACACACACGCATGCACGCACACACGCACATTCTTATACACGATAAAGAAAGAGATACCAAGTGAGTGAGTTTCCCTATTAGTTAAATAAACTTTGCCTTAGTTTAACAACACCTCGATTCACTCAGAAAACCTCTTAACTCATTGCAAGAAAGCAATCCCTATTTACCATGCCAGGCACTAGTAATTGTCGCGTGACAGACGATGCACCTCTTCGCAGCCACCAACCCCCTACCATTTCACTGATTGATTCTTTGGAAGGTTTATGGCTTATTAGGTCGCAGTGGCCTTGAGGAGACAGGGGGCACGTGATTCCCTCAAACTAGTTAATTTTAGCAGAATAATAATAACCTATAAAACGGCGTAAGGTTTTTACCAAAACAGCTTCCTGACGACATAATTTTTCTCAACATGTAAATTTAAGCGTGAAAATAGCATAAAAAATATAATTTTTTAATCTTATCTTATCATAAGACCATTCAGTGAATTCATTCTAAATTTTGTTTGCTAGGCAACACTCAACATATTAAGATTATTTTCCAACATTTCAAACAATATACAAACAATATTGTATATCCGAGTGCACTTCAATAATAACATCCAATCAAGAGCTTTTATTGTCACGCTTTTCTCAATCGACACATATAGGTACTGCTATTTTTATGTTAATATAATACCAAATATAGTTTAGCTGATGTTAACACCCCATTCATTGACTTTTAGGGGGTAGGAAGTTCCAGTGTCAACTGGTATAACATAAATCTAAAAGAAACAACAACAAAGGTTTTTAATAAAGAAAGTATTGGACAACAATAAAACGAACCTTAGAGCTTTCTATATATATATATATATATATATATATATATATATATATATATATATATATATATATATATATATATAATAAAAAAAGTTAGTAAACCCATTTGTAAAAAGACGAATAAAATTGTTACCTTTTCTATGGTTAACGAAGGAAGCGATGATATATATATGTGACGTATTTACGGTTTCACATCATCGCAGTAAATACGTAACAGCCAGTTCGCTATCGACAGCATCTGTGACGAGTTACACTTTTTACTGCGCGTTTGATGACGTGCTCAGTCATATGTCACTGCAATAAAAGGAATTGTGTTAATGTTTTAGCGACTATTGGTGGCACAGTTATACTCCCTTTACTTACGTTTAACAACAATCAAGCTATGTCTAAACGTCGGCTTTATGTTATATCGAACCTGGAAAATTAATTGAAAATAGTTACAGAAACTACCTCGGAGTAGGCGCTTGATTGACTGAGGCACGCCGAAGAAATAAGGGTTTGTTAATGTTCTGTACCTAGAAGAAGACATAGAGCCTGGCTCTAATTTGTAAAAGCAATGTTTTATTTTATTAGCTAAATTTAGGGAAACAAAATTTTAAAGTCTCAAGAATTCGGAATTTTTTTACGATGAAAAATTTAAGTATTTAAAAACTACTATACTATATGAATGCCCCTGGACGCCAAACCAGTGTTTCTTTCACGCACACACACTCAAAATTACGAGCGCAAAGGATTAGGACACGAGACCTGCCGTATTTCTGCCATTATTGGTCCTTAGGCATTCTAACCTACCACTATTGGCCTTTTAGTGGTATCTTCTAACCAAAGTCTAACTTTTTAACCTGTAAACGTAACTAAAATAGTTAATAAATATTGACTCTACTTAAAATTACAAAGACAATGTTACCAAGCTCCCCATGATTTACTTTAGCAGCTATTAGTCACTTTAGGTACAGTGTTTTCCTTTAGTGTTTTTATAGTGTTTGCAGTGACAGTAAATTGTACATTGTTTGGTATCAATTTTCTAGAAATGATGTACAAAATTAACTTATGCTAAACTTTCTGAGGTTTGTTATCAAATTTTAAAAAAAATAGAGCGCCCGAAGGAATACGGCTCGTCCTAATCCTCTGCCTTTGTGTGAGTGAGGACTTTGTGTGTGTGTGTGCGTGTGAGAGAGAGAGAGAGAGAGAGTGTGTGTGTGTGAGAGAGAGAGAGAGTGTGTGTGTGTGTGAGAGAGAGAGTGTGTGTGTGTGAGAGAGAGAGAGAGAGTGTTTGTGTGTGTGTGTGTTTGAACCGGACACGGTCGAACTTGGATTACCGTCAACCCTCAAAGGGTCGGGGTAGAATTGGGCCCCTGGTCAGTCGGGCAATATTAGTTTTGTTAAGTGACCAGACATTACGTTTTTATTTTAATGTACGATAGAATTAAAAACTAAAACTTAATGGAAGCAAATAAATACAATAAAACTTTACTTAAACATAAAGAAATATAAAATTCATTAAAAGTACTGTACTTCCATCTTTTAATTATTATTTAAACTTACGAACAATCCTACCAATAACGTAATGTTCGCCCCTGTAACGGTGATATGCTGAACCGTTCCAATGGCTACCTGGCAATGCTGTGACCAGGGGGTTTTATTATTTTGTGCACACATAAGATAAAATATTATTACACGACGATTTATATTGATATAAAAAGGGGATGTTTCAATCGTCTAAAATAGATGTTTGACCACCATCTGACCGTAACCAAACATCTATTTTAGATGTTGGAATGTATTTAAAGCTAAGGTGGATGCGAGAATTCCATTTTGTAGGTCATGATTGTAGAGGTATAGGCCCAATTCGACACTACCTCCGAACTGACAATGAGCCCAATTCGACATCACCCTTTGTACCTACCTGGCGTTCAGGGGCACTCGCATTATGCTATTACTATAACATAGTTTAGAAGAGACAGTTTAGAACTGCCTTACTTAAGTCATATTCTTAAGTCATATTGTATTGAAGTAGGGCAATTTAGTCAGCACTTTGGTTTTAACTTTTCATTGTTTCAACCTTGAACCATTCTACATTTGTTTCTACGTAATATTGTCTACATTCTAAGACGATCGAGGAGCTTAAAAGGACATCGAAATTCCTTGACGCTACGGGGGATCGAACCCACATCTTTAGGCTAAAGTCTATGTTGTATGACTGACAAATGAAGACAGAAACACTATTTACACCATTACCATAATTATTCTTGAACTTTATTTATCTTGTAACTTTATGTTAACTTCGTTTCGCAAACCACCCCATCCTTACGCTCTCACTCTAATTTTAAAAAAACAACCGTCTACAGTGCAACCTAATTTCTACTCCTCGATTTCGTTACTCCCCACAGTTTGGACTCACACTCTACTCTTCCGAATAAGAAGCCACTTCCCCTCCAGCGAGCTCATCATCATCCTCTGATTGTTCACGCCAACTTTTTTCCATAGTAAAGTAATGATCGAAACTTCAAGTTAGACTCGTGGTTCGAAACCTGCTTTCCGAAAAATTAAATTGCTCAGAAAAACCAATTCCTGTATTTATGTTAAGACCAATTAGCCACTTATAAACCCTTTAGGCTTACTACCTAATCTTACCTAACGTAACCTAATCTAAACCCTTTATGCTTATTCGGGGTCACGGATTCTTTGAGAGACACTCTGACTAGAAGACATTTTAAGGTTATAGAGTAATGATCTTTTTTTATATACCAGAAAAATAATTGCTAATTGGAAAAAAACGTTTTCATTTCTAATTATTTTCTGGTTTATGTTTGAAAATGATTTAGGTGTACGGGTTTTTGGTTATATACTATAGCTATTAAACCTAAACTTACCTAACCTAACTTAAAGTAAACTATTTAGGCTTAATCGGGGTCACGGATTCTTTGAGGACACTGATTAAAACACCAATTTAAGGTTATTGACTAATGAACTTTTTTTTTGAACAGAGAGATAATTGCTAATTGGAAAATAAATTTTTTATTTCTAATCATATTCAAGTTAATTTTTTAAAATTTTTTAGGTGTCCCATACATCAAATAGTTTTTTATTACATACTATAGTTATTGACTTTAATTTAAAATTACATCTTTAAAACTTTAATACAATTAAATTTCATTTAATTTAGTTTTAACTATCTTAATAACCTTATCTTCTCTTTATTTACTTTAACATTTTTTATGGTTTTCCTAATTCCACACATATTTGAAAATCATTTTTAATCTAATGGTGGTTTAGTTAAGTACTACCCCCATACTAATCAAACCTAGTGTGAACTCCATTTCATGATTTCTTTATTACATAATTTCACAATTTTATTGATAAACTTTATGCAATAGAGTAACGAACGGCAGAAGGCTGTTTATCTGACAGCTGGAATGTACTTTTACGACAACAAATACTTTGTAGTTTTAAGGTTATGTTACTTGTGTAATAGTTGTGTTAAATTTACAACTCATTACACACCTTTAGTTTTATTGTAGCTAAACATAACTCGTTTTATACATAAATATTTCAATTTGCATTGAACCTTCAAAAGTAATAAAAACTTAAATAGAATAGATATGAGTTTAAAATAAATTTTCACTTGTTCTCAAAAGAAACAATAATAGTTGGTGTTTCTAATTTGTGTAAAAGGATAAATAAAATACGAAGAAGTTGAATGGAATTAACATCACGGGATAAATTTCAATTGAACTTTTTTCAATCTCGTTTGCATGTATATAGGACTGGGCACAATAGACACATATCTCTAGCGTAGATACGTCATAGCATTAGGCTATGAGCCTGGCTAATTGCGGTCTCTAATGAGCTTATTGAATTGCATTAGTATAAACCATTCAGCCGGAATTACGTCTAAGTGGCTTAGGCCTACATCTTCCTTGTGCACTTAGCGTACGCGCTAGCTTGCCAGGGCGTGCGTAACTGCAGTTGTAAACACGTAGATTAGGAGAGTTTGCGTAAAACTATACGAACGCATAAATTACGGAACACTCGTAGTTTAATTTAAGCTAATAATTGCATATATTACTGTAAAACTCGTATTGATATACCTTAGATTTTACCAGTTCTTCACCTTCTTCCATAGCGCTACAGTCCGATGTGGACCTTGGACTCCTCAATCAGCCAGGTAGCCTAGGTAGCTCTTGTGCTACTGTTTCCCATTTTATCACATTCAGCAGGGTTCTGACCTCCTAACCTTCGAGAGGGCGCATAGGGTTTAGCGCTTGCGGAGGTTTATTCCACACAAATACCCTTTAAAACTTAAACCGTTTATGATTTTATATTTGGGTGACTTCACAATTAAATACTATATAAATGCATTGTAAATAATTTTAGATTTCATTATTGTACAATTTTATTTTTTTAAACGTTATATTTCTAAAAATATGTTGGATTGTTAAGACGTGTAAGAATGTCTACTAGACCACTGTTTTCATTACGGAAGAGAGGCGTTCGCGGGCTATTTTTCTGTAACAAAGTAACTCAACGTCTAAACGTATAAAACATATTATCGTGATAATAGGCCCTACGTATAGGAATATTAAATTATTTATAACAATTAGTGAAAATAAGGAATATTTTTATTAAAATATATAACGCTAAAAATTAGTGGATGAAAAAAAATATTGGCTTTATAACACAACAGGTATGAAAAACCAATTAATAATTATTCGTTTCTAGGCTTACTAGTCACCAGTACTGTAGTGTGAACATGACCTACTCTCATGGGAATTTATGGTAGCCTACTTACAGGTAGCCTAGGTATGTGCTGCTGCTTTCCATTTTATCACATTCAGCAGGGATCTGGTGATCCTAACCTTCGAGAAGGCGCACAGAGTTTACAACGGGAGAGGGCGGTTGCGGAGGTTTATTTCACACAAATATCCTATAAAATTTAAACGGTTTACGATTTTATATTTAAATAACTTCACAATTAAATACTATATAAATGCATTGTAAATAATTTTAGACATCATTATTGTACAATTTAAATTTGCTGAGCGTAATATTTCTAAAAATATTTTGAATTGTTTAAACGTGTAAGCAATGTATAGTAGACAACCATCGGGGGAGGTGTTTGCGGGTTTTATTTCTCTAATGAAGTAATTCAACGTCTAAATGTATAAAATATATTATCGTCATGATAGACCCTACGTATAGGAATATGAAATTAATTATAATATTTAGTGAAAATAAGGAATATTTTTATTAAAATATATAACGCTAAAAATTAGTGCCTTTTGTGTAAGTACAAGTGGATATTTCACTATCGTTATTACACACAACTATAAGTTAAAATGATAAATACATTTTGCTATTCGAATAACAGATTGTCTACACCAACAACATAGCTTAGGTGAAGCAGGATAGAAACTGTCGTGGGAAATTAATTTCTAACGATCAAACTCGGCTTTCAGTTGTGCAGAAAGCAATTAGTAAATTGGTATTGGATTTAAATAATGATGTTGCAAACGATTTTTAAACGTGGCTTTAATTAGTATAATTGTTTCAAACAGTAATTGAGTTACTCTTGTAATAATTACCTCTGAAGATGAGTGCTTCGCAATCGAAATGTGCATACGGATTTAAATAGAAAGGTTTTGCTGTTTAAGAGGTTTCATTTATTTAAAATAAAACATTACACCACAGTTGCTCCTAGTAGTAGTTATAATAGGGTCAATATTATTTATACCACAATAGTTAACCTTCATTTTGAGAAAAGGCCAACTTTAATAGCGGACCCCAAGTGACAATAAAAGGTTTATCTTTCAAAAGCTTTTGAATGCCAGTCATCATCAATCAGTGACATATGGGATCTGACATCTGAACTATAAATGTTTCTGAATAGTTATGAATAAATGTTTTATATGGAATTTATGTTCGTTACGATTAATTATTAATTAATACAAAAACAAGTTAATTATATTCAAATGGAAAATAGAAATTAAATAAAAATAATTATTTAAAAAAAAGAAAAAGTATATAAACTGTTAAATATATCCCAATGTATTTAAGAATTAGTATAACTTTTCGTACTTTAGTATTTTTTTGTTTGTATGTGCACATTGTCGAATTTCAAGTCTATAAATTAAAATATTCTAATACAGATCTTCCAACTTTGAAGGTTTCTTCGTCTCTCAGATCAACTTAATTATCTTGATTATCATGCGGTCCACTCTCTCCTCCTGTGCGGCAGTTGGAGAAGATTACAAATTCAATTAAACTTTAAACAACGCTGAGTTTCAATGCTATTAAAAGGGTCTGGCCACAACAAGCTGAATGCCAATTACTAGGGCCAGTCCTTGACACCATTGCCAATATTGAAGTACCCACACCGTCCACTGGTAGCGCGACAATCGATTAGTGTGACTCCACGAAAAGGTTTAGAATACATATGAGCTCTTAGCGCTGATGGAGAACAAATTAATCCACATTAGTGAACATGAGTCGTAAGCAGCGTTGTATAGATATAAATCCCTTTAGCCAGGCAGGATGGGTACAAATAATAGTAATAAAGACTGAACAGACAGCTGGCTGAACTGAAATGTTTAGGTATTCAAATTCACTGATACAATTTTATAACTCTACTCATGTCATAGAATTATACAATTGTAGATACCTGTAGTGACTGCAGGTAGTCTACTATTTTTGTAATTATTTTTAAAAGGTGAATTTGATTATCAGTCTTTTAGTTCCCGATTTAATGTTATACGTTCAATAATGACGTTAAATTGCCTACATAACGCCGTGATGTATGTTTGAGTCTGTATTATATACCCATGTGTTTGTTCGACGATTATGTTTGACATGGAAATACTGAATTTCTGATATTGAATAATTACAAAAATACTGTCCCAATACCTAAATACATTAAATTAAATTAAAGTAAATAAGTAAATAAATTAGAGTAAATTAAATTAATGTACAGTAGAACCCCTCTAATTCTTCATGCTCCGAAGAAGACGTCACGTAATTCGATAAATAGATTAATTACGTAAGCCGTGAAAATAGCATGTAACTGTGGTTAAACGTAACACATAGATACGTACATTTAAAATAATTAATGTTGTACTTACATTATTTATCTCAACCGAAGCTTAAAACCTTTTTACACAACACTATAAAACACTATTACACAACACTATAAAAACACTATTACACAACACTATAAAAACACTATTACACAACACTATAAAAACACTATTACACAACACTATAAAACACTATTACACAACACTATAAAACACTATTACACAACACTATAAAACACTATTACACAACACTATAAAAACACTATTACACAACACTATAAAACACTATTACACAACACTATAAAACACTATTACACAACACTATAAAACACTATTACACAACACTATAAAAACACTATCACACAACACTATAAAAACACTATTACACAACACTATAAAAACACTATTACACAATACTATAAAACACTATTACACAACACTATAAAAACACTATTACACAACACTATAAAACACTATTACACAACACTATAAAACACTATTACACAACACTATAAAACACTTTTACACAACACTATAAAACACTATTACACAACACTATAAAAACACTATTACACAAGACTATAAAACACTATTACACAACACTATAAAAACACTATTACACAAGACTATAAAAACACTGTTACACAACACTATAAAAACACTTTTACACAACACTATAAAAACACTTTTACACAACACTATAAAACACTATTACACAACACTATAAAAACACTATTACACAAGACTATAAAAACACTATTACACAACACTATAAAAACACTATTACACAACACTATAAAACACTATTACACAACACTATAAAAACACTATCACACAACACTATAAAAACACTATTACACAACACTATAAAAACACTAGTAGCTTGCAGTATAAATCGTAATTATAAATACAGTAAGTTATTCTATTTTCATAAAAGACAAAAAACATACTACAGTATTTTGTAGGAATAATAACACTAGCAAGAAAAATACGGTGTATTAAATGTATTTCCGTTTTAGTTTTAATAACCACAGCAATAGAATTAATTTAACTATGTGATATATTCGCAATGATCAGTAGATAAATATAAATCAAAATTTATAAACTTACTCGCTTAATTATCAAACAAGATTCGAGATTTATTAATTTTTAAACGACTTTAACTACACTGAAAAAATTGAACGCTAAATAGGGAGTTTTAAAATACTTTAAAGAACACAAAATTACAAATAGGACTTTGCTGTATTTATTTGGAAATTTCTTTTTGTATTTTATAACTATCCAACGATTTTATAATCGATGCAATAAAAAAAACCTATAAAAAAACCTTAACAAATATTTAAAAAAATCTCTGATGACAACACAAAATTAAAGGATATCTTGCCTTAAAACGCTTCGATTTGAACTATTTCCACAAATTTCCCATAAAATATATTTCATAGTTCTGAAGTTTTCCTGTTCATAATAACTAATGCACTTGAGCTGTATTAGAGGGATACAATGATTTCGCTGAGGCATAAACTTGAAACGAACTGATCGGATGGATTTGCTTCATTACGGTGGAATCTCTTTCACATTTATAGAGCGAATAAAAGAGCGAGGGATATTAGGCGTCACGTGACACAAGGAATGTATCTGTGAGAAAATGCTATCTTATATTCACTTTATATTTAAATTTGTTGAATTCGACGTGGATTTAGGAAGTGAAATATAGCGCTCTCAACGATAGAACGTTTATGTAAACCTAATATAAATAGACCAGGGTTGTTTAAAGCGGCCAGGCCATTTGAGACAAGGAGAATTGAGAATTACACAAATTAAATTGAAATATAAGATATTTGATTTCAAATTAGTATAAATTGGAAGGGTTTTAAATTGCCAAAAATAAAGAAAATATAAATTGAAATGAAATGAGAATTTAATAAGTGGCCAATTATTGACAATTTTAAGTGAAAGGTTTAAAGAATATTTCATACTTTTTGGACACAGAAAGATGAATTCACATTATTGCAAATTGTATATGATTATTACTATACTCACTTTCAATTTCAACAAAACCTGTAAAACTCCACTGCCTCCTTATTATAATGAATATTTCAAAGAAAAATCTTACGTTGTTTTTACGGTAAAATCCGTTTCTTGTAGAGATCGAGAACGCACAAACGAGTAGACAAAAGCAAGAAACGTGGAACATAACCTCGTCTTGTATTTGAAGACAATGAATAATGACGCCTTACGTGTGTAGAATTGCATTGTTAAGACTGTCGTACTCTTTATTTTAGCCATAGAGAGTTCCCAATAGGCTGTTTCTTCGTTTTCTGTTTTCACGCAAGAGGTTAACTTTCTAATGCTTACAGTGAGAGTTGGTGAAAAGCTTTAACAGTTTGGTTGAATTTATTGTTCTTATAATATGTTTATAATATTATTAATAAAGGGACACGCTCACAATTATACATATATATATATATATATATATATATATATATCCAAGTGGTGATTATTTACGTTTATGGAACGGATTGTGTCTTGTATGTCATTAAAAAAATTATTAAAAAGCGATTTGGAAAAAAATTAAACCCTATTAAAATCCAAATGGAATTTAAAACAGAGAAACCATAAAAATATAATTCCTAATATATATATAAATATCGCAATATGTATTCTTGTGTAATAATAAAGAACATAAGTCAAAATACAAATACAAGAATAATAATTGAATTTAAAATTCAATTCAAGAATTATAATTTTTGTATTTGTATTTTGACTTATGTTCTTTATATATATATATATATATATATATATATATATATATATATATGTATATTGAAAATATTTCAAAAACAAGAATAATTTTAATGAATATATTTATTCAAAGCTTTTCGCCGATAAAATAGTACCAGCATCTTCAGTTTGTAGCACATATGATTTAATTTTGTAAAAATATTTTATTAGATAATTATTTTCCTGAAGATATATATATATATATATATATATATATATATATATATATATATATATGTATATATATGTTTTATGACGGGCGATCAAACTGTCTATTACTAGATCTTACTAATATATAAAAATAAATGTAATAGTGTGTGTGTGTGTGTGTGTGTGTGTGTGTGAGTTTGTTTGTGTATAAGTGTGTGTGTGTGCGTTTGCGTGTGTGTGTGTGTGAGTTTGTTTGTGTATGAGTGTGTGTGTGTGTGCGTGTGCGTGTGTGTGTGTGAGTTTGTTTGTGTATGAGTTTGTGTTTGTGTGTGTGTGTGTGTGTGTGTATGTGTGTGTGTGTGTGTGTGTGTGTGTGTGTGTGTGTGTGTGTGTGTGTGTGTGAGGGTGTATGTGTGTGTGTGTGTGTGTGTGTGTGTGTGTGTGTGTGTGTGTGTGTGTGTGTGTGTGTGTGTGTGTGTGTGTGTGTGTGTGTGTGTGTGTGTGTGTGTGTGTGTGATTGTTTGTGTACGAGTGTGTGTGTGTGCGCGCGCGCTCGTGTGTGTGCGTGGATGGGTGGGTGTGTGTGTGTGGTGTGTGCGTGGATGTGTGTGTGTGTGTGTGTGTGTGTGTGTGTATGTGCGTGGATGTGTGTGTGTGTGTTTGTTTGTGTATGAGTGTGTGTGTGTGCGCGCGCGCGGGCTCGTGATTGTGTGTGTGTGTGTTTTACTCAATCATGTAAAAACTACTGGACGCATTCAGCTGAAATTTTACATTGACATTCTTAGGGTCCCTGCCTAACACATAGGCCCATTATTTAGAAATTCCATCAGGGCACCGCCCCAATGGAGTTGGAAATTCCCTTATAGTTCAATTATCTCTACTCCATTAACAACTTTATTTTCCCGTAAAAGTTGCCTTCTCAATGACAATCAATTGATCTCCTCAAGGACAGGCCCGTTAGGTTTCAGGACTCTATTTAGAAACTCAGTGTTTCTCCCATGGGCAAGAGTATATTCCTTGCTCATATGTTTCAAGCGGAAAGGACCTACATATTTTCACAAAAGAAATCAAAGCTATAAATATTGTTTATAAGTCTGTTTTACAAAAAATTCTTTTGTATAAACATGTTCATATTAAAAATCGTTTCAACAACCTATTTCATCATTGTTTTGTATTTCGGAATGCAATGAGGACAATACAACTACATGTCAACCCCGCAAGAAGGACAGGTACTCTGGTGGTATTTTATGGACATAAAATAATTATGTTAGGGTGGGGGTAGGAACAAAAAGCTGCCAGGTTTAGTACATGGGTAAGAGTTAAGCCTTGTCCAGTGTATAACTGAAGGATTGGAGCAAAACAAGTTGTCTACTGTCTACCTTATCTTTCACACCTTCTAAAGTGCAAGAATGAGGATGAAAAACCAAATGGAATAAAGGTGGGACGAAGAAAAAGTCTGAATAATAGTGTTAGTATTGTTCCCTCATAGTAAGAGGGCGGGAAAGTTCTGCTTCATTTGGGTCATTTACTACCGGGCTCTGGTGAAGGGGCTACCCGATAGTGTGACCAGTCCTTGGCCTTTGAGTCCTTGGCTCGACTGATGCTGGTGACCCGGGTGGGGGTCCGAGTTTGACGTTGGATTCATGGGATCATTTACTACCGGGCTCTGGTGAAGGGGCTGCCCGATAGTGTGACCAGTCCTTGGCCTTTGAGTCCTTGGCTCGACTGATGCTGGTGACCCGGGTGGGGGTCCGAGTTTGACGTTGGATTCATGGGGTCATTTATTACCAGGCTCTGGTGAAGGGGCTGCCCGATAGTGTGATCAATCCTTGGCCTTTGAGTCCTTGGCTCGACTGATGCTGGTGACCCGGGTGGGGGTCCGAGTTTGACGTTGAATTCATGGGGTCATTTACTACCGGGCTCTGGTGAAGGGGCTGCCCGATAGTGTAACCAGTCCTTGGCCTTCGAGTCCTTGGCTCGACTGATGCTGGTGACCCGGGTGGGGGTCCGAGTTTGACGTTGGATTCATGGGGTCATTTACTACCGGGCTCTGGTGAAGGGGCTGCCCGATAGTGTGACCAGTCCTTGGCCTTTGAGTCCTTGGCTCGACTGATGCTGGTGACCAGGGTGGGGGTCCGAGTTTGACGTTGGATTCATGGGGTCATTTACTACCGGGCTCTGGTGAAGGGGCTACCCGATAGTGTGACCAGTCCTTGGCCTTCGAGTCCTTGGCTCGACTGATGCTGGTGACCCGGGTGGGGGTCCGAGTTTGACGTTGGATTCATGGGGTCACTTACTACCGGGCTCTGGTGAAGGGGCTGCCCGATAGTGTGACCAGTCCTTGGCCTTTGAGTCCTTGGCTCGACTGATGCTGGTGACCAGGGTGGGGGTCCGAGTTTGACGTTGGATTCATGGGGTCATTTACTACCGGGCTCTGGTGAAGGGGCTACCCGATAGTGTGACCAGTCCTTGGCTTTTGAGTCCTTGGCTCGACTGATGCTGGTGACCCGGGTGGGGGTCCGAGTTTGACGTTGGATTCATGGGGTCATTTACTACCGGGCTCTGGTGAAGGGGCTACCCGATAGTGTGACCAGTCCTTGGCCTTTGAGTCCTTGGCTCGACTGATGCTGGTGACCCGGGTGGGGGTCCGAGTTTGACGTTGGATTCATGGGGTCATTTACTACCGGGCTCTGGTGAAGGGGCTACCCGCTAGTGTGACCAGTCCTTGGCCTTTGCGCTCTTACAAATGGCACCAAGCTCGACTGATGCTGGTGACCCGGGTGGGGGTCCGAGTTTGACGTTGGATTCATGGGGTCATTTACTACCGGGCTCTGGTGAATGGGCTGCCCGATAGTGTGACCAGTCCTTGGCCTTTGAGTCCTTGGCTCGACTGATGCTGGTGACCCGGGTGGTGGTCCGAGTTTGACGTTGGATTCATGGGGTCATTTACTACCGGGCTCTGGTGAAGGGGCTGCCCGATAGTGTGACCAGTCCTTGGACTTTGAGTCCTTGGCTCGACTGATGCTGGTGACCCGGGTGGGGGTCCGAGTTTGACGTTGGATTCATGGGGTCATTTACTACCGGGATCTGGTGAAGGGGCTTCCCGATAGTGTGACCAGTCCTTGGCCTTTGAGTCCTTGGCTCGACTGATGCTGGTGACCCGGGTGGGGGTCCGAGTTTGACGTTGGATTCATGGGGTCATTTACTACCGGGCTCTGGTGAAGGGGCTTCCCGATAGTGTGACCAGTCCTTGGCCTTTGCGCTCTTACAAATGGCACCAAGCTCGACTGATTCATTGAACGTTGGATTCATGGGGTCATGGATTACATGCTGAACTATAGATTCTCCATAACACTTGAAATCTACCTTTGTGCTCTTCGAGCGAAGTGATGAAAAGCGTTGATCTCGGTCCGCTTTGTACACATTCTTCAGTTTCACCATCTTTCTTTCCTTATACATTTTTCACAACACTGTGGCAAACTATTTATTTACAGTTCTACATTCTAAGTTTAATTCATTGTCAACTCACGGGCAGAATATTATTTTCTTATATGCTTTATAGCAGCATAGGTGCTACAAACAATGAGCAACAGAATTTCTAAATTATACCGTGTGTGTATACACACTAAGAATGATTTTGTTTCTGAAACGCCTTTATTTTGAGAAAATAAATAATCGATTATGAGTTTGTGTTCGTTGTTATTTTATTATTTGTTATTTATTTGTAGAGTTTGTATGAAGAAGCGAGAAATGTAGTCTGCATTACAAAATATTAGTAATTAGCAAACATAAAGTCTCGACTATGTAGTATATCTTCATAAAACTGAAATTGAAATAAGTTGCAACTTACATTTACTTCCATTTTATGGATAACGGAGATTTGATAATGCCTCCCAGACTGAGCCTAGAATGTTACTCTTAGATACAGTACGAGCTTACTATTTATTAGGAATATTCTGTGGTTGAGTTTAATAATAAATACATAAAAGCCTCTTAATCACAAACTATCTTTATTTTACCCTTATGTACATTTCAGTTACCAAGTAGCCATCCTCAGAGGGATAACATACAAAGACTAAATAAAGAAAGTTTGTGGTTAAGTGGTTTTTATGTATTTATTATGTCTTTAATAGCTAAGCCTTTAAATCTGAACGAATCTGAAGTTTGTTTTTACTGCAAATACATATTTACATTTATAGAAATAACCTAACCTGACCTGACCTGACTTTGGTGCTTACCAACGCTCCGATCGGCGAAATTTTTTTTCCTGATAGATTTGACCTTGCTGAACACGAATCTACAGTTTTTTTTAACGGCAAACACATAATAACCTAAGAAAACAAGATCAGGTCAGGACAGGTTAGGTTAGATTATTATTATTTGTTTAAATGTGTTTGCAGTAAAGGCCGTCTTTGTATGTTATCCCTCTGAGGATGGTTACTTGGTAACTGAAATGTACATAAGGGTAAAAAAAACAAAGTTTGTGGTTGATTTATTTATGTATTTATTACAGTACGAACTACCGTATGTGCCAAAATAAACAGTATGCCCAACTGAAACAGTTGTAAGATTTTATCTTATTTTATTTACATAGTTTTACTAACACATACAAGTAAAGTAAAAAAGAAGGCAAATTGGTTATACGCTCGGGTTAGGGCTCAGGTATACACATTTTTTATATGAGATCCGTGCAGTTTGAGGCAACACTCGTACCGTTCTTGAAGGTCTTGCATCATTTTGGTGAAGAGGGGTTGTTTTATGCTAGTTATACACATGGTTATTTTTACCTATAGTTGAACGATGGTGGTTGGTGGGTTATCACGGAAAATCTCACTCATCGGTCCCCAGACGAAGCCGTCTGAAGGTGTAAGATCGGGGTAGTGGGCTGGGTAAGGGAAGTTTGTTCTAAAGGAGATAAGTCGGTCGCCAAAAGTTCCTTGAAGGAAAGTATTGTTGATTGTTGTCTAAGGCAGTGTGACTGGTTGCGTCATCTAGCTAGAACCATTGTAAACGAAAAGGCAGGTTTCGGGCACAACAAAACTTCCTCAGGTCTCCTATAAAACTACCAAAAAAGACCCTATATAGGTAATTCTACTACAGCACTGTTTCAGTACTGGTAATTTTGGCGTATACGTTTTAAATTGCATTACGAAAACCCATTCTCGTTTTGTTTTTGTCCCTAAGCCTTATTTAGCCACAATTTCTTAAACACATGAAACACTTTGCGTTAGTGCAAAAATAGAATGTGTCACATTGAAAATAAAATTCAGAACTATAACCCTGATTTTGATGTAGTAGGTTACGACTATTACAAATTTAAAACACTTGTCTTGTTACAGCCTTCTTTGTGCTTTTAATTCGTCTTTGAAAATATTCGCTTCTATTACTTTCTTCTGCTGTTTTCCTTCTTTCCACATAATATTTTCTCTATTCTAACACTTTAAATAATTTAATCTCCTCTTTTACATTTATTGAATGTTCACATACTCTTTCGATATGTTGAAATTGAATGTTTATTATTCATAAAATTTGTTATTTTTTGTCTTATTTCTTACCATTTTATGTCCATAATATCTAGACAGCAACATTGGATTTCTCTTTATAGTAAAATTATACAAATTCTATATTCTACCTATTTTGCGTGAACGATTTCACGACCTAAATCGACGTCGAATTCAATAAATTTAAATGTAAAGTGAAGATAACAGAGTGTTTTCTCACAGATACATTTCATTCCGGGTGTCATGTGATGTAAGGGTTCTCTCGCTCTTTTATTCCCGACCACGATGCCGTCGCTTTGACCTAAATGCATTAAATTATTCCGCCCAAGGTTTTATTTCAAAAAATTAATGTCCTTTGTTGCTCAGAACCTTAAGGGTTCTTTAAAATCAAATACTTAGATGAAAAACAATGCGTAGAAATAACAAAACTATGAGATCATAATAGCGTAATTATAACAAATAAACAACTATAAACCCTGGCTATAAATATTTACACAACCTTTTTGAACATTTCGCTCACACAGTAGACATCATCAGAAGGCTGTAGATATACTGTATGCGGTGTAAATATAATCTTTTGATCATGGTATCAGTGTTAGCGAAATGTACATAAAGGTTGTGTAAATATTTGTAGCCGTGGTTTATAATTGTTTTTAATAATCTCATAGAAACGTTATTTAGAGAAAGGAGTTTGCTTAGTAAGTAACTGTTTGCTTTTACGTGTTCGCCAACACTCAAATGTCAAAGGTATTTGTTTAAAGTTTGGTAAACTCTCTGGAGCTGGTATTTTAGGCATATGCGAGAGTGAATAACTAGTAATGCCTAGAATTACTATAGTAATTACTTCTTTTATACTATGAAGATGGCAGTATAGTATACTATAAGAGTGACAGTGTAGAAGAGACAAAATCTAGCCACACAATTCGCTTGGGACAAAAAGGCAAACTTTAAGGTTATAGAAGGTTTGAATTACACCCCCAAAGTGCTATCTCTTAATATATATCATTATAAATATGAAACTTTTATTATTTCCCACGAGTAAAGAAATATTTTAGTGATTCATCGCAACAAGTAGCTAAATATACATATACATATATGATGAATAGTTAATATCCGGAGTACATCCGTGCAACATTAGTGCGAACTTCAGCGGTTGTTGGGTTCACCTCTTCAATGCTGGATAAGATTCTAGTGAAACGTCGGAACTGAGATTGTATGCACTGCAGAATGAACGGATGTACTCCAGATAATAACTATTCATCATATTTTTTCATACGCGAAGGAATACTTATTAGCATACACACACGCATACACACACACACACACACACACATATATATATATATATATATATATATATCAAAGTAGCTGGTATAATATACATTGTTTAAACCTTATTGTAAAATCTAGCATAAGTAATATATCTAAAGGCTTGAAAGTTATTGTGCCCCTAGTTTTAAAAGATAAAATACATTCGAAATCTTTGTAGAAAACTGTAACCTGGAAACTTGAACACCGAACTGACCGACAGGTTTCATGATGAGCAAACCCATACGGCCTTAGTTGGTAAAGTAGTTCTTTTTCGGCAAGATCCGTAATCTAAAAAATAATTTGCGTGTAAAGAGCGACCAATATATTTGATTACCAAGACGAGAAATGCAAGACAGGCAGAATTGGGTAAATTATGAAAAAGGAAGAAAGAGAGAATGGAAAGCAATGGAAGTGAGGAGCGATGAAGGAGTCGAGGTGGAGGGATCAGTCAAGATTTGGGAATCAATGGAAGAGAAAGTTCGGGGAGCCAATGGAGGTGAAGTCTGGGCAGCCGGGAGGAGAAGAGCTTGGGGCTCAGAGGTAGATGAGTCCAGACCTGGAAGGATAATGAAGAATTTCCTTCATTGGACACAAAGTACATCACGACACCAACTACGGGGACTCTGAGGATTGTCTACTTCAATTCGTCTAAAGTATAATTAATTAATTAATAAAAATTAAAATCTTATAAATTTAAATTAAAAGCCTACAAATAGATTCATAAAACGGATAAAATAGTTAAATGTCTAAGCTACAAGCCATAACACAATAGCATCATGCTTATAGACAAATTCAAATTTAACATAAGTGGTTATGAGATAATATTCGATTTAAGAATGCAACTGTTAATTTGTGAGGAGTTCTTTCTACCTAGTATAAACGTTGCTTAGCTATAAAAAACAAACTTTTAAGGCCAAAATAAAGGTCTAGAAGTTAATATTTTAACATTACTTATTCAATGTTTTATATCAAGGGTGAATAATTTAATGCTGCATATAGTCGCAATCCTTCTAGGATAATAGTCATATTGGGGATTGCCTCTAACAGTTAGTTAAAGATAGTAATTACACATTTCCGAGAAAAACTTTTTAAAATACAGTAAAACTGTAAGGAATTCGATTTGAAGCAATTTTCTGTGCAAAAGTGATTATTTTACCAGTAATTGGAAACATATTCACAACATTTGTAAAGCTAGTCTCGTGTTTGTTTTAAATTAAGTAATAGAGTTTCGTTAATCAGCACAAACTAATTAACCTTAACTTTCTAAAACTAGACTGCAGCAAGTTTTAAACTGTAATCTCAAGAGAAGGGGTTAGCAGCTTGATTAAGTCCTGAAGTTTTTATATATTATGATATTTTTAATGTTTAGTGTAAACTTATTTAATTATTCTTCCTATGAGCTTGTTGCTACTTATTATTAAGAATATTTAGACACATTTGTTCTCCGTCCAGAGCCGGAGTTTCCCCTCTACTGTCCACATCCGGCCAGCGAACAGATTTTTTCCGGCCCGCGAAAAGCTAGCATACTGAAAAAAAATTATTTGGTAATGTAACTAGTTTTAAGCATTTTTACCATTAAATATGAGCACAGTACTCGTCTCTCACTTGCCACTTCTTTCCTTTATAAGAGTAAAACTATCTGTAAACAAGTAAAAAACTAAGCAAGAATCTCTCAAAACCATCACTGAGCTCTTGATTAGAAAAAACGTGGTCGGTGTATGGGGGGGGGGGGTTAGACTTTCTGTCCTGAAATATTGAAAGCTCACCTTTCCTCCAAAAGTTCTCGATGTGGCCCTTGAGTAAAAAAGGTCGGAGACCCCCAGTCCATAGCATTAACAATAGGCCTACTTCTCTCTTATGTCAGTTAACTGATTCAAAGCTTGACGATAACATTTGTTTAAGAAAGTAAATTAATAATAAATACATCTATAGTCGTGAATTCGTTACGATACCTGAACAATGTAAAATAACAATAGCCGTGAATAAGTTGACGATAATGATTGCTCAACAATGTAAAATAACAATAGCCGTGAATAGGTAGAAGATAATGATTGCTCAATAATGTGAAAAAACAATAACCGTGAATAAGTAGAAGATAATGATTGCCCAACAATGTGAAATAACAATAGTCATGAATAAGTTGACGATAATGATTGCTCAACAATGTGAAATAACAATAGCCGTGAATAAGTAGAAGATAATGATTGCTCAACAATGTGAAATAACAATAGCCGTGAATAAGTAGAAGATAATGATTGCTCAACAATGTAAAATAACAGTAGCTATAACTAAAGCTATGAATAAGTTGAAGATAATTATCAACTATCTTAGATAGTAGTTGCTTATCGAAAGTTTTGAATATGTTGACAAAAACCTTTGCTTAAGAATGTAAATTGATAACTACATCGATAGCCTTATACATTGACGTTAAAGTCTGTTCAACAATAACCACAGTGAAGAATACATTGACGATAATATTTGTTTAACAATGCAAATTAAAATTAGGTCAATCGATAGTAAAGAACACGTTCACGGTAATATTTGTTTGATATTGTAAATTTATATAACCAAATCGATAATTGTGAATTTAAAAATTCCGTTCCAAGGCACTCCAAGG
>JBAIZL010000009.1:43176307-43258807 GCA_036971475.1 Prosapia bicincta | reverse complement strand
TATATTGCGAAGAATATGAAAAGCTTGAACAACTGCTGCCAAAAAAGGATAAGAACTAGAGCAAGCTGCATGTAAGCCAACAGAGGCTACTATTATATGCCCATTGTATAACTGATTTTTATTGCAGAAGGATTAATTATGTAGACAATATATGTTCAACTACAGTATAGAAACGCCCTTCCGTTCCACTACACAGACAGTCTGAGTGAGAGAGTTTACAGTTGGACAAATTACTTGTAAAGATCCACACTGAAGTACCATCAGTTTTGGCCGAAGTACTGAGTGTTTTGGACATATCTTGATATTTGTTTGATCAATAATTATTTCTAATGATACAGACTAATTTTTCGTCGTCTTCCTTAAATAATGATAATAATTCAGGTAATAAAAGAATGTAAATATCTGTACTTTAAAAGTACCTTAAAATAGAGGGATCACTTCCAACAGGATGGAAATGACGTATTTAATGCAATGTGTTATCAGTATAGTAGTAGTATATTAGTAGCTACGAAATCATTACTTATAAAGATGATAACAGACCCTACTAATAAAAGTAAAATTATACTAATCATTACTGATAAGACAAGTAATTGAGTTGATCTAATTTTATTCCGGAAAATCTTTATTTAAATATTTAAATTTACTGGTATTTAAATTAGATCTAAGGGCATTCACCGCTGAATGAAATGTACCTATTTGATCTACATTTCTTGATAAAGATACTCTCAACAGTCCCTTTCCAAAATATTATTCTTGATAAGAGCGCTCACCTAGTTTTGTAGTAGCCACTGATGCCAAATAGAGGTAGAGTAGCCATGCACAGAGAATAAAGCCAGCCGACAGCCATGATCTTAGCGGCAGTGGACAGTTTCAGCCTTCTGTTCAAGTGTATGGCGTACGTTATGGTGTACCATCGTTCGATAGTGATCACGGCCAGTGTGAATATAGACAGCTCTCGTGCAAACACTGTGAGGAAACCGGACACCTGACAGCCAATGCCTGGGCATGGAAGAACGTAAGTAACAAAAAAACAATAAATAATAATGAAGTAATAGAGTACAACACTCACACACACACACACACACACACACACACACACACACACACACTCACACACACACACACACACACACACACACACACACACACACACACACATACACACAACACACATAACACACACACACACACACACACACACACACACACACACACACACACACAAACACACACTCGGGATAATGTAAAATAGTGGTTAAGTATTTTAGGTATAATTTAATGTATGGTATAAACCTACGTGAAAATAATGGAACATAGAAGTATATCAACGTAAGTATAAAACAACATAGGGATGAAGTAATTTATTGAAAAAGCGACCTAAGGATAAAGTAACGTGGAGATAAAAATATAAGATAAGGAAATCTATGCTACTTAGTTAAGCTACCAACACTAATTTTAAAAATTAAATTTTAAGAAACAAATAGTCAAAAACTTTTTAAACACATTATATTCAAAATATAGAAACTACGTTGTGCAAGTGTAGGGTAGTTCTACAGCAAGGATATATGCGTTATAATATCTGGAACCAATAATAAACAAATGAATCGCGAGGAATTAACTTACTTTAGTCACAGTTTTTGTTAGGAAACGAGTAATCGAAGAGGCTTAATAAACCTTAATTTATAATTAAAATTGGTTAAAATGAACAACGTGACAATGTAAGCAATCTAGGGATAACGTAACTTAGGGATCAAAAAACGTAGAGATAATGTATTTACGGCATAATGGAAACGTGGGAATAATACAACGTGGGGATAAAGTAATAAAGAGCTAAATGAACGAAAGGATAAAGTAGCCTAGGGTTTGAGCGAGCATAGAGATAAAGACACAATGATAAAATAACTGAGGGATAACGGAAACATAGGAATAAAGCAACGTGGGGATAGGGGGTTATAGAGATAATATACCGCAAGAATAAAGCAACTTAGGGTTTGAGCGAACAGAGAGATAAAGCAAAACAATGATAAAGTAACTAAGGGGATAATGAAAACGTAGGGACAAAGCAAAGTGGGGATAAAGAGATATGGAGATAAATGAGCGTAAGGATAAAGCAACTTAAAGTTGAGGGAACATATAAATAAATCATCACAATGATAAAGTAACTGAGGGATAGTGAAAACGTAGGGGTAAAACATCGTGGGAATAAAGGGATATGGTGATAAATGAATATAAGTATAAAGCAAATAAGGGTTGGAGCGAAAATAGAGATAAATCAACACAGTGACAAAATTACTGAGGGATAAAGCAACGTAGGGAAAATGAAAGGGGATAAAGCATTACAGAGATGAAACCAAGATAACTATACGAATTAGTTAACTTAAAAAAATGAATTACAATAAAAAAATTTTAGGAAATAAATAAATATAGACATGTATATATATATATATATATTGTAAAACTTAGATGAATTATTTTTTCTTGTTGAATATGTATGGTGAAATAAAATAATTTTCATAAACAAGAATATACGATTATTACTTCATTTTATTGTTGATTGAAGCTTTTCGCTAATTTACATTATTAGCATTTTCAAAATTTATAAATCACTGTTCAGTTATGTGACTAGAGTAAGACTCTTACTCTAGTCACATAACTGAACAGTGATTTATAAATTTTGAAAATGCTAATAATGTAAATTAGCGAAAAGCTTCAATCAACAATAAAATGAAGTAATAATCGTATATTCTTGTTTATGAAAATTATTTTATTTCACCATATATATATATATATATATATATATATATATATATATATATATATATATATATATATATATATATTTTTATGTATATATATATATATATATATATATATATATATATATGTATATATATATATATATACATATATATATATATATATATATATATATATATATATATATATATATATATATAATATATTAAATATGGTGATATGTTTTCTTGTATATATAGTTAATAAATTAAAAATATTTCAAAAACAAGAATACTTTTAATGAATATATTTATTCAAAGCTTTTCGCCGATTAAATAGTATCAGCATCTTCAGGAAAAAAAATTATCTAATAAAATCTATTTTATTAGATAATTTTTTTTCCTGAAGATGCTGATACTATTTAATCGGCGAAAAGCTTTGAATAAATATATTCATTAAAAGTATTCTTGTTTTTGAAATATTTTTAATTTATTAAATATATATATATATATATATATATATATATATATATATATATATATATATATATATATATATATATATATATATATATATATATATACTAACGCCGTTGTACACATATAGGGAATTCTGTTGGAAAGGATAAGTGCGTTCAAATATCTGCGACAAATATTAAACAAATGAGTCTCAAGAAAATAACCTACTTAGACACAGATTTCGACTAATAAAGAACTTTCTTAATAAACAAAAAATCTACGAGAGTTAACGACATCTAATTAGCTCCAAACGAACGAATAGCGCCAAAAATTCGTAGCGCAGTGTTCGTTGCGCCAAAAATTAAACAGATTACGCAGTGTTCTGTTGACGTCTGGTTTGTTCAGTTTCTGCTTCTGTAATTTTTTTTAACTTCCAAAGGAAACGTGAAAACACCTGTATGACTTGTGACTTACAAAAAAAGGAAATATGGCCGCCTTTAAGGAGGACGAAAAAAGGCAAAAGAAGCCCACCCCTATTTTTCCGCAACAACGAATTCTGCATCAAGTATATTAAATTGGGCAAAGCTTTCTATATTTCTTGGAGATGTTCTTTATAATGAAATTAATGTTTTCCTTTCTAAAAACTTCTTGTAGACGAGTATTTTCTGATAAATCTCTAAATATTCTTATCAATAAACTAATTCGGTTTTTATGGTTTAATAGTAGCATATATATATATATATATATATATATATATATATATATATATATATATTGTTTTATATTACTATAATAATATATACGGAAGAAGAGTTCACATTCTTCAATGCTTAAACGTTTCCGTTTACCATGGTTTTGAATAAACTTAAAAATCCAGGGCGTTCCAAAAGGAATGCCCGGACTTTAAAAGAGCGATACTGAAAGACTGTTCAAGATAACTAAAGTATTTGAAATTCAAATTAAAAAGATAAGAACAATGTTTTTCTTCATATCTTAATATGTTTTTGATATGTCGCCACCTACATTAAACCTCACGGATTCACCTGGATGCAGCCTATGTGAGATTGAGGAGGAGGATCTGGAGCACAATTTTATGCATTTTCATTACCCGATAGCAGCAAGGTACATCCTAAGAACACTGGTGTTGTCGTGGAGGGACACATTGAGAGATAAAAGTTACTGGACTCTTGCATCCATCATCTACCATGGACATTGGGCTATCGGCTAAACATGAAGCTGGACGCCTGGGCGAACAAGTACGAAGTAAGTTAATGTGTTTTTGTATGACCTCCATTTGTGGATATCAAAAAAGGAAAGTGGTACTTGATTTTTCGCCAAGCGTTTTGTAGTATCTCTGGCGTTAGGTCTTTAGGTTTGACCCTAAATACTCATTCCTTCAGGCTGAGTCGATCTGTGAGTTGCGTAAGCATACAGAAACTCTTTGTTGTTACTGTGGATCATATCCAGGCACTTCTGATAGTAGTCAATCGTGGTTGCTGTCAAAATTCACTCTCGCAGATGTCTCAAATAGAAAATGTTTTCAATATACCCAATGTTCTTTATGTAACCCCGTATAAACGTCCAAAGAGATCACAACAGGACTCCTGGGAAATTATAGAATAAAAGCATCCCTGACTATCCAACCGTTTTGAAATTTGTTAGTGTGTCGCGCACTTCCTGGCGGTAATGCGGCGGGGTGCCATCTTGGATTAAAATGACTCGTTTACCAGCTTGTTGTTTAATGTCTTTGATATAAGGAAAGAAAAATTGTTCTAGGGTACCAAGGTAAATTATACCATTAATTATTTTTTTTACGAAAAAAAAGGTCTATAGCCTTGCCATACATTAATCCACACCACACGTCCATGTTTGTCAAATAGCGCACTTTTTTCTGGAGAGCGTTTGGTTGTTTTGAATTTCATACCAGACAATTGTAACGGTTAGCAACGCCATTTGTACACAATATCAAGAGCACAGTGGTACAATATATTACAATGAAAATATTGGAAAGAACCCCAATACTACAAAAATAATCAAAAATAACAAATAATACAATTTACTTAAGATTAAACCCTAAGGGTTGTTTTATTTGTTATTTTTTTATTATTGTTGTGGTATTGGGGCTCTTTTCAATATTTTTATTGTAACACCATTTGTGTAGAATGTAGTTTCCTTTGAAAACAGCGTTCCTTAAGGAAATTAGGAGTGTCAGCAATTCCATTGAACCTGAAACTGGCAAAGTCCTGTACGCTTTAGGACTATCGGTGGGTTTAATTGAAGCATTAACTGGGTTCTGTAGCAAAAATTATCAATCTCTTACCACTATCATTGTAGAGTATTGTTTTAGAGACGTTCAACTGAGGAAATCGTCGGGCTGGACTTCTGACACATGATTGCTGGGTTTCTTCAACTTTGTCAATTGTTTTTGTCCGGCCAGATGAATGTCTTTCAACACATTTCCTGTTCTCGAAACTGGTTAAATCAGGGACGAATTGCTTTCTCATCGGGCGAATTTTGTCTTGAAACCGACTAAAAATTGATTTTATTTCTGCTTACCACACTCTGCTTTCTGTTGCACTGTCAGCATCTCCCTGACGCGTGAGTATAGCTACTCGGTAAACAAAACATACTTATTACAGCAATGAAAATATTGGGAAAGAACCCCAATACCACAAAAACAATAAAAAATAACAAATAAAACAAGTTACTTAAGATTAAACCCTTATGCACATTTCGATGACCGTTTCATCATCTCCAGAGGGTCTTATTACAAAATTACAACCTAGCAAACAAGAAGTTACAAGCTAGAGTGTTACTACTCTAGTGAACTAGAGAGTCATCACTACTCTAGTGAACTAGAGAGTCATCATTGGTACCACTCTAGTTTGTAACTTCTTGTTTGCTAGATTGTAATTTTGTAATAAGACCCTCTGATGATCATGACATGATCATCGAAATGTACATAAGGGTTTAATCCTAAGTAACTTGTTTTATTTGTTATTTTTTATTATTTTTCTGGTATTGTGGTTCTTTCCAATATTTTCATTGTAATATATTGTACCACTGTGCTCTTGATATTGTGTATACTTATTACAACTTCAAATCAATGTTTAAATATTCACCTTGCGCAATCTTTCAGTACCGCTCGATCAAAATCCTGACATTCTTTTTGGAACACCCTGTATTTATTAATCACATAAGATTTTATTTATAGTGATTGGCGAAACATTTACTTGATTGAACAATATTTATCAGTGTTTTCCGTAATTATTGATAATAAACGCGTCAAAGATATATTAAGTGACGTTGGAAGATATATTATTTTAGGCTGGAAGAAAAACAAAATACCATAATAATATCAGATATTTGTATGCTCCTAAAATTAAAATTACTTTTATTTATTAAAAACCGTTTTAGCTCAGCTGCTTGTGTCCTTGAAACGAGCAGTTTAACTACCTAAAAACGTAACCATAATTGTCCACACCCCCTTGCACTTATTCTCAACTGCAAAGCTTTCTAAACCGTGCGTGATTTTAATAACCCGCTGGCGGGAACACCCGAGGGAAATCTTGTACAGTCTCGTACAACATGTAATTAGGTAAGTTATCTAATCGCTGGCGGCAAGAGTGGTCACGTGGTTTCGCTCTTAATTTCTTCAATAAATATTGAAGATTTTTGAAAATGAATTTTTATAAATTAATTAATTTTTTTATAAAGGCACAGACAATTTTGCTTTTATAAAACTCTCAAAGTTTTGAATTGCTTTCCGAAATTATTTTTCAAGAGCTCAATTTTAATTAAACAACTATACAACATAACTTACTATTTATAAAATACATAACATTATATAAAACGTAATAAAAATCAACAAATTATAAAACTCTTAATAAACATCCATTTGCAAGTCAAAATGTTTTCTATCACAATTAATTAATTTATCAAACAATTCTAACAAATATAAAGCACTAATTATACTTATAAAAATATCTCCTTTTATAACATTACGATGGCTTAGGCCTACACGGATCCCAAGGTAATCAAGGAGATCACGTGACAGCAATACGTTCGACCCCTAATATTTCTGTAGGTTTGACTAAGTACTCGTTCCTTCAGGCTGAAGCACATAGAAACTCTTTGTTGTAACTGTGGATCGTAAACCAAGCCTTTCTGATAGCAGTCAAGTGTCCTACCCAATTATCCACCAAGCCGCTTAAAGTTAGGTTGAGTCGATCTGTGAGGTGGAAGCATAGATTTTCTTTGTTGTTACTCTAGATGGTATCTAGGCCCTTCTGATAGTAGTCAAGTGCCCTACCTACTTGGCCACCAAGCCGCTTAAAGTTAGGTTGAGTCGATCTGAGAGGTGGAAGCATAGATTTTCTTTGTTGTTACTCTAGATGGTATCCAGGCCCGTCTGATAGCAGTCAAGTGCCCTACCTACTTCGCCACCAAGCCGCTTAAAGTTAGGTTGAGTCGATCTGAGAGGTGGAAGCATAGATTTTCTTTGTTGTTACTCTAGATGGTATCCAGGCCCGTCTGATAGCAGTCAAGTGCCCTACCTACTTCGCCACCAAACCGCTTAAAGTTAGGTTGAGTCGATCTGAGAGGTGGAAGCATAGATTTTCTTTGTTGTTACTCTAGATGGTATCCAGGCCCGTCTGATAGCAGTCAAGTGCCCTACCTACTTCGCCACCAAGCCGCTTAAAGTTAGGTTGAGTCGATCTGAGAGGTGGAAGCATAGATTTTCTTTGTTGTTACTCTAGATGGTATCTAGGCCCTTCTGATAGTAGTCAAGTGCCCTACCTACTTGGCCACCAAGCCGCTTAAAGTTAGGTTGAGTCGATCTGAGAGGTGGAAGCATAGATTTTCTTTGTTGTTACTCTAGATGGTATCCAGGCCCGTCTGATAGCAGTCAAGTGCCCTACCTATTTCGCCACCAAACCGCTTAAAGTTAGGTTGAGTCGATCTGAGAGGTGGAAGCATAGATTTTCTTTGTTGTTACTCTAGATGGTATCCAGGCCCGTCTGATAGCAGTCAAGTGCCCTACCTACTTCGCCACCAAGCCGCTTAAAGTTAGGTTGAGTCGATCTGAGAGGTGGAAGCACAGATTTTCTTTGTTGTTACTCTAGATGGTATCCAGGTCCGTCTGATAGCAGTCAAGTGCCCTACCTACTTCGCCACCAAACCGCTTAAAGTTAGGTTGAGTCGATCTGAGAGGTGGAAGCATAGATTTTCTTTGTTGTTACTCTAGATGGTATCCAGGCCCGTCTGATAGCAGTCAAGTGCCCTACCTACTTCGCCACCAAGCCGCTTAAAGTTAGGTTGAGTCGATCTGAGAGGTGGAAGCATAGATTTTCTTTGTTGTTACTCTAGATGGTATCCAGGCCCGTCTGATAGCAGTCAAGTGCCCTACCTACTTCGCCACCAAACCGCTTAAAGTTAGGTTGAGTCGATCTGAGAGGTGGAAGCATAGATTTTCTTTGTTGTTACTCTAGATGGTATCCAGGCCCGTCTGATAGCAGTCAAGTGCCCTACCTACTTCGCCACCAAGCCGCTTAAAGTTAGGTTGAGTCGATCTGAGAGGTGGAAGCATAGATTTTCTTTGTTGTTACTCTAGATGGTATCCAGGCCCGTCTGATAGCAGTCAAGTGCCCTACCTACTTCGCCACCAAACCGCTTAAAGTTAGGTTGAGTCGATCTGAGAGGTGGAAGCATAGATTTTCTTTGTTGTTACTCTAGATGGCATCCAGGCCCGTCTGATAGCAGTCAAGTGCCCTACCTACTTCGCCACCAAACCGCTTAAAGTTAGGTTGAGTCGATCTGAGAGGGGGAAGCATAGATTTTCTTTGTTGTTACTCTAGATGGTATCCAGGCCCGTCTGATAGCAGTCAAGTGCCCTACCTACTTCGCCACCAAACCGCTTAAAGTTAGGTTGAGTCGATCTGAGAGGTGGAAGCATAGATTTTCTTTGTTGTTACTCTAGATGGCATCCAGGCCCGTCTGATAGCAGTCAAGTGCCCTACCTACTTCGCCACCAAGCCGCTTAAAGTTAGGTTGAGTCGATCTGAGAGGTGGAAGCATAGATTTTCTTTGTTGTTACTCTAGATGGCATCCAGGCCCGTCTGATAGCAGTCAAGTGCCCTACCTACTTCGCCACCAAGCCGCTTAAAGTTAGGTTGAGTCGATCTGAGAGGTGGAAGCATAGATTTTCTTTGTTGTTACTCTAGATGGTATCCAGGCCCGTCTGATAGCAGTCAAGTGCCCTACCTACTTCGCCACCAAACCGCTTAAAGTTAGGTTGAGTCGATCTGAGAGGTGGAAGCATAGATTTTCTTTGTTGTTACTCTAGATGGTATCCAGGCCCGTCTGATAGCAGTCAAGTGCCCTACCTACTTCGCCACCAAACCGCTTAAAGTTAGGTTGAGTCGATCTGAGAGGTGGAAGCATAGATTTTCTTTGTTGTTACTCTAGATGGTATCCAGGCCCGTCTGATAGCAGTCAAGTGCCCTACCTACTTCGCCACCAAACCGCTTAAAGTTAGGTTGAGTCGATCTGAGAGGTGGAAGCATAGATTTTCTTTGTTGTTACTCTAGATGGCATCCAGGCCCGTCTGATAGCAGTCAAGTGCCCTACCTACTTCGCCACCAAGCCGCTTAAAGTTAGGTTGAGTCGATCTGTGAGGTGGAAGCATAGATTTACTTTGTTGTTACTCTAGATGGCATCCAGGCCCTTCTGATAGCAGGCAAGTGCCTTACTCACTTGGCTACCAAGTCGCTTAAAGTTAGGTTGAGTCGATCTGTGAGGTGGAAGCATAGATTTTCTTTGTTGTTGCTCTAGATGGCATCCAAGCCCTTCTGATAGCAGTCAAGTGTCCTACCCAATTATCCACCAAGTCGCTTAAAGTTAGGTTGAGTCGATCTGTGAGGTGGAAGCATAGATTTTCTTTGTTGTTGCTCTAGATGGCATCCAAGCCCTTCTGATAGCAGGCAAGTGCCTTACTCACTTGGCTACCAAGTCGCTTAAAGTTAGGTTGAGTCGATCTGTGAGGTGGAAGCATAGATTTTCTTTGTTGTTGCTCTAGATGTCATCCAAGCCCTTCTGATAGCAGGCAAGTGCCTTACTCACTTGGCTACCAAGTCGCTTAAAGTTAGGTTGAGTCGATCTGTGAGGTGGAAGCATAGATTTTCTTTGTTGTTGCTCTAGATGGCATCCAAGCCCTTCTGATAGCAGGCAAGTGCCTTACTCACTTGGCTACCAAGTCGCTTAAAGTTAGGTTGAGTCGAACTGTGAGGTGGAAGCATAGATTTTCTTTGTTGTTACTCTAGATGGCATCCAGGCCCTTCTGATAGCAGGCAAGTGCCTTACTCACTTGGCTACCAAGTCGCTTAAAGTTAGGTTGAGTCGATCTGTGAGGTGGAAGCATAGATTTTCTTTGTTGTTGCTCTAGATGGCATCCAAGCCCTTCTGATAGCAGTCAAGTGTCCTACCCAATTATCCACCAAGCCGCTTAAAGTTAGGTTGAGTCGATCTGTGAGGTGGAAGCATAGATTTTCTTTGTTGTTACTCTAGATGGCATCCAGACCCTTCTGATAGCAGTCAAGTGTCCTACCCAATTATCCACCAAGCCGCTTAAAGTTAGGTTGAGTCGATCTGTGAGGTGGAAGCATAGATTTTCTTTGTTGTTACTCTAGATGGCATCCAGACCCTTCTGATAGCAGTCAAGTGTCCTACCCAATTATCCACCAAGCCGCTTAAAGTTAGGTTGAGTCGATCTGTGAGGTGGAAGCATAGATTTTCTTTGTTGTTACTCTAGATGGCATCCAGACCCTTCTGATAGCAGTCAAGTGTCCTACCCAATTATCCACCAAGCCGCTTAAAGTTAGGTTGAGTCGATCTGTGAGGTGGAAGCATAGATTTTCTTTGTTGTTACTCTAGATGGCATCCAGACCCTTCTGATAGCAGTCAAGTGTCCTACCCAATTATCCACCAAGCCGCTTAAAGTTAGGTTGAGTCGATCTGTGAGGTGGAAGCATAGATTTTCTTTGTTGTTACTCTAGATGGCATCCAGACCCTTCTGATAGCAGTCAAGTGTCCTACCCAATTATCCACCAAGCCGCTTAAAGTTAGGTTGAGTCGATCTGTGAGGTGGAAGCATAGATTTTCTTTGTTGTTACTCTAGATGGCATCCAGGCCCGTCTGATAGCAGTCAAGTGTCCTACCCAATTATCCACCAAGCCGCTTAAAGTTAGGTTGAGTCGATCTGTGAGGTGGAAGCATAGATTTTCTTTGTTGTTGCTCTAGATGGCATCCAAGCCCTTCTGATAGCAGTCAAGTGTCTTACCCAATTATCCACCAAGCCGCTTAAAGTTAGGTTGAGTCGATCTGTGAGGTGGAAGCATAGATTTTCTTTGTTGTTACTCTAGATGGCATCCAGACCCTTCTGATAGCAGTCAAGTGCCTTGCCCACTTGGCTACCAAGTCGCTTATAGTTAGGTTGAGTCGATCTGTGAGGTGGAAGCATAGGTTTTCTTTGTTGTTACTCTAGATGGCATCCAGGCCCTTCTGATAGCAGGCAAGTGCCTTACTCACTTGGCTACCAAGTCGCTTAAAGTTAGGTTGAGTCGATCTGTGAGGTGGAAGCATAGATTTTCTTTGTTGTTGCTCTAGATGGCATCCAAGCTCTTCTGATAGCAGGCAAGTGCCTTACTCACTTGGCTACCAAGTCGCTTAAAGTTAGGTTGAGTCGATCTGTGAGGTGGAAGCATAGATTTTCTTTGTTGTTACTCTAGATGGCATCCAGGCCCTTCTGATAGCAGGCAAGTGCCTTACTCACTTGGCTACCAAGTCGCTTAAAGTTAGGTTGAGTCGATCTGTGAGGTGGAAGCATAGATTTTCTTTGTTGTTGCTCTAGATGGCATCCAAGCCCTTCTGATAGCAGTCAAGTGTCCTACCCAATTATCCACCAAGTCGCTTAAAGTTAGGTTGAGTCGATCTGTGAGGTGGAAGCATAGATTTTCTTTGTTGTTGCTCTAGATGGCATCCAAGCCCTTCTGATAGCAGTCAAGTGTCCTACCCAATTATCCACCAAGCCGCTTAAAGTTAGGTTGAGTCGATCTGTGAGGTGGAAGCATAGATTTTCTTTGTTGTTACTCTAGATGGCATCCAGACCCTTCTGATAGCAGTCAAGTGCCTTGCCCACTTGGCTACCAAGTCGCTTATAGTTAGGTTGAGTCGATCTGTGAGGTGGAAGCATAGGTTTTCTTTGTTGTTACTCTAGATGGCATCCAGGCCCTTCTGATAGCAGGCAAGTGCCTTACTCACTTGGCTACCAAGTCGCTTAAAGTTAGGTTGAGTCGATCTGTGAGGAGGAAGCATAGATTTTCTTTGTTGTTGCTCTACATGGCATCCAAGCCCTTCTGATAGCAGTCAAGTGTCCTACCCAATTATCCACCAAGCCGCTTAAAGTTAGGTTGAGTCGATCTGTGAGGTGGAAGCATAGATTTTCTTTGTTGTTACTCTATATGGTATCTAGGCCCTTCTGATAGTAGTCAAATGCCTTACCCACTTGGCTACCAAGTCGCTCAAAGTTAGGTTGAGTCGATCTGTGAGGTGGAAGCATAGATTTTCTTTGTTGTTACTCTAGATGGTATCCAGGCCCTTCTGATAGTAGTCAAGTACCCTATCCACTTGGCCACCAAACCGCCTACAAAATATTTGTAGCCTTTCTAGATATTTACAGAATATGTATTGTATGGGCTTTACTTTTTCATGTTTTGTTAGACACTTATAGAGAATACAAGGGGAACAATGGAAAGGTAGCCTAGATTAGAAGTACTAAACGCTATTCCAACACGTAGATCATAAAGTTCATTGGATGCATTTGAGCTTTGTAAATTTCTCTCACTCCTGACATTGGTATATTTCTCTGTCGACGCGTTTCGTAGAATCTTCACCAATCAAAACTTTCTATTCGATAATCAACCCCTCAATAGACTCCCTCGCTAGTCACGCCTGCATTTTATAACTGTGCATGGTTTGTAAATAGTTTTTATCTTGTTAAAAGTTTTTTATAATATAGTTTTCTCATTGTATACTTACTACTTGTTCTATTTTAATATCGTTTCTACTGGATTTTGTATATTTGTAAACTTTTATCTATATTTCGAAATCTTAAAAAATCTATTGGTTTTATTACTTTCTGCGTTTTTATGGGGGGGGGGTTTCTTCTATTAGATGTGGAACGAAGTAGATATCATTATTTCTTTCTTTGTGTGCTTTAATGTGTTTTTATATTTACTTCTAAATTTTTTACTTTCTTAGCCTCCAGATAAGTTGAGTTATATTTCCATATTCTCTCATAAACTCTAATCGTATCGTCTTTTTGTTTCCTTTATATTAAACAAGAAAACATGTGTGATTATTTCAATTTTATATGCCTCTACAACTGTCATTTTATATTTCTCCGATAACTATTATTTTTATGTATCTCTTTTAGTTTTATTTTCTTTATTATATAAAATACTGTCAATATAAAATTACTAATTAATTACTATCTAGAGATATTTGGAAAACAATATCAAGTTTTTTTTAGATTGTAACAGAGATGCGTTGTGCAATCTATTAAAAATAGAAGAAACAGAATATTCAAAAATATGTGAACGATAAGTGTATGTATAGGTCTAAACACAAAATTAACTTTATACACATCCCATAACTAAACATGCAAGGAATTTCTGAGACCGAGTTTCTTCCCCTAACCGTTTCCTCTCTTTGCCCTGCAACCCCTAATCTTTCTCCACTGCCCCTTTCTTCATTTTATTCAATACTTCATGAACATTTCTTATACTTAATTTTCTACTTTTCTCAAACAATCGCGTTTTCAATTCATGCAGTTAGTCCCACCTGATCTTTTGACCTGGCCATATTAAGCCTATCGCTTTCGTACCTCTGGCATATCTTCACGTAGCTTATTATTACACTGATTTCATACTTTCTGCGCCTTATCTCATTCTTTCTTTCTTTTATCTGTGGCCAATGCTAAAGAACTCCACCACTCTCTTCGACTTTTAAAAATATTTTCGGCATTAGATTTAACTTGTTGCTATATATTCGATGCGTATTCAAATTTTCATAATTTTAAAGTGAAATTAACACATCTAGTATTAGATTGGCAATAACAAGATATAAAATACTTATCTTTACTCATCGACTGTTTTTACGTTTTTAGCTTAGAACTTTCTGATTTCTACCAAATACTTTACTAAGTTACCTTTGACTAAGGTAAGGTACTGTACTTACCTCTTACTTTATCTTTCTAACACTTAGAGCTTCAAATTCTTGAAGCTTACAACAGGGGAAAAAAATAACAGAATGTATTGTAATGAAACATGTGCTGTACACGGCAATCAGATATTCTAATGCTAAGTTACTTTACAGTTTCTTTGATTTACAATTTCTTGAAGAAATCAAACAGCAGTGAACTTCTGATGAACAACGAAGTGGATTCGTTACTACCAGAACGGAGTAGATCTACTCCAAGTACGCTACCCTACAGTTGTTCTACCACGCCCACTGTCTACCCTGTCATCCCCTGGCAACGCCTATTATTGCCCTACCTTAATCCTTTCTATATTCACAACCATTTCATGTCCATAAAGCGACAATAGTCTGACCGGCTGATCGCAATGATGCTGAACAGAAAATAAAAACGATAGAAAACATTGTCATAGAAATATAAGGTGCATATTTACTGAGATCGCAACTCAGTATTATCTGTGAAATACTTTCTCTCTCTCTCTCTCTCTCTCAGCACAAAATATTGTTGTGACTAATATAGTGTGAGAGGAAGCGAGGTTTAGGAAGAAAGAGGGAGAAAGGGATAGATAGATGGATTGATAGATAGATGGATAGATGGATAGGTAAATAGATAGATGGATAGATGGATAGATGGATAGATGGATAGGTAGATAGATAGATGGATAGATGGATAGATTGATAGATAGATGGATAGGTAGATAGATAGATGGATAGATAGATAGATAGATGGATAGGTAGATAGATAGATGGATAGGTAGATAGATAGATAGATAGATGGATAGATTGATAGATAGATGGATAGATGGATAGATTGATAGATAGATAGATAGATGGATAGATAGATAGATAGATGGATAGGTAGATAGATAGATGGATAGGTAGATAGATAGATAGATAGATGGATAGATTGATAGATAGATGGATAGATGGATAGATTGATAGATAGATAGATAGATGGATAGATTGATAGATAGATGGATAGATGGATAGATTGATAGATAGATAGATAGATAGACAGATAGGTAGATAGATAGATGGATACGTAGATAGATAGATGGATAGGTAGATAGATAGATGGATAGGTAGATAGATAGATAGATAGATGGATAGATTGATAGATAGATGGATAGATGGATAGATTGATAGATAGATAGATAGATAGACAGATAGGTAGATAGATAGATGGATAGATGGATAGATTGATAGATAGATGGATAGGTAGATAGATAGATGGATAGATGGATAGGTAGATCGATAGATGGATAGATGGATAGAGTGATAGATAGATGGATAGGTAGATAGATAGATGGATAGATGGATAGATTGATAGATAGATTGATAGGTAGATAGATAGATGGATAGGTAGATAGATAGATGGATAGATAGATAGATAGATGGATAGGTAGATAGATAGATGGATAGGTAGATAGATAGATAGATAGATGGATAGATTGATAGATAGATGGATAGATGGATAGATTGATAGATAGATAGATAGATAGACAGATAGGTAGATAGATAGATGGATAGGTAGATAGATAGATGGATAGGTAGATAGATAGATGGATAGGTAGATAGATAGATGGATAGGTAGATAGATAGATGGATAGGTAGATAGATAGATGGATAGGTAGATAGATAGATGGATAGGTAGATAGATATATGGATAGGTAGATGGATAGATGGATAGATTGATAGATAGATGGATAGGTAGATAGATAGATGGATAGGTAGATAGATAGATGGATAGGTAGATAGATAGATGGATAGGTAGATAGATAGATGGATAGATGGATAGATTGATAGATAGATGGATAGATGGATAGATTGATAGATAGATAGATAGATAGACAGATAGGTAGAGAAAAAGAGAGATAGGGAAAGAGGAGGATATATATATATATATATATATATATATATATATATATATATATATTAAATATGGTGATATGTTTTCCTGTAATATAGTTAATAAATTAAAAATATTTCAAAAACAAGAATACTTTTAATGCATATATTATTCCATAAAGAATAATATATGCATTAAAAGTATTCTTATTTTTGAAATATTTTTAGTTTTTTAATTATATATATATATATGTTTTAATATATGTTTTAGGCCTATAGCTTACATTATTGTAATTTTCATCCATGATGTTGGTACTGTTTACCAACGAAAAGCTTTGGATATAAATTAATAAATATTCTTATATTTGAATAACCTATGTTGTTTTAAATTATTAAACAAGAAAACGTATTTTACATATATATATATATATATATATATATATATATATATATATATATATATAAAGAGAGAGAGAGAGAGAGAGAGAGAGAGGGAGAAGGAGAGCGAGGGAAAAAGAAAGACAGAGAAGGGGAGGGGGAGAGAGAGAAAGAGAGCGAGGGAAAAAGAAAGAGAGAAAAGGGATAGATAGAGAGAGCGAGAGAGAAAAGAGAGGGAGAAGAATGGAACAATAACCCATTCATTAGATATCAAAGCTTAATTGATAAATAATAAACATTGGTGAGAACATATAATAAAATTCGAATGCTTTTTCATTATTGGATAATCATTAAGATGATTTTTCTAATGCATATACGAGTATATAGATATTTTAAAACGACTTAATATAGAAGTGACGTTATTATGTAATTATTATAATTAGGTTAAACATTACTTAACTGGATTTCCCTCTAGATGTAATTAGAATACAAACTGGTGGGACAGATGGCAGTGCTAAAACCTGAGTATTTATCTAGCTGCCTCGTTCAATTATAAAATACATTACTCGCATTTCTTAAGTAGCCAGCGCTAGTGCAGCAAATGCAGTTTTTCTCAGGCGCTAGTGTTTGCTTTAAATTGAAATTAAAATGCTATTAAATCGAAGCGGAGGCTAAGTACTTCAAGCAAGATAAGGAAGCCCGTAAAAAGTATACGTTTATAACAGTACAGCTGAGTTACCTTCCCTTGGTTATTTAAATATGCCCTATGGAGCTCCTTCAATTTTCCGTTTAAATACATCCCAATATAATGCATTTACTAGTGTAGTGAATGAATGTATAAGAAATTATTACTGTATGAAGAATATTGCTTTTATTAAAACAGTATTGATTCTTTTGTACGTTAATTATTAAAAAATCGTAAAGTATTTTATAAAGTTTTATAAAAGTATAAATTAAATCCGATAGTACGACCACTATAGCCTACAAAGGGGGATTGTAATATAGATAAGACCACATGGTACAGGATTATGGTTGTAAACCACTTGGTACAGGAGGAGATAAAATGGAGTAAAGGATCTGAAGTAAACCCACTATCTTTCGACGTCATACAAAGGTGTCAACCCGTTACAACCCCGAGTAAAGAGAAATAGGAACGTAAGTCTAGCGTAAGGATAAAATATACTGGAAATTGTCACAATCTATCGCTTTGCATGGGTAGGGTCTCTTTTCCGATGTAGTCTTGTTCTAAACCGGGACGAAGGGAGGGGTTTACAGCTAATGTGCAAACGGCAGCCCTTATTTACCAACCAAATACTTTTAAACAAATTTATTAGGTTTAAAACATTTTTTCAAACTACTATGCAAAGTGGTTATTGTTTTCCAAGTGGAGATGGCATCCAGCTCTTTAATACAAACTGAAAACAAGTAAATACTGTGTGGAAGAGGAAGACTGTTTTTCTCAGAAGAATACTATGACGTAAACTCAAATCTAGAACTAAAATTTACTTTTAATGTACTAGATTCTAATATCTATACAGTGACGTCAATTTGGGCTATTTGTGAGCACTATTGGGTACTGAGTTCCTGTAACGACTGTTCTCAATAAATAAAGAAAATTCGAAATCTTGTAGCTGTTCATGACGAGCTGGTTGTTAATTACTTATTACACTTTTGCTATTACTTGCGACCAGACGTTTCGTTAACTAAAGGTTGTTAAATTGTTAACTTACACTTGGAGGATACGTTTTCGTCTTACGACTTCTTCAGCCTCGTATTTTTGCCCGCTAGAAATGCTGCAGTTGTGCTTCCTCCGTACCATTTTTTTAAAAGTTAGAGGTGATATGATCGAAGAGTATGTGTGATCTGTGCCATGTTTGTTCATTTAAGATGTCATTTTTATGTGTGTTGCTATGTCTATATATTTCATACTGTTCTAGTGTGTTTAATTTATGGCCTTTGTTGAATGTGTGGAGGATATTCATGTTATTTTCCATACTATTGCATGAGTGTTTAGTGTCAATGAGGTGATTTGCGAAGGTGGATTCAATAGTAGTATGCAGTACGCTTTTGTGTTCTTTATATCTTTCGGTTGAAGATCTGCATGTTTGTCCAATATAGAACTTATTGCAGTTGTTGCATTTTAGTTTGTATACTCCTGGGTTATTGTATGTGTTGGTATTGTTATTAATGCTGTGTTTGATAGCCGTTTGGTTTTTATTTGTTGTTCTGTAAGCTACATTGTATCCCGCTTTTTTGAATTGGTGTGCTGTTTTATTTGTGAGTTTGTTTATATATATGAGGGTGATGAATTTGTTTGTGTTCATGTTTTTGTTGTTTGTGTTGTTGTTACTGTTCTTGTTGAGTATTTTTCTGTGTAGTTTGTCTATTAAATAATTGTCATATCCGTTTTTGTGAGTTAAATATTTGATTGTGTTTAGTTCCTCTGTGTAGTTAGTTGTGGACATAGGTATTTTATTTAGTCTGTGTAGTAAGTGTTTGAATGCTGTGTGTTTATGTTGTATAGGGTGGTTCGATGTGTTGTGTATCAGTGTCTGTCATGCTTGGCTTGCGGTATGTGTTGAATTCAGTGCAGATCTTTCGATGTAAGATATAAAGAACACAAAAATATTTCCTCCAAGTGTGAGTTAACAATTTAACAAACATTAGTTAACAAAAAGTTTGGTCGCAAGTAATAGCAAAAGTGTAATAAGTGAAGAAAATAAGCGCTATTATAGACAAGTCAAGAATAACTATTGAGTGTAACATGTAGATGTTTTTATTACTAGAAGAATAGATGATAATTAACTAGGCATATATTTCTGTGGTGAGAGGTGTTGGTAGAATCACAGACACGCATAACCGTGCACACAACTGACGCTATCTTTATTGGGGTGGAAAAGGTTCAAAGTAAAACTAAGACATAAAGGCGCTCTGGTACTAATCACTTGGGTGGATAGGGACGCAGATTAAAGTAATTTGCAGTTTCTAAAGCGCCGAGAAAATCTTTTAATAAGACTTTGAAGCGTTTGTCAGCAACAAATCGGCCACGGTATTATTTCCGAAAAAAATTGCTGAGCTTACTCTAATTGAAATAACGCTGAGTAAAAATCACCGCTATCTATTTGTGATTGTTCAATAAGTTGAAATATTAAAACTTATGATTAAAAGGAATTATAGAAAGCTTGGAAATCGAGTTTTTCCGTGAAAACATTTTACATTTTCCTCAAATACCTATAATGAAGTAAGAATTTTGAAAGCAAATTTGCTGGAACTTTTATTAGAACACCATCTAAATTCTTCCTACTTTACGATTTTACTTCACATAAACAATTTTATAAAACTCATTTGTAAAAAATAATGCAGTGAACTAATATTTTACAAATATATCATTTGTAGTATTGAAGCGGTCAGCTTGTATGCTTATTGTCCTGGAAAGCTTTATGCATAGAGTAAGGATAATGGTAGAAACATATATCCCTTGGTAGAGGATACAGAGGTCATCATGTCATTGTGAATGGAGTAGACTTGAAGTAGACTTTAACCGAGTTTTAGAGTGGTGACCTCTCAATACCCTTCCTTCTAAGAAGAAGGAAAGGAAGGGTAGATGGAATTAGCAAGGATTATTGATGCGACATTATGGTGCCCTCGCAACAAGAATATGTGTAGATTCAACTCAAGTAAACCTGTTATGTTCTGGAATGAAAATGTCTATTACCTACTTGGTTACCTTTAGAAGTAAGATTAAATGAGGGTTTGTATAACATATAAATATTGAACAGAAATCGGATGGGCTAGACTGTTAACACATTTAGTCACCCCTGTTAAAAGCAGTTCTGCTTCAGATAAAAGAGTTTGATCATCCGATACTATAAACTGCTCTTATTCATAGCACCAGAGTATTGCTATAATGTAAGAAGAATGTTGCAAGTATTATATTCCAGTCACATGTCTGAAACGTCACATATTCCACGTGAGTGTGAACAAGTGGAACGTCACAGCACTTCGTTGTAAAGCTGTCCTCGTCTTTCTTATTTGTCTCTCTTAATGTCGAATATATATCTTAGAGTTTCAATACGAGTTTGCGACCTCGTCCCCTTTTGTGAGTGTGTAAGTTAGTTTCTATACTTAGTAAAAGCCTACTATCGACAAAATAATTCGTTAGCTTGTGCTTAGAATTGTTTTTCTGAAGTCTTCTTTCGTTTCTATTTGCCACTGGTACAAGACTTAGAGGTTTACCAGAACATTTCCATGTTTATCTTAACTTGCTTTATTTTAAAAACACACGCATTAATTCTATAAAATATTTGACCTGTACAAGATTCCTATAATTTACAATTAAGTAACTTGTTACCATATAAGTTTAAAATTATTATTTTGGGGGATCGGATCTTTAAAAATATATTGTAGTTTTCGTAAAGTTACATTTGTAAATATTTTACGTTTAAAATTTGTCATTTAAGTTGGCCGTTTTTTAGTAACTCACTTCCCATTCTTGTGCTAAGCGTTTGTTATTCGACCGAACAAAAGTTTTTGAAATCAGGGCATGCCAATCCATCTAGGTTCAAAGTGTCCTTCCTCATTTTCCTGTGCCTACTCCTATCTAAGTGCTTTTGTTAATGTTTTTACGAACCTTTGCGTAGTAAAAGAATCTAATTAGGGTAATATAACACTCGCGATAGTTTCAACGCTTCAAAAACGTATTGGCTTTGATAATTCTGATCTTCGAACGATTTATGTTTTGTAGTTTTAGGAGGATCAACCTGTTTAACTACTATTCCCTATAGTGATGGAGTTGTAAATATAAGTAGGGTTAAGGTACGGACTAAAGTTCTAGTGTAAGATTCCGGACTGATGTTACTACGTGTGCAGGGCTTCAAACCTGAGGAATAACTACTCAATCAGAATCTACCGTGACTCTACCCTTGTAAACAACAGAAAAAAGAAGGATATATTTCCTTTAAGTAGGCCTAACGAAAGATAATCCTTAAACAGACCACTAAGGAGCAGAGAAGGCGCGATTGCTTATATGATGTTAACCGGGTGAAGAGCGGTTCTATTAACTACCTGTGAAGGATATGAAACGATTAGAGATTTAAGGCAGGAGTAGTAGTGTAATATAAGATGGATGGAGCACAAAGAGAATCCTTGTCATGTAACCACGGTTGCTTTACTGAAACAGACTCTACTGAGGTCATAAAGAAATCTTTAGCGATATCTCATTGTAAGGAAAAGTTTAATGAAGGAATGTTAGAAGTAGAAACAAGCATAAAACAGTTAAGTTCACTTTTACAGATGTCTATACAGCTACAATATTGGCCAAAAGTCCTTTAGTGATAAGTTTATAATTTAAGAATAAAATATCCCAATAACAAAAGTGAAATATTTTAACAAGACATTTATTTTCATCTTAAATTTTCTTACTGTTACATTTACTTAATGTTTGTGTAACACGAGTATTAGCATTTTATGGTCAAAACACTTATGATCAAAACAATGATAATAAAATATTCCGTAGAGTTTTATACGAGTTTATTAACTTTTATATTAAAATAATACTCTCCAACCAAAAACAATATTATTGTTTTAATACGAACTACGAAAGATTTTTGATGTTATGGTCAAATGGCTCAAATTTAGATATAAAAATACCAAATTTTTGTTATAGGATATAGTACTTTAGATTGAAGTGCTTCATTGTTATGGTTAAGCAAACCTCCACCTGGAGCTTAAAGACAATGTACTGTAACTTTTGTTTCCCCAAGCTTTAAAATGTGTCAAATAACAACTCTTTTACATTCATTTCGAATGTCGCTGTGTTAAAATCTGAATGTTTCTTATTTGTAAAATAATTATTTACTAAACATTTATTGTTCAAATAAGTTTCAAAACAATTTCACTTTGTTAAAACCAACTTTAAATAAGTTTGGAAAACTGTATCTAGCAAAGAACAAACTTATGTAGGCTTCGAATGAAATCGTAGGTAACGTGTGCCAGTGGATCCGTACAGAAAATGACAATGCAATGCCAGGTTAGTAAATATTTCTGCATATGCTGCAACTCGGAATACCAATAAAACCCCCCTTTATCACGTTTAATTAAACCCATCGTCAAAATCACTTTATAGAAGGATCGTAAAAACTTTTCAATTAAATAACTCTTTTTCTTCGATCATAGATGATATCTTACCCTGAGGAATGGACATTTTACAGTTTCCGTAAATTACAAATCGATAAAGTCTGCTAATGCTATGCATAGATATTTATCTGGGGCAGGGATTTGAATGCGATGAGTTGGATGGATTCCAAATTCATCTTTGCATCAAGTATTCAGCTAAATACCTTTTTATTCACTGTATAAGCCAATAATTAAAGCGATAATGATGACAATAAAAAAACTCACAATTTTTTAATTTTACTAGAAATATGTTAAATTATTCTAGATAGTAATATTAATATCACCCAAAACGTTCGGCTACTCGACGACTGTAGTGCTTATACGTTCTCTCTAACATGTTCAAAATGGTCTTTAATTTCTATATTTTCTCCTCCGGTACTATCTGGAACATCTTCTTAACGTACCAAGCCATTGCCCCCTCATGTAGCCCATGGTTTTTATTAACTTTACATATATACGAAATTTAAGGAAGGAAAACACGTATTTTCCAGGTCCCCTTTTCCTCGATCTATTATTGCAATGGAAACTACACAATTTGATTATTTTTCATTCCGTCCATTTAATCTTATCTGAATTGTTTTAACTTGCTATTTGTATTTAGTGACATGTCATTTAACCACAAAATTAGGTTTTACCAAAGTAATTTCCTCTTATTTCCAGTTACAAGGTACCACTGATCAATTTAATCATTTCCCTAGTTCTACTCCCTTAAAGCCTTCCACATTCAAGGGTTAGAATATATTAATGGCCTAGATAGAGAGAAGATCTGGTTCAGGTAGCGACTGTCATAATCATAGCACTATAAACTTTATTTAAACCTATAAAAATTCACATAATCACACACAAACACTCACACGCGCGCTCGCGCATACACACACACACACACACACACACGTACACACTCACTCACACACACACACACACACACACACACACACACACAGATCTATACACACACATACACACACAGATCCATACATAGACACACACACACACACATACACAGATCCAAACATAGACACTCTCTCTATCTCTCTCTCACACACACACACAGATCAAAACAAGACACACTCACACACACACACACATAGATCTATACATAGACACACACACCCATACAGATCCATACATAGACAGACACATACACACACCCACACAGATCCATACATAGACACACACACACACACACACACACACACACACACACAGATCAAAACATAGACACACTCACACACACACACACACATAGATCTATAAATAGACACACACACACCCATACAGATCCATACATAGACACACACACACACACACACACACACACACACACACACATATTCAAACATAGACACATACACATACCTACACAGATTCATACATAGACACAGACACCCACAAAGATCTATACATAGACACACACACACACACACACACACACACACACACACACGTACACACTTACACACACACACACACACACACACACACTCACACACACACACACACACACACACACACACACACACACACACACACACACACACACACACACACACACACACACACACACATACACACACACACACACACACACACACACACACACACACACACATAGATCTATAAATAGACACACACACACCCATACAGATCCATACATAGACACACACACACACACACATATTCAAACATAGACACATACACACACCTACACAGATTCATACATAGACACAGACACCCACAAAGATCTATACATAGACACACCCACACACACGATACAGATCCATACATAGACACACAAGCACTCGCACACACACACACACTCAGATCCAAACATAGACACACACACACACACTCAGATCCAAACATAGACACACACATACACACACACACACAAACACAGATCTATACATAGACACACACACCCACACAGATCTATACATAGACACACCCACACACACACACACACACACACGACACATACAGATCCATATATAGACACATAAGCACTCGCACACTTACGCACATTCACAAGCACACGTGCACGTACACGCACACGCACACAGAAACACACACACACAGATCTATACATAGACACACATACATATACACACACACACACAGATCCATACATAGACACACACACACAAAAGCGCGCGCGCGCACACACACACACACACACACACACACACACACATAAAGGTGTGACATGTCCATCCGCTACGTCTCCAGAACATAAATTTAGCTCATTCCGTTTGATTCCCTTGATAACAGTAACGAATGTGATGAAACAGGACCGCAATTTCACCAAAATTTGTTTTATTGCTTTATTTTGTTTAAGCGTTCCAGCTTGCCGGAACATTATCAACGCCACTGGAAACCACGACAATATGGTAAACATATGTAACTACTTTCTTATATTTCGATGACAAAATGTGTTTCCCGGTGTTTCATTTTTCATAAATCCCTAATACAATTATTACCAATAAATTACAGTAATACTACCATTTCAATTATTATTATAAAATTATTACTATTTTTATTTAACTACAACTAACTTAACAATTATAACACCACAATTACTATTATATTATTACAAACAAATTCATTGTTACCATTAAATTACTACTAATAACACCATAACTATGACTAGATTATTACTAACACCCTATTACCATTAAAATACTATTATTAAAACAATTATTATCATTAAATTATTGCTATTTATTCTATTACTACCATCACATTATTATTTACAGATGGAGCTCAATATTGGCGATAAAGATTTTACTTTCTAATATAATACGAAAACGTCAGGTTATACAGCACTTTTCGTAGGCTTATATACAAAAGGCACAGACGGACGCAGTGATCGGCTTTGTATAGCGACGCCTCATCAACACAGCCGCAACTCCGGCTTTATGTTATTCCATTTACAGATTGAATCGTCCGGCTTAAGTGCTTACGTAATCGCTCAACAGAACGATAACTGGTCTCGTAACGCGAACATAACCTAAATAAACACTGCTCAAGGTTTTATTGTTATGTCTTGTCCCTCTTACACCCGCTTTGCTTGTAAAATCACTGTAAAAATCACTGCTTCCCTTTTAGGCATTTTATAAGCCTCGCTTCTTCCCACACCACTTCACTCCTTAATGTATAGCTTCTTATATCTTCTTCATGCCTCTCCAAAACCTCATCTCCGCGTCAAAGCTAACTAAATATTTTTTCGATTTAACAGTTCTGAGTCGTACAACAAAATTGGCTGATATTGTGTTCTGCTCAACCAATATGCTCATTATTCATATAACCCGTTATAACAAGTGAAAGAAAGACATTTTTTTAATTTCAATCCTTACTTAAATTAACTAAGACACATTTTATTTTAGTAGCTTTTTAAGTGCAAAATAGAAAGCGAATTTCCTAGTAATCTTCCATTTTCCTTTCTATGTATGGTGTTGGGCTATTATTTTTATTTGTTAACATTTATACGTTTTTTTTAGCCGCTTGTATTGTGTTGTAGTTTGTTTTCGCTTTTTTTCGCATTGTCAGTTTGTATAGAAAGGTTTGATACCGTTAATCCAGTTTGTTTATTTTATTCATTATTAATTCTAGAGTGTTATTTATGATATTGTATGGAAACCATAGCAACAATTTAAGGTTATACAATGGAGGTTTTTCATATAGATCTTTAAAAAAGTTTATTTCTTGTAATAGAAAATTGCTTTAGAGTTTAAAAACGCTAGACTTCGAGCATGAAGATACTCAGTTCGAATCCAGCCTATACCCGCAAATTTTTATGATTTAATTATTGAATAAATAAAAGCATACACAAAACTCACAAATTATTCATTTATTTACTCATACGAGTTTCAATGACCAAGTCATCATCAGCAGTGAGTGTTACTACTACAAACTTTAACTTACAACTGATGATAACTTGATCATTGAAACGCGTATGAGTAAATAAATGAATAATTTGTGAGTTTTGTGTATGTTTTTATTTGTTTTTAACTTAACCTCACAAGCTAAGCTCAAAGAATAGTTATTTATATTGCATAAATATTTGAAAAAAATTTATTAACATAATTGTCATCCACTATAAGTTAAAAGAAATGTATTTGAACTTGATTGGATAAATAAACACGTATTTAATTAACGATTGGAAATTTGTACAAGATATATATATTAGGAGAGTCTGAGTTAATAGAAAGAATCTATTAAATAGAATTTAGGAAAGTAAAAGTCTTACTAAATTGCACATTTCCAAAATTTATACTATGCGAATATAATAATACATTTAATTTAAAATTAACCTAACTTGGCCCCGCCGCTCGTAACACTTCATAGGGGAGTGTATTTACAAATAATTTGATTTGTAAAGTAAAATCTTGGATCATTAAGAAGTAGGTACGATCGTAACATACCCTTATAAACGTCTTTAGCAGTTCAATTGACCTCAGATATTTACTGTATATTTACAGGGGATGCAACTCATTTAATACATAACGCTACAGAAACAATTCCACTATTACAATGTTGGACTTCTATATATACTAACATGTAAACAGTTGCCTTTTATAGAACTTATTCTTTGTGTAAACGTTTATAGCGCGGGTAATATTCAGATGATGTTTTCATGTTATATATTTATTTATGAATGAACATAAATTTCATCCAAAAGACTATTTTTTAAAATACTATGTCATAGCTTTTCATCACTTTAATCTATTAGCATTATCAAGAATCTCACTCACTATCAACAGTTAAAACAAGACTTACTGTTTGTTCTGTTAGTTCAGCGCAGTTACACGTCTATCCATTTGTCCCGAATTAGACGTAGTTTACATTTATGTGTTTTCAGAACAATATTACAATGGATATGGTTTTTGTAAAGTTATATATATATATATATATATATATATATATATATATATAACTAATGAATAAAAATAATAATTTTTTTTATTATATCATTGTTTTTCCTGAAAATGCTACTTGTTTAATTGGCGAAAACCTTGAATACTATATATATATATATATATATATTTAATAAATTAAAAATATTTCAAAAACAAGAATACTTTTAATGAATATATTTATTCAAAGCTTTTCGCCGATAAAATAGTATCAGCATCTTCAGGAAAATAATTATCTAATAAAATACTTTTACAAAATTAAATCATATGTCTAATTTATGATTAGACAAAATTAAGACATATGATTTAATTTTGTAAACGTATTTTATTAGATAATTATTTTCCTGAAGATGCTGATACTATTTTATCGGCGAAAGCTTTGAATAAATATATTCATTAAAATTATTCTTGTTTTTGAAATATTTTTAATTTATTAACTATATATACAAGAAAACATATCACCATATTTAATATATATATATATATATATATATATATATATATATATATATATATATATATATATAACTAATAAATAAAAATAATGATTGTTTTATTATATCATTGTTTTTCCTGAAGATGCTATTTGTTTAATTGGCGAAAACCTTGAATACTATATATATATATATATATATATATATATATATATATATATATATATATATATATATATATATATATATGTGTGTGTGTGTGTGTGTGTGTGTGTCTATATACCTATGCCTATATATAACTAATGAATAAAAATAATGACTTTTTTATTATATCATTGTTTTACCTGAAAATGTCATTTGTTTAATTGGCGAAAACATTGAATACTATATATAGGCATCGGCATACACACACACACACACACACACACGCATACACACACACACGCATACACACACACACACACACAATATATATATATATATATATATATATATATATATATATATATATATATATATATATTTGATGAATAGTTATTATCTGGAGTACATCCGTTTATTCTGCAGTGCATAAAATCGCAGTTCTGAAGTTTCGCTAGAATCTCTTTTCGCTCTTCAACTGTTGTTGGGTTCACCTCGTCAATGTTAGATGAGATTCTAGAGAAATGTCGGAACTGCGATTTTATGCACTGCAGAATAAACGGATGTACTCCAGAAAATAACTTTTTATCATATTTTTCCATCTGTGAAGGAATATGTATCAGGATATATATATATATATATATATATATATATATATAAACTATTCTTGTATTTGAAATATATTTATTCATTAACTATATTACAAGAAAAAGTATCAATATATTTATTATATATAATATGTTTTCTCGGATAATAACCAAAATAACGGAGTATATTCACATACAAGTATTATTTATTATTTAAAGCTTTTGGTTGGTAAACAGTAACAGCATCATCAGGAATGAACAATACAATAATGCAAGATATAAAACATATGTGACACTACAAGCAGCATTTTTTGTAAAATGTATTACAATATTGCCAAGTTTATCTTGTGGCGTAACATTATGTATATTGAATACAGAATTAAATTTAGATCGTATACGTATCTGTTCATTTATTAGTTTATTAATAATTCTGTATTTATATTATTTCGAATGCTCCATACATAATAATTCTTAATTATTTATCCAAACATAGAAAATATTAACCTTATGAAAGAAATGAATAAAGGAATAAGAATAAAAATATACGAAGCGTTTGAAATATATAAATACACTAATAATAACAAACTAATAAAAGAACAAATACAAATACTTTATCAATTTGATACTATATTCAATCTCTATAATGTTATGCCAACAAGATAAACTTGGCAATATTGTAATAAATATTTCAACAATGCTGATTCTAATATAGTTTGTATTATTCATTCCTGATGATGTTGGTACTGTTTACCAACAAAATGCTTTGAATGATAGAAAATAATTTTTGTATGTGAATATATTTATATACTTTGATACATAAACGAAATAGCTTTATGTATCATATATATTTGGTATTGAAAACATTATAGATTAAGTTTAATGTTAACAATGGCTGGGGTTGGGTGTTTCTACTTTAATGGAAGTAACAAGAAACATTTGAAAAATAATAATCCACTGCGAAAACCAATTGGAGTTAGGAAATGGAAAACAGCCACCGCTAATTCAAGGCTCCAGCAAAATAAATTAGAAAAGTTCAAATTGTTTTGTGTTTAAATCTATAGTTCGAATGGATTGCTAACCGTCGCGTTGTGAAGAACTCGAGAAAACTTAGTTCCGTTATTGCGTAAATAGATAAATGTAAGTTGCTTCGGGTATACATATAGAGCTTAGTGAAATAACAGTTGTTGAACTTACAATTTAATTTAATTTACGGAAAATTTTCTTTTGAAACGAATTCCTCAGAGTCACTGACGAATAATTCTATGGTATAATCGAATATGTCCATTTTGTTTGGAAGCTTCAATAACTGTTATGTTGGTTAATAAGAAATATATTCATAAAGATTCACGACAAAACTGACTTACTCCGGCAGGTGGATCTGCATCGAAATACACCCAAAGTTCCGGCATTTGAATGTTACTAAAGTTTTTTATTTTGCAAGTTATTTTTGTTTTGTAGTAAACTTAATTTACGCCACTTTGGTTAGAATTAAATTTTCTACAAGTTTTATTCACAACACTTTTTGTGTTTATTACCTTTACAAAGTTATTGTACGACAAATATAAAACACGTTAATTTATTATTTTTTAACCCTAAATATCTCAAAAACTATTAAAGATACAACTATCAGCCCAAGAGTTGGATTGGCTCTTGCTGATCGAAACCCATTCACCAGAATCTACGCTCTATAGTACAGAAAACGTTTCAATATGGGTTTATTTCATGGGGGGGGGGTTGCAATCCGAGTGAAAACATTCGGTAACCATAGTTCTCTAAAAAAGCATATTTAGGTTTTTGTCAAACTTTATTATCGACGTAGATTAATCCCCTCGGCGCATTTCTGTTGAACTACTCTATGTGTATATATGGCCTATTCCACAGTTGCCATTTTACATAAATCGAAATTATTAAAAACTTCCTTCTATTAGCTCACACTCTCCTGATATATATCTCTTACAAATTATCAGTCGTTAATAAAATACGTTTTTATTCATCCAATCAAGTTCAAATACATTATTTTAAACCTATAGTAGATGGCAATTATTGTTAATACATTTAAAAATATTTATTCAATATTTAAATTATCAAAATTTGGGGTTCTAGGTCGGATTTGAACTAAGTATCTACTTATTCGAAGTCTAGATCTTGGGCACTGAACCAAAGTTCCCATAGCTAGAAATGTATTTCTCAAAGATATATATTAATTTTTCTCTTTCCATTATATCGAAACCTTCATTGTACATCCTTAAATTATTTTCATAGTCACCATGCAATATCGTAAATAATTTCTAAGGATTAAAATTGTATGAAAAGAATAAAATAAACAAACAAATTCAATTACCGGTATCGAACCTTGCTTCACAAACGGACAATTTAAAAGGAAAGCGAAAACAAACTACAACACATGCAAGTGACAAAAAAAGAAAGTTTACAAATAGCAATAAGCTAAAATAATGCTACAAAACCATACATAGAAAGAAAAGTGGAAAATTGCAAGGATATTCGCTTTCTATTTTGTCACTTAACATTGTTATTCTGACATATGTATATACACATTTATATTCATTGTAGTTATAAAATGAAAAGAAACTATAATAGACTCTTTCTTTGTTGAGTTAAGTAGGAATTTATTTTAAAAAAAGTTTTAAATTACTTGTTTAACACATATAACTATTGGAGTTTAGCAAGTGCTGAGTGTCATAGAAAAACTTATAGATTTTCATAAAAATAACATGGTTTTGGTGTAGTCGATAATGTTTTAGGCTCCAGGAAAATGAAAATAGAAAAGTTATCGAGAAGTTAGTAACCAAATAAAACTACGTCTTAACGAGTTATGCTAAATTTCTTAGTGTTTGGTTTTGCTTCATCCATAGAGTTTCAGCAAAGTTATACTTCTATGAAATAAATATACTTTAGGTTAAATCTCAATTATTACTTTCATTGTTGAAAGCGTGTTATAGTTTCATTACTTTTATTGCAAATGTGTTTGATTGCAAAGATATCCGAAACGCCCTTAAATAGGTATAACAAAGTTAAAACAAACCAATAAAACTAAAGCAATAATTTAGAATTAAGCTGCGTTCACTAACCTAGCTGCCACTTCATTGCGTGGTTGAAGTAGACGCCGATCGTGCGGGCGTCCATGTAGGCGAGGAGGAAGAGGTAGATCCCCATACAGAGGTCAGCGATGGCAAGGTTGCACATGAGGAACTTGGGCACCGTCATGCGAAACCTCGAGCTCAGCAGGACCAGCAGCACGGTCATGTTGCCGAGAAGAGCGGCTATGGAGACCACCCAGACGGCGATCCGAAGGCTCCAGTTGCCCATGATGTCTTCGCAAGGGATGAAAGGGTCAGGCGACGGGGAACAGATCACTTCGTGATAGTTTTTGGTGAGGTTGCCGCAGAGAGCTTCTAACTGGAGTTGGGATTCGTTTGCAAATGTAACTCCTAAAGCATGATTACAAAAGGAAATCAAGAAGTATTCGGAAAATTACGGTTGATATATGAGGTAAATATAGTTTATTTTTAATTATCATGTTTACACTCGCAGAGGTTATTTTTAAATAAAAGCAGGAGTCAGGCACAACATTTTATTTACACAGACAATGTTTCAATAACGGCTGTATTATAGCCATCATACCTACAATACATAAGTACACAATTAAAATTACCAAAACTTATAACAATAGTTCACAAATAAACATAGCTACAAAGAAATTTCTTATAATTATAAAACAATACGTAAAAAACTAAAATGGGTGAAGTCAAAAAAAAATTTTTAGATATATTAAGAACATACCAAATATTACAAATTATTATATATTTAATTGTAACAAAAACATGAAAACCCCAATCCACTACTACAGTATTAGCATTTTTATTCCTGGCTTGTGAGTGATTGTGACTGTATGTTATTGTTACAATTAAGTATGTAATAGTTTGTAAATAGTATGGCCATAATATTAAAAAAATTGACGTTAGCAGTTTTAGCAGTTCATGTAGTGTTTTATAAATTATAAGAAATTTCATTGTAGCCATGTTTAATTGTGAACTACTGTTGTTATTGTTTGCAATGATAATTGTGTACTTATGTATTGTAGGCTCGAAGACGATATTGTACACGTTATTGAAAGATTGCCTGTGTAAACAAAAAGCTTGCAAGTTAACCGCTTTTATTCAACAATAATTTATTTTTATTAAACAGTGGCATTTCTACAGCTAATTTGCTACATTATTCAGGCGTTGAATATAAATATAGGTTTTCGGATGTTTCTTTCAATCTTCGTCATATGCGTTCAAAATAAACATTAAACCATTTGACAAGGTGTCCTTCAAAAGATAATAACACCAGAGAAGGTGTCTGGATATTTAGACGATGCTATACTCGCAAGCATAATAGGGGGTGGTCCAACCACCTGGAAAGGGGTCTTGCCTCGTCTGTCTTGCAACCTTTTTCCCTCGTCTGTCTTATTTGCTTATACAATCGAACGTTTCGAATACACGCATGCAAGCTTCAACAAACACATGCAAATCTATATTTGTTTTAAACACTTGAGGAAGATATCAAATTAGCCAACGAAACGTGTCTGTTCAAAATAATTGATAAATGACTCATATATCAATAAATAATTGATTTAATTCCCCTGAATAACAATAGTTGAAGTGTATGCACAAACATAATAAACAGACCAGCCTTAACTTTGTGCATATATTTATGTATTTCAAAATATAAAATTAAGGTTTAGACAAATGGTATTTTTTATTTGTAAACAAATATTTATTAATGAGTTATGAAAACGCTTTTATATATATATATATATATATATATATATATATATATATATATATATATATATATATATATATATATATATATATATATAGAGAGAGAGAGAGAGAGAGAGAGAGAGAGAAATATATACTGTAAATATATTTGAGAAATGCTTATTTCAATAGATTTCGACAGTTGGACATCTCTGTTGAGCCCGTTTGAGAACAGTTTAAGTTGAACGGCCCTGACCACTCGACTTCCTAATTTTCCCCTACTAACAATATCATCTAATTATTACAGACCTAGTCCTGGACCCCCAAAAAAAACCCGCCCAGCCCTCGTGGCATCCCACCTCTAGTGGGCTTCCTCCGTCTCACATGTGCAAGCAGTTAGTATCCCATCCGCGAGTGAAGGAAACGGGTTTGATTGCCCATGTACCAAGCTCATAAGCTCTTTCCATGGAGAATCAGGAGATAGTGAAATGAAACCGTACGGTAAGTGTCGCGCAAAGTCTGGGAAGCGGGATGAAAAAAACTGGCACGAAAGAAACACTGCCAGGAAAAATCGTCCGTCAGATCATGCAGGAACCCTGGGGATCACCTTATGCTAAGGGATAAGGAGGGGTGTTACCTTACAAATTCCAAAGTGAGTCTATGGCAGGAATGACATGCACCTCCTCTTCTGCTGCCTACTCGAAACTGAAAAGGCATGCAATCAAATAAGTACATCCGTTTGGGATGAGCTGCGACCCTGGGGATGTGCCGCTGCATCACCTGGAACACCAAATACTGTAGAACCTTGTTGCTAAGTGTCGGTGGTGTTGTTTGATGAAAGGCACTTTCAAGTCAGTGTGAAGCAGTGTTAATCTTGTACATCTAGGTGATTATTCGTGATTATTCCCTTGTTTTGGAATAACTGGAGTCTACGTGTGCGTGAGTTGCCTGCATGGCTCCAGACGGGCGAAGCGTACGTGAGTATGCTGCGCAATATAGATACGTGTATAGTTGTGGCCACCCGTAGTGAAAGTGGGCTTGCTCTGTTAAGTATAGGATATAGTTGTGTTAATTTAATTGTTGCTTTCTTCAAAGTGTTGGTAATGTGAGGGTCCAAAGTCAGGCCTCTGTCGAGTATGACTCCCAGATATTTGACATGGTTCTCCTAGCGAATGTCCTCGCCTAATAGTTTTAGTGGTGTGTTGAGTTTGTGTGTCCTAAGTTTAGAGAGAAGCACAGCCTGGCACTTGGCTACGTTTACCCTAACTCTCCAGTAGCTCAGCCATGATTCTAGTACTGTAAGGGGGTCCTGTAAACTGGAGTTTATTAGGTATAGTTCCCATGACTGAGCGGATTACACGGTGTCATCTGCAAATATGGCCACTTGTGTGTTGAGTGTTGTCGGTATGTCGCTGATATAGATATTGAACAATACGGGCCCAATAATCGAGCCCAGAGGTACTACGGCCCGTATAGTCCGTAGTGTAGATTCAGCTTGGTCCTACATCAACAATAAACTTACGGTTGGACAGGTATGAGCTAACTAGGTGTATAAGCCCGTCTGGATAGCCATGGTGTCGTAGTTTAACTTACAGCCCTTTGTGCCACACACGGTCAAAGTCTTTTGAATGTCCAGAAAGACTACCCCAGTCTAGCAGTAATTATTGAAAACCCTTGGTTGCATGCTCCACCACTCTCATCAGCTGATGCGTGGCCGAGTGTTTTCTCCTAAAGCCAAATTGCTCTGGCTTCAGTATGTTGTGTGTGTGGATATGCTTGTTGATACGTTTGATCAGGGTTTTTTCAAATACCTTGCCCATCGTATTCAACAAGCTTATCGGTCTGTAAGAGTCAGGTTTGCTGTGATCTTTTCTCGGTTTGGGGAAAGCCAAGATCTTGGCCTCCTTCCAAGCGTCCGGGAAGTGTTGTGTCCGGAGCATAGCATTGTAGATATTTGAGAGATAAGTGATGCTTTCTCCGTGAGGTATTTCAGAATTGTGTTGGTAATTGTGTCTGGTCCAGGAGCTTTCCTGGAGTTTGTTTGTGAGAGTGCCCACTTTATCTCTGTGATTTTAGTGTCAGTATTTGACTCTAATGTAGGGTAGTAGAAAAACAGTACTGTTTCTAAATCTACTTTAGCTGTGACGACTGTATCAGCTGGTTGGTCGTTTGGTTGGAACGTGCTCTCAAGCGTGTCCTTTTCTCCAATATGTTTCGGTCTTGCTATCTATAAAAACGTAGCATAGTTGCAATTATACCACTCTGACAGTAAAACGAACATGAAGCCACAGCTATTTCTGCTCTCAATTCAGTTCCTTAAGAAATGAGGGTTGCTCCACTCCGTATCTTCTTATGCTCGCTCTACATTGCTACCATGTCTTGAGGGTCGTCCTAACTAATCGCCGGTCTGTTTCTTTGACCCGTCAAAATAGGAAGGACAGGTGAACAGAATAGTAAACGGTTTCCTCAAGTTTACCATCAGAGTTCAGATCGTTGGCAAAGTCAAGCAGAAAGATTAACCAGCCATAGAAGATTTAGGATAGTATGGAACAGCGATATATGAAGAATGTTGGCGCTAAACACAGAATATTACACACTGGAAAGTTGGCTTTGTTAATAGAAGCATGCGAAGTTTTTATTCAGCGAAAACGAAGGAATTTCTTCAATGCTAATGAGGGAGAAGTTCAAGAGTATAGAGAACGAAGTGCTGAGGAAGTGTTACCGGAACCTACCAGCATCTGGCTTCGATTAAAACCAGAGATCCAATGAGCGCTATTAGATTAACTGGAATGAAATTGTAAAAATAACCAATTTAACACTGTGTTCAGGAGTATAAATGACATTAGTAGTTGCGATTTTGCGTCCCCTTAAAACGAAAATATTTTGGGACACTTGAACACCTAAGCAGCTGAAACGGTTGGTTCGGATGTTATCTCAGGTTACCCAGGTGACACAAACAAGGCACGTTTCTTACGCGAAATAAAATAAACATTACATCTTTTATTCAGCAAAGTTTTAACATTTTCCGTACAACAATGTTTTCCTCTATATTTAGGGTTTTATTGTGTTGCACAACAATGGCATACGAGAGAAATATCTCTAGCTCAGTACTAAAAACTATGTTTCGCAATTTTATTATAACAATGAAACACATTCCATTTCTAAAATTCTGTAGTCTAGATCTGTAGATCATAATAACACAGAATTAAAAAATATTTCCTATAATAACCCTATATAGGTCCCGTTCATATTTTATCGGTTCGAGAACCCGTTGTACTGTGGCAAAGTCATATTTTATCGGTTCGACAACCCGTTGTACTGTGGCAAGGTCATATTTTATCGGTTCGAGAACCCGTTGTACTTTGGCAAGGTCATATTTTTTCCGTTCCAGAGCCTGTTGTACTGTGGCAAGGTCATATTTTATCGGTTCGAGAACCCGTTAGACTGTGGCCAGGTCATATTTTATCGGTTCGAGAACCCGTTGTACTTTGGCAAGGTCATATTTTTTCGGTTCCAGAGCCTGTTGTACTGTGGCAAGGTCATATTTTATCGGTTCGAGAACCCGTTGTACTGTGGCAAGGTCATATTTTATCGGTTCGAGAGCCCGTTGTACTGTGTCAAGGTCATATTTTATCGGTTCGAGAACCCGTTGTACTGTGGCAATGTCATATTTTATCGTTCGAGAACCCGTTGTACTGTAGCAAGGTCATATTTTATAGGTTCGAGAGCCCGTTGTACTGTGGTAAGGTCATATTTTATCGGTTCGAGAACCCATTGTACTGTGGCAAGGTCATATTTTATAGGTTCGAGAGCCCGTTGTACTGTGGTAAGGTCATATTTTATCGGTTCGAGAACCCGTTGTACTGTGGCAAGGTCATATTTTATCGGTTCGAGAGCCCGTTGTACTGTGGCAAGGTCATATTTTATCGGTTCGAGAACCCGTTGTACTGTGGCAAGGTTATATTTTATCGGTTCGAGAACCTGTTGTACTGTGGCAAGGTCATATTTTATCGGTTTGAGAACCTGTTGTATTGTGGCAAGGTCATATTTTATCGTTCGAGACCCGTTGTACTGTAGCAAGGTCATATTTTATCGGTTCGAGAACCCGTTGTACTGTGGCAAGGTCATATTTTATCGGTTCGAGAGCCCGTTGTACTGTGGCAAGGTCATATTTTATCGGTTCGAGAGCCCGTTGTACTGTGGCAAGGTCATATTTTATCGGTTCGAGAGCCCGTTGTACTGTGACAAGGTCATATTTTATCGTTTCTCCGTATTGCTATCTTTAAACAAAAAATAGGATATTTTTTCTTTTTATTAAAACAACGATACATATTTTCTTAGATAAATTTTTATAGAAAAATGTATAACGATGAACCAACATAATATATACAATTTTATAAAACTGGTTTCGAAAGTTCTAATTTATCTGGTGTTTTTCGCCCTCTTCAATCAAAATTATAAATATTATTTAATTTTTTTAAATTACTTATACAGGGTGACCGAAATAACATTAAACGTATTTTAAAATATCATTACTCATTTATTATGTTGTTAATTAAAACTCATATTAAATTAAAATATTTATCTACACTTGCCATTTATGCCCCAAAGAAAACGCTCAAATGTGGCGACCTTGGAGGTCACGGGATATCACCGAAACGCGAAATGCGCCTTACTGGAAACATGCGACGCACCACTGCGTATGTATCTAGAAGTGTGTGCAGTGCACCCTCTTCCTTGAAATAAGCATTACATGGATAAAATAACAAGTCTTTTTGCAAAGTTGTTCGCATTGACTCATGAGTTAGACATAACGCACGGACATGTCTTTTTGCCGACCTACTTGGGCTACGAATCAAAACTTGCGTAACCATTTCGTTATTTTGCGGTGACCTATCAGACTTATTTCTTTAGAAGACTTCTTTTTTAGAATAATTCCCTTTGTTCTCAAGTTGTTAACCCCCTTGAGTATCGTATTTCAGCTGGAAACGAAATCATGTCGTCCAAGTTGAAGGTGAACGTGAAAAAGCCGCTGGGTAACTGTGATAGACTCACTATTTCCCACATACGCATCCTAAGCAAACTGGGTGTTCTGCCGTCTTCTATTCCATGAATAATCAAATGACATCATGTGCAGAGGCCTACGATCGCAATCCCTGTCGAAACAGTTACCGCCGTGTGTGTGTGTGTTTGTGTTTGTTTGTGTGTGTGTGTGTGCTATCCATTTCAAAAATGGTCGGTCAGTTCCGGTCACTTTGTATAAAAAGAAATATAGGATATACTCAGAAGAAAAGAAAGAAAGAGAGAGAGAGAGAGAGAGAGAGCGGGTATTAGTGTAAATATAGCAAAAGGCCAGTATGTGAAACATATATTGAGGAACGGCTTCGTGCCGGAGTAGATAAAGTAAAAATAACCTGTATGACAGCCAATCCGAAATGGATAGGAACTTTCAGAAAACAGACACGTGGAAATTAGCTAGACGTAGAAAGAATCATGGTGTTGGAGGGTGGGGCACAGCGTAACTCTCTAAATGTAGACCTACACTAAAGGGGAGTTTAATAGTACAAAGTTACTACATGCTAAAGGAAAGTCTAAATAAATATTTCGTTACACACTGTAAATTAACAAAGATAGATTTTTCTTAAAGTAAAATAAAAATTGGAGTTATAGAGAAACGAATTTATCTAGAATTAAAGATATTGTAACTATTACAGCTCCTCGAATATGGAAGATGAGAAAGAATGCATTCAGGGTTCCTCGAGTGTACCTGACGTAGCCAGGTACATGTATATCCCGGCATTACAAGAACTAAAGGGTAAAGTTAATGTTTATGTCACCTGATTGGTGGAAAGTGCCCATAGAATCCGTAGGCACAGACGAATCATCCACGAAGCCGTCCCATCTGCGATCTCTTTTCTTTGCCTTGACAGCTTCTCCTTTACTACAATGCGTTGTCATCTCCTCTAAGAATTGCTACAAAACATAATAAAATAGGGCGTTAACTTTATAAATAGAAGATTCAATGTTCCTGGATATAGTTGAGATTTCTATATAGCCTAACCAATGATTAAGTTGAGAATAACAAGTATATAAACGCAATAAAATTTAAAGTTAATTCCTACTTAGGTTAACAAAGACAAATTTTGAGTTACGTTTTAGTAAATAAGTACAATTAATATGAATAAGTTAACCTATGCGGTAAAAAGCTGTTTTACAACATAACTTATAACATAAAATCAACTGTTCTATGAAATCATATGTTATCACTTATTTTATGCATAATGGGACGAAATAACTATATTGCATACCTTGCCCCTTTTGTGAAACGTATTTCTCCCATATTAAACTAAAATTAAATAGTTATATTTAATTAATAAATTAATATTTGAAAAAACACCTTAGTTACGTAAAGTTTAAAAAAAATGTATTTGAACTTGATTGGATGAATAAAATGTATTTTATTATCGATTGAAAATTTGAACAAGGTATATATCAGAAGAGTGTGAGATAATAGAAGGAATTTAAAAAGACGGGTTTTTATCGAGATAAGAGTAATAAATTTATTAGTACGTTTCTAGAACTAGTTATTTGTCCTTTCCACGTTATTATTAAATATATGGTCTAAAGAAGAACCATCGACAACGTTTCTGTCAATCATAACAATTAAATAACAATAAATTAGTTTTAGAAACATAGTTCTAATAAACTGATTATTTTTGACCTGTCAATACAACCATCCTTATTCCAAACAATTTCATAAGAGTCGCCAAATACTAAATATTCTTAAGTTTGCTGTAGACACAATTTTATTTTATTTCTCACCACCTTTTCAGCAAACGAAGATATTTACATTTTTTTAAAATATTATTTTTCCTTATTCATAAAAACTACCATTTTTATCTTACACATGCTAACATATAGCAGTATCATTTAACAAAATAATCTGTGTTTCTAAAGTGAGGGCGGACGTTTCAAGACATAACTTGAAAAATACATAGCACCCCCTCAAAACTAAATGTATTTTTTTTTCAATAAATTAATTTCTTTTTCTGATCGCTGTTTCTCTTTTTGGTTTTCAGCTTTATATCTGAAATTTCAGCCACCAAGATGTATTATCATTATACTCAGCATCTCTTTATATTATTACATTGTTGCAAACCTCTCTTGTTAACTTGGTAGGAAATCTAATAACTCGATTTTATTATAATGGAGTCTCTTTATATTCTTCGTCGCACAGGAAACACTTCCGTTTAATCTTATTTGCCTTCAGTGTTAAACTTTTCAGAGTATTTCATGTGTTTAACTTTAGTTAAACTTCACTTTAGCAATATTGGAATAAATGTTGCCTGATAAATGAAAAACCAAAATGAATGAAGTGAAGTCAGCCCAGATAAACTTCATAAATATTGTAGTGAAAGATGTAGTTAATGGATGTTAACGGAATCATCATCCCTTATGAAAATAAAGCTAAATATCTAGGTATGAACCTAGATACTAAACTAAGATGGAAACACCACATCCAGAAAAAGAAGGAGGAATTGAATATCAAATACCGTAAGCATTATTGGCTCTTGGGTAAAACCTCAAATGTCTCTTCAGGATATAAAATAAAAATCTATAATCAGATTTTGAAACTAGTTTGATTCTATGGCGACCAACTGTGGGGATGTGCAAAGGAATTTAATGTAGACATTCTGTAGATGTTCAAAATAAGATACTGAGGAATGTGATTAATGTCCCTTGGTATATAAAAACCAAATATTTTCACCGAGATCTAAATATTCCGACGATAACAGAAGAAATAAAGAAGATGGTAAAAACACGAAAAGAGACTTCACCTTCATACAAGTACAGCGGCTCTTCAACTTCTCGATAACCAGTCCATCGTTAGAGGGTTGAAGAGAACCAAACCATTTGAGTTGGTGTAGTGTAGTGTTGTGCTGTGCTGTGCTAGTTCTAATATAAGTAAATAACAATATCCAGACCAGAACTAAAGTGTTTGAACTATTGGGCACTTGAAGTGTGAGAGTTTAGGTTAGGATGATGCAAGAGAGGTTAATGGTTGGTTTAATAAGACCCGTTTTAATAATAATAATAATAATAAAAGTTAATGAAGCCGTCCAACCACCGAAAATCGTTCACACATTTTACCAAGAACACAAAAAGACTCCTTTAACCTTTCACATGAAGGCCTCATATCTACAATTAGTAACTCCACAAACATGACCTAAAACCTACAAATATTGCAGAAACTAATGTTGGTCAAAGACCACTTGGTCATTTTGGTCATGCACTCACTTGTCACGGACGAACAGTAGAAATTCACAAACACCTAACACTTATAGTGTGGACCATGTAACCGTGCACCTGACCTTGAGAGATCGCAGTAGACGAGACGGGAGGAGGAGAATCAGTATAAATACTTTCCTAGAAACATTCTAAGGACAGTCAAAACACTGACTTGCATGACACAGTTGATATTAGATAAATTAGCTTCGGTAGGAAATAACAAACATTCTAGAAATATCTATAGACATATCGGATCCAGAAGCTGTTGATGTATCGAATATTCTCAATATGTAAAATGTTTTCAGAAATGGTAGTACTTCCAAGTTACGTGGTTCGCAGTATACACAGATCATGTTAAATGTTTAGTAGCCATACTTTTAATAATACACTTAAAACACGTATCCAATATCTAATATCATTACAATTTATGTGCTCTTTTCGACCCAATCACAATTACAGAGCTTTGAACCACACCTTTCCCAACTCTAGTATAGTTTGGACAACCCTATCACATCCATAAAGAAACCAAGACGCCAGTGACGGTCCAAGTTGGATTTTTACAGAAAAACGTTTGTCTAAGTGTTTACATGTAGTAAACTATTTACAGAGATATATTCTAAAAGAACATAACACTCGCCACTCATAAAAACACCTAAGGTTTTCTCATTCATACATGTTTCGACTCGAGTTGTCTTCCTCAGTGTAAGCTATGCAAATAGGATCAGAGTTGCATCAAATACGTGTAGAATCAGTATTTTTAGACGATTTATTATAAGGCCTAGCAATAGAAATTTGAGTCATCGTGCAAGGCAGTCCCCAAAGGATGCGGCTACTTGGAGAGCCCCGAATCATTGCCAGAAGCGCTGCGTTTGATGAATTGAACGTTTAATTCATTCTATCATGGAGTCATCTTTGAGTCAAAATATCAATCTTTAGAATTATTTCTATAGAAAGGTTTCATTTTGTTTGTGTCTGAATGCAATGTGGTAATTAGAAAGACCTGCTACGCAATAAAATATGATAAAGCGATGTTCACACTACCGAGGGAAGGCCTAAACCATATATCTATTGGTTTTTTACAATTTAAAAAAAATTCTATGACGTATGTGCTACAAACATATGTGTTGCAGTAGTAAGACAAAATTAATTTATAAAAATCGATTTCTAACCTTACTAGAATATTTTTACCTAAAGAGAGAAATATGTTAAACTAATTGGGAACCGTTGGTATAAAATGCAATGTTGATTTTATTATTTTTGTTGAAATAAATATCCCCCAAAAAACATGAATATCTATCACAGATCATAAACACAAAAAATTAAACTTACCATAATAATTGAAATATCATATATAGGCCTAAATGCAATAAAACCACCATAACAATAAAAGAAATACATATGAATACGATTTAGTTTTATCTCTCAATTCCTTTTCCATAAAATTTACTTATACGTAACTTGGGTTGCAGGTTATATTTTCCAAGTAATAATTTTAGCTTACTTTTTTATTTCCATCGAACCTAGGTTTTGTCCTAGTCTGCATTACTGATTCTCTGAGTAAAGATGAAACAATCCTTTTATTTTCGTTTGACTTGAATGAATACTGGGCCTCCAACAAAAGTTTTTTTTTAATCAGCAGGAAAGCCTCAGTTGTGTGACTAGTTCTCCTTTAGTCAGATGACCCTTCAGAATAAGCAAACATTTTCTGTTTTATTTATCGCTCTTTTGTTTTTTCTAATCGATTATTTTGTCGAATACATGTCAATGGTTTTATTTGATTACTCTACAATAGATGACTTGGTAAACATATTTTATTTATGCTGATACTTTGCCATATGTAAGACAAATTAAACATAGTTATAGATAAATAACATACTTTAGCTGTTAATATACAGAGCAAATAACAATAGAAACAAGATTGTATGTAATATTTGTGATTCGTTTGAGGCTAACGAAAAGTACAAGACTATTTCATATAATGGTCGACATATCCCCCACATTCAGGATTACCCTTATAATCTCTCGCAACAAAGTTTAAAACTGGTAATTACATCATGTTATTACAGTTTTATGGGGTAGCAACAAATAACTTTTGATATGGTAAAAACATGAAATGACATACAAAAAAAATTATTTTTTAAATTTTGAAACGATGTGGGATTATGCTTGAATGTAATCGAAACTTGCACTGAGAAAGAAATAAATATTTCAAGAGTAATAGAAAGTTAACATAACTTTAAAGTTATAGTCAGCTGTTAAATCAAGAATATGTTATAATCTAAATGAATCAAATACACCATATTTTGTAATATGCAGGAATTTTATTTAAAAGTGTTTTCGAAATATCCAAACAAACTTTAATTGAAAATAGCTGTTACCGTTGACGTGCCGACTTATTTTGCTTTTTTTTTTAATGTATAATCATTAATTATTAAACACAGCCTAGTTGAAAAGTTAAACTATATTATTAGTATTAGAAAACTATACTCATCGTCAACCTAATATTATTAGACCATAATATAATTTCTCTCAGACCTAAGCTCTAACTTATTGGTTATATATTATGCAGTGAGTGACAAGCGAAACCTAAACTAATCTCAAAATACGAAATCTAACCTAACCTAACCTGACGTGACCTATCCTAACCAGACCTGACCTGACCTGTCCTAACCTAATCTCACCTAACCTAACCTGACGTAACCTATCCTAACCTGACCTGACCTGTCCGAACCTAATCTCACCTAACCTAACCTAACACAACCAGCTGTTTTATGAAATCATACGTTATCACAATATTTAATCAAATATACAATTTTTTCCGAATGTATGTGAAATATATTTTTTAAATGATTTGCACACAACATTCATATAACCTCCAAAGTTATTGGACCTACCTGCGAGGGTTAACCAACCACAATGCTTACTATCGTAAATCTTTAGGACGATTAGTCAGAGAGAGAGAGAGAACATCGTGGTCATATGAAGTGAAAGAGATCTAAAGATTGGAATATTGTGAGTGTGTGTTTACGTCATATTCTAACGATACATCTTCAATGTATTTTAATTTTATGTACAATAGGAATGTATAATTTAAAAAGAAATACAAGAAACTAACGCTAAAAACAATATAGAAAATGATCGAAAGCTAAACTGAAGTTTTCCTAAAATTGAAGTAAATAAAACCGCTTAGCCATAATTCAAACTATATATTTTATCCCCTTATGAACATTTTAATTGCAAAGCTGTCATCTTCAGCGGAAAATATCATACACAAAAATTCTCTTAATGATATTTTTTTCATTATTTTTTAACAAATGTCTTTGAAGATGATTGCTTTGTAATTAAAGTAAGCGTTTGAATAAAAAGTTTTATTTGTGGTTAAATTTATTTATTTAAATTAATAAATTACATCAAAGTTGCTTCAAGTTATTAAACTTAAGTTGTTCACCAAATTACGCAACCTACTAGCTGATTAACGTATCAACCCTTACACAAAGTATGGCAGTAGATTACCCTTATAGGGGTCATCACTTAGAGGTTATTTGGATGTTATGTGCAAATTATTTTCAAAATTAATTTACATTCAAATAAATCATATATTTGGATAAATTATATGATAATGTATACTTTTACGAAATAGCTATTTATCAACTCGTAGACTGTCACTTCCTACTACTGTTACATTATTCATTGCTCTATGTATTTTAATCACAAATATTACTTTTTGCAACGTATATAAAGTTCCGCAATAACAATTTTCGAAGCAAGGGACTTAAATTGAATACGAAAATTATCTCTGCCCGATCGGAGCCCTTAAAGCGTTTATGAAATAAACTTATAGCTTGATGTTGTGACGGTGGGTGTAATTTTAATTTTCGTTCTCTAACCTCGTTACAAACTTTCTTTGCAAATTCAAATTTAACAAAAATGAGTGTAAAATATCTATAAGAACCCTACATATGATGAATCTGGTATTTTGGGCATTTGCCCGATATGACTTTTAAAAGTATCGACCATACACGCATTCTTCAGAGTTACTTCGTGATCGTTCACTGAAAAAGATTTGAGTCCTAATTTAAATCCTGCATTGAAGTAATTGAGAAACACACCAACCCTTTAATCTATTTGTGAAACCACAAACTTCAGACTAAACGAGAATTTCCTGGCTACACCTTGGCTTGGTTAATACCTTTCTAATTTTAAATCTAATATGATAAAAAAAGACGAATCTGAGACGCTTTTATCCTGGATTTAGTGTTATAATGTGACTTACAAGTCTATCCGAAGAAATATAGAAATTTTATTTCAGAAATCTGTTCAAAAATTATATAAAAACATATATAACATTTCTTAAAACTGTACAGTGTATACGCATAATGCAGTTGGCTCTTTTTTAGACCCAACCTTCAATCTGCCTCTGATGTGCTAATGCTTGATCCTCGTCTCTCTATGGTCTGTCAGAACCGTGCCTTTATGACCATTCTGGACCCTAAGTATCCAACTTGTCTGGTCTTCCTTATTTCGTACGTGTATCACTATTCTAATATGAACTTCAGAGTTTCATCTTCTATTCCAATCTGCTTTCTTATCTCTTAGTTTGTTCTTACGTACAGTTAATGTGTTAATAACGCAAATTGAGTTTAATGAAGAAGTGTTTTGATTTTTCAAGTCTACTCTAATTTCTTCTACTGTTCTACAAGGCTTATATTTTGCCTATTTCTTTATTTATTATGTTTGTAATTTCAATATCTAGGTTTCTCTCTATATCTTGTTCATTTTTTACTTATTGTTATTATCATTTTTATAGGTAAAACTTTTCTTTTCTTTTAAACTTTATCAGATCGGTGTAATATCTTAAGCCCATTACTGAGTTTTGGTTCAATTATTTCAATTGCTATTTGTTAAATCCTACACCTAGCACCTTTCACCATTAAATTATTTTATGAGAAATAACACCATTCTATGCGGCTTTCATGAAGGTAACGTCCTTGAACAATGCTTTAACCGCCCATTACAACCATGATTTTAAATCTAGGTGCTATTTCCTTAGGTTGAATCGAACTGAAAAGGTACTTAAAAATTCTTCAGCAATACTTGGAATCGAACCCAAAGCCTTTAATTTCTCAGTCAAGTGCTTTACCTACTACAGGCACTACCACTACGGTACGATTATACTTTTGACGATTCCGATAGGTAAACTGGCGAACAAATGGCTACTTTGAACAAGTTTAGGACCAAATAGGATTTAGCATGACATCATCTGGAGTCCGTATAAAAGGAAGTGAAGTAAGAGGAAAAGATAGCACACAGTATGTCTATACGTTCATGAACAACAATACAGCCGAACGCTTTGAGGTGTACCTGGTGTTTGGCGTACTCCTCGGGGTCGTGGGTGGCCGGGTAATGGAAGGCGCAGCAGTGGAATGCGTAAGTGAGATGCACTTCTCGGATGTACTGCAACAAAACAAACTTGATACGTCATGTTTTCAAGAAAAACATTTACTTTATTGTACAAAGTAAGGAATAGGCATTCAAATTTTCCCATAACTTTTATTTTTTCGTAAACTTTGTACTGCGTTCGTTGTACTTTATGTACTAAGTGGTTTGTATGTGGGCTAGGTAGGGCCTAACGTCTGTAACGTTGTTAATATTTTGTAACATACTCATACATACCAATAAACTCTCATATTTCTTTTTTTATAACCTTTTTATCTATTTGGCTTTTAATATTATTAGTTTTAATTAAACCGTTTACAATAATCATTGTCAAAAATTGTAAATAGGTGTCATTTACAACATGATTTTTCAACTATTTTTTTCATATTCTATTATTTTTGTTGATACATTCCTCTTTTAACTTTTTTATTGTCTATTATTGACACATTATTATATATGTATTATAACCTAAGTTATTTAAAATATAACGTTTCCTTTACATTATATACTTAATTACCTTAACACTCTTTTGTCTCTCCTTCAGGTTTCTAATTAATTAACACCAATATCAATTTTAACATAACTTGCATTTATTCTTGAAACTTAATTAACACACATTATACCTATTTATTTTAATACTACTTAGTGACAAGATTGATTTCGTAACTAATGTTACAATTACAGAAAAAGGCGGACTCTTGAGGCTTAGGTTATTACAATAAAGATTAATAATGACAGTGTTAATTTCTCTTTCTCTGGGGTCGTTATTAATATTTTTTTTTTATAAATTAGAACGTGGTGAAAAAAACTATATTATTATTTTATACTAATGAATTTAAAATTGTTCTGAAATTACTGTTTATAAAGCTTTGTTGGCTAATTTTAGTGGAAGAAAAAGTACTTATTGTTTGTTGATTCCTTGGACACCGTTGATACTGCTTCGATGCACTTTCACATAACTAACTTATTTTTCCTAACCCTTTCTTAAATTATTTACGACGCACTTTTTTAAATTATACACATACAAAAAATTACATTTCCCTTAATACTATTAACAAATTTTACCCCTTATTACTGACACTTGCCCCCCCCTCAATACGTCTGCCTTCTTCTGAAGTTCTTCCAAGACTCCTCGATCACTTCCTTTTTCAATCTCGCGTCATCCCTCTCCTGTTATTTTAACCCAGGTATTTTTGTCCTTGGAAAGTCGTATCTTAAGTTAGTTGGACCCTTCTTTTGTTAAAGATTCCCCAGCCCCTTTATGACTACACTCGGAATAAAAAAATGGTCACGTACTTTGTCCGTAACTTTAGTAACTATTCTTGACGCTTTTGCAAAATATTTCTTCCGACTACTTTTCTTTTTGGATATAAACTGAATTTATTCTTTACCCTCATACGTTATGTTATATATATATATATATATATATATATATATATATATATATATATATATATATATATATAATAAAATATCTATTCTCGTGTATTATTGAAAAAATAAGAATCATACAATTCAAAGCTTTTCGTATGTATATAAATAAATAAATACATATATATACAATTATACTGTGTAAAACGAAATTTAGCAATTTATGGTGATACAGCCTTATACTTACTCAAATATGAAATGTTTTACAAGTAAGCATACACGAAGAATTGAAATTTCATATTATTAATTCCAGAGGATTTAGAAAGTCAGTATTATTTAAGAAATAATAAAATGTATCTGAGGTAAATATATAGATAATACAATAACAAGTGCATGCTTTATAATACACCACAGTAACCGAGAATCAATTATAATAGAAATTTTATTGGAAAAATAACATAATTAAGTATTTGAAATATTCATGATTTTAAATATATTTGAAACACGTCATGAAAATAAATCGCTTTTTAAAAATATATTCTCCTAGGATAACTGGTTATAGATAAACTATATTACTGAATCCGTCGCTGTCTTATAAAAAAGTGTTGTTACTACTATACTTACCTCGAAATTGTAAACCGAAGGAAATGTTTTGAGATATTTCGTTTCTTGGACGCGCAGTACATCCAACTCCTGAAGGCCCTTGGTTGGTAAGTGCTCGATGGATGTTTGGGAAAGGTCCCTGAAATAAAGTCGAGAAGTCTGTAGTGTATGACTTACAATGTATAGTTTTACACCATATAAATATATGTTGGTGTGGAAGGGATAATTTGGATCTTAGGTAGAATTCGCCCAAGGGAGACAGTGAGGAGTCACTGCTCGCTCAACTGCATTGCTCTCCTGAAGTAGACTTTCCCTCTACTAAGAACAATGAAAGGCACGAAGAAGGAGAGCTTGAAGGCTACAAGTACTTGTGAAAATTTATAATAGAGAAAGTTTCCACGTAGTAAACTATGTTCTGGACCAAGGAAAGAGGCAGAAATTCCTTTGATGGTGAGTCGACAACGAAGAAAAAAATTGCTATCGATGTATGTCATAAAATTGAAAATAATGTTTCATCGACTATATTCAGTAAAGAAAAATAGTGACTGAGGCCAGGGTATTGAATGGGTTAGGAGGACTGGATTCATGTAGGGACAAGAACTCTCCTGGTTGGCACCTGTGAGGGATAACGACTAGCATAGGAAATATAGTAACCTTGAGGTAAAAGTGTTCTTTCCTTGAGTCATAGAGTCTCATCTCTTCTTATCTGTGGAGATATTGATGGGTAGAATAAATAAAAGTGGTAGGATTAGGGAAATTTATTTATACAGGATGTACTATCACTATCACTATACAGGAGGTGCAAACAAGGACTGAACATGGTAAACCATCGCTATAATAGTACTGTGATATTAAATGTTACTTATATAAGAGGTGCAAACACACTAGAGTGAACAGGATGACCTGTGGCTATAACAGGCTGAACAAAGACTGAAAAAGCAATAGTCGCTATAACAGTATTGTGACATTAAATGTTACTTATATAAGAGGTGCAAACACACTAGAGTGAACAGGATGACCTGTGGCTATAACAGTCTGAACAAAGACTGAAAAAGCACCAGTCGCTATAACAGTATTGTGACATTAAATGTTACTTATATAAGAGGTGCAAACACACTAGAGTGAACAGGATGACCTGTGGCTATAACAGTCTGAACAAAGACTGAACTAGCACCATTCGCTATAACAGTATTGTGACATTAAATATTACTTATATAAGAGGTGCAAACACACTAGAGTGAACAGGATGACCTGTGGCTATAACAGTCTGAACATAAGACTGAACTAGCACCAGTCGCTATAACAGTATTGTGACATTAAAAAATAAACTCTAATAGAATATTACTAGTATAATTTAAGTGATATAATAATATAATTTATAATACTAAATTTATAATTTAAACTTTATGATTACTAAAACGTTTTTGTTCGATCATCGGTTTTTAAAAGAGGTTAGAAGTAACAATTATATTTAAAGGTGTTTAATTGTATACATAAATTCTAAGGCCTGCAAATACCATAGATCAAATCTGTTGTGTTTTCAAACACAATTAACTTGTTTTCCGCGTCATAAAATCACAGCTGTTGTATGGTAATAAGAACTACTCAAATATTAAGTGGAAAAGGCTCATTAAATTCCTTCTATTAGCTCAAACTCTCCTCATCTGTATGAATGTTTTCCTCCATCTGGTTGTCGTCGAAAGCTTCATTGTTCAACCGGTAACTGTTTCCATGGTTACCACACAATTTCATAATTAGTGCTCTAGGGTAGCTAAAATTAAATGTTTCTTTGTTAACCTCAGTAGGAATTTACATAAAAATTCTTTTTTTTTGTATTACTTGTTTTGTTTATTTATAAAATAAAAAAAATGCTAACGTTATTTGCAAAGGCAAACGAGTTATCTCGCATGGACGGTTTTCCACCTAGTTGCGTTCAATTTGGAAACCTTATTCCACGTTAACGCTCTGAGGGTTTATTGGATATGGCGAAGATAAAATTTTATAAAGGCATTACAATAAAAAGTTTTAATAAAACTATATTTGACAGAGATCTATGAAGAAGATAATTTTGGCCTTATATCTTATCTTTATTGTCAATCTCTAGATACATTTAGATTAACATTTCAGGAAGACGCAACTAAGAGTAGGTCTAATTAAAGGGCGCCAATGTCCTGGTAATACTCAATGTCCATTGTTATGACATTCCCTCACAGATTTTGTGCCTCTAACCCTATGTATTACTGTCATAAACATTTGTCTAACATGGGTTTCATATTATAAAATGTCCATTTTTTTAAAAAACAATTATATAAAATAAGTAAGTTATATTATTGCAATATGTATTCTTGTGTATTAATAAAGAACTAAGTCAAAATACAAATACAAGAATTATAATTGAATTTACAGTTCAAAGCTTTTCGTTGCCTAATAGTACCAACATTATCAGGAATATTAAACAATTGTTATATAATGTTTAATATTCCTGCTGATGTTGGTACTGTTAGCCAACGAAAAGCTTTGAACTGTAAATTCAATTATAATTCTTGTATTTGTATTTTGACCTAATTCTTTATATATATATATATATATATATATATATATATATATATATATATATATATATACAAATGACGGAATCACATTATTAAGGTGTTGGGATAATTTTGTTTGTTCGTTATTATTTATAAGCCTTTTTTTCGTCGCTTGGATTGTGTTTTAGTTGCTTTTCTCTTTCCTTTCGCGTTGTAGATTTGTGAAACAAGATTCGATACCGTTAATCAGGTTTGTTAATTTTTTTTTTATTTTTTTTTAATCCTTGAGCATATTTATGATATTGTGTGGTAACCATGGCAACAATTTAAGGTTGTGCAATGGCGATTTCAACGACAACCAAATGGGGGCTGCAAAACATTCGTATACATCTTTGAGAAGTCCATTTCTAGCTATGGGATGTTGGCTCAGTGTCAAAGCGCTAATCTTCAAACACGGAGAAACTCAGTTCGAATCCGACCTAGACCCAGATAATTTTATAATTTAATTATTGAATAAATATTTGAAAAATCTCTATTAAAATCAACTGTCATCCACTATAGGTTTAAAAAATGTATTTGAACCTGATTGCATGAATAAATACATTTTTTATTAACAATTATAAATGTGTACAAAATACATATCAGCATAGTGTGAACTAATAGAAGGAATTGGATGAGTAATAAGCTGATGACCCTCTACAAAAGCAGATCCTATATATATTATAACAAACCTCCCATTATGTCACTGTCCCTACTCTGAGGCTCAGACAGACACAACACAAACAATGCCTTATTATACAATACGTCACGAAGTAACGAACATATTCTTGCCCTAATCCTTAAGTTGAAAACGTTTGTCCCTGTCTCGGCTTTATGTCACTGTCCCTACTCTGAGGTTCAGAATGACACAACACAAACAATGCCTGATTATACAATACTTCACGAAGTAACGAACATATTCTTGCCCTAATCCTTAAGTTGAAAACGTTTGTCCCGGTCTCGGCTTTATGTCACTGTCCCTACTCTGAGGTTCAGACGGACACAACACAAACAATGCCTGATTATACAATACTTCACGAAGTAACGAACATATTCTTGCCCTAATCCTTAAGTTGAAAACGTTTGTCCCTGTCTCGGCTTTATGTCACTGTCCCTACTCTGAGGTTCAGACGGACACAACACAAACAATGCCTGATTATACAATACTTCACGAAGTAACGAACATATTCTTGCCCTAATCCTTAAGTTGAAAACGTTTGTCCCTGTCTCGGCTTTATGTCACTGTCCCTACTCTGAGGTTCAGACGGACACAACACAAACAATGCCTGATTATACAATACTTCACGAAGTAACGAACATATTCTTGCCCTAATCCTTAAGTTGAAAACGTTTGTCCCTGTCTCGGCTTTATGTCACTGTCCCTACTCTGAGGTTCAGACGGACACAACACAAACAATGCCTGATTATACAATACTTCACGAAGTAACGAACATATTCTTGCCCTAATCCCTAAGTTGAAAACGTTTGTCCCGGTCTCGGCTTTATGTCACTGTCCCTACTCTAAGGTTTAGACGGACACAACACAAACAATGCCTGATTATACAATACTTCACGAAGTAACGAACATATTCTTGCCCTAATCCTTAAGTTGAAAACGTTTGTCCCGGTCTCGGCTTTATGTCACTGTCCCTACTCTAAGGATTAGACGGACACAACACAAACAATGCCTGATTATACAATACTTCACGAAGTACCGAACATATTCTTGCCCTAATCCTTAAGTTGAAAACGTTTGTCCCTGTCTCGGCTTTATGTCACTGTCCCTACTCTGAGGTTCAGACGGACACAACACAAACAATGTCTGATTATACAATACTTCACAAAGTAACGAACATATTCTTGCCCTAATCCTTAAGTTGAAAACGTTTGTCCCTGTCTCGGCTTTATGTCACTGTCCCTACTCTGAGGTTCAGACGGACACAACACAAACAATGCCTGATTATACAATACTTCACGAAGTAACGAACATATTCTTGCCCTAATCCCTAAGTTGAAAACGTTTGTCCCGGTCTCGGCTTTATGTCACTGTCCCTACTCTAAGGTTTAGACGGACACAACACAAACAATGCCTGATTATACAATACTTCACGAAGTAACGAACATATTCTTGCCCTAATCCTTAAGTTGAAAACGTTTGTCCCGGTCTCGGCTTTATGTCACTGTCCCTACTCTAAGGTTTAGACGGACACAACACAAACAATGCCTGATTATACAATACTTCACGAAGTAACGAACATATTTTACCCTAATCCTTAAGTTGAAAACGTTTGTCCCTGTCTCGGCTTTATGTCACTGTCCCTACTCTGAGGTTCAGACGGACACAACACAAACAATGCCTGATTATACAATACTTCACGAAGTAACGAACATATTCTTGCCCTAATCCTTAAGTTGAAAACGTTTGTCCCTGTCTCGGCTTTATGTCACTGTCCCTACTCTGAGGTTCAGACGGACACAACACAAACAATGCCTGATTATACAATACTTCACGAAGTAACGAACATATTCTTGCCCTAATCCTTAAGTTGAAAACGTTTGTCCCTGTCTCGGCTTTATGTCACTGTCCCTACTCTGAGGTTCAGACGGACACAACACAAACAATGCCTGATTATACAATACTTCACGAAGTAACGAACATATTCTTGCCCTAATCCTTAAGTTGAAAACGTTTGTCCCTGTCTCGGCTTTATGTCACTGTCCCTACTCTGAGGTTCAGACGGACACAACACAAACAATGCCTGATTATACAATACTTCACGAAGTAACGAACATATTTTACCCTAATCCTTAAGTTGAACACGTTTGTCCCTGTCTCGGCTTTATGTCACTGTCCCTACTCTAAGGTTTAGACGGACACAACACAAAAAATGCCTGATTATACAATACTTCACGAAGTAACGAACATATTCTTGCCCTAATCCCTAAATTGAAAACGTTTGTCCCGGTGTCGGCATTATGTCACTGTCCCTACTCTAAGGTTCAGACGGACACAACACAAACAATGCCTGATTATCCAATACTTCACGAAATAACGAACATATTCTTGCCCTAATCCTTGATTTGAAAACGTTTGTCCCTGTCTCGGCTTTATGTCACTGTCCCTACTTTAACGTTCTGATGGATACAACACAAACAATGCCTGATTATACAATACTTCACGAAGTAACGAACATGTTCTTGCCCTAATCCTTAAGTTGAAAACGTTTGTCCCTGTCTCGGCTTTATGTCACTGTCCCTCCTCTAAGGTTCAGACGGACACAACACAAACAATGCCTGATTATACAATACTTCACAAAGTAACGAACATACTCTTGCCCTAATCCTTGATTTGAAAACGTTTGTCCCGGTCTCGGCTTTATGTCACTATCCCTACTCTGACGTTCAGACGGACACAACACAAGCAATGCCTGATTCGACAATACTTCACGAAGTAACAAACGTATTCTTGCCCTAATCCTTAAGGTGAAAACGTTTGTCCCGGTCTCGGCTTTATGTCACTATCCCTACTCTGACGTTCAGACGGACACAACACAAGCAATGCCTGATTATACAATACTTCACAAAGTAACAAACGTATTCTTGCCCTAATCCTTGATTTAAAAACGTTTGTCCCGGTCTCGACTTTATGTCACTACCCCTACTCTGACGTTCAGACGGACACAACACAAGCAATGCCTGATTATACAATACTTCACGAAGTAACGAACATATTCTTGCCCTAATCCTTAAGTTGAAAACGTTTGTCCCGGTCTCGGCTTTATGTCACTGTCTCTACTCTAAGGTTTAGACGGACACAACACAAACAATGCCTGATTATACAATACTTCACGAAGTAACGAACATATTTTACCCTAATCCTTAAGTTGAAAACGTTTGTCCCTGTCTCGGCTTTATGTCACTGTCCCTACTCTGAGGTTCAGACGGACACAACACAAACAATGCCTGATTATACAATACTTCACGAAGTAACGAACATATTCTTGCCCTAATCCTTAAGTTGAAAACGTTTGTCCCTGTCTCGGCTTTATGTCACTGTCCCTACTCTGAGGTTCAGACGGACACAACACAAACAATGCCTGATTATACAATACTTCACGAAGTAACGAACATATTCTTGCCCTAATCCTTAAGTTGAAAACGTTTGTCCCTGTCTCGGCTTTATGTCACTGTCCCTACTCTGAGGTTCAGACGGACACAACACAAACAATGCCTGATTATACAATACTTCACGAAGTAACGAACATATTCTTGCCCTAATCCTTAAGTTGAAAACGTTTGTCCCTGTCTCGGCTTTATGTCACTGTCCCTACTCTGAGGTTCAGACGGACACAACACAAACAATGCCTGATTATACAATACTTCACGAAATAACGAACATATTCTTGCCCTAATCCTTGATTTGAAAACGTTTGTCCCTGTCTCGGCTTTATGTCACTGTCCCTACTTTAACGTTCAGATGGATACAACACAAACAATGCCTGATTATACAATACTTCACGAAGTAACAAACGTATTCTTGCCCTAATCCTTAAGTTGAAAACGTTTGTCCCGGTCTCGGCTTTATGTCACTATCCCTACTCTGACGTTCAGACGGACACAACACAAGCAATGCCTGATTATACAATACTTCACGAAGTAACAAACGTATTCTTGCCCTAATCCTTAAGTTGAAAACGTTTGTCCCGGTCTCGGCTTTATGTCACTATCCCTACTCTGACGTTCAGACGGACACAACACAAGCAATGCCTGATTATACAATACTTCACGAAGTAACAAACGTATTCTTGCCATAATCCTTGATTTGAAAACGTTTGTCCCTGTCTCGGCTTTATGTCACTGTCCCTACTTTAACGTTCAGATGGATACAACACAAACAATGCCTGATTATACAATACTTCACGAAGTAACGAACATATTTTACCCTAATAAGTTGAACACGTTTGTCCCTGTCTCGGCTTTATGTCACTGTCCCTACTCTAAGGTTTAGCCGGACACAACACAAATAATGCCTGATTATACAATACTTCACGAAGTAACGAACATATTCTTGCCCTAATCCCTAAATTGAAAACGTTTGTCCCGGTGTCGGCATTATGTCACTGTCCCTACTCTAAGGTTCAGACGGACACAACACAAACAATGCCTGATTATCCAATACTTCACGAAATAACGAACATATTCTTGCCCTAATCCTTGATTTGAAAACGTTTGTCCCTGTCTCGGCTCCATGTCACTGTCCCTACTTTAACGTTCAGATGGATACAACACAAACAATGCCTGATTATACAATACTTCACGAAGTAACGAACATATTCTTGCTCTAATCCTTAAGTTGAACACGTTTGTCCCTGTCTCGGCTTTATGTCACTGTCCCTACTCTAAGGTTTAGACGGACACAACACAAACATTGCCTGATTATACAATACTTCACGAAGTAACGAACATGTTCTTGCCCTAATCCTTAAGTTGAAAACGTTTGTCCCTGTCTCGGCATTATGTCACTGTCCCTCCTCTAAGGTTCAGACGGACACAACACAAACAATGCCTGATTATACAATACTTCACAAAGTAACGAACATACTCTTGCCCTAATCCTTGATTTGAAAACGTTTGTCCCGGTCTCGGCTTTATGTCACTATCCCTACTCTGACGTTCAGACGGACACAACACAAGCAATGCCTGATTATACAATACTTCACGAAGTAACAAACGTATTCTTGCCCTAATCCTTAAGTTGAAAACGTTTGTCCCGGTCTCGGCTTTATGTCACTATCCCTACTCTGACGTTCAGACGGACACAACACAAGCAATGCCTGATTATACAATACTTCACGAAGTAACAAACGTATTCTTGCCCTAATCCTTAAGTTGAAAACGTTTGTCCCGGTCTCGGCTTTATGTCACTATCCCTACTCTGACGTTCAGACGGACACAACACAAGCAATGCCTGATTATACAATACTTCACGAAGTAACAAACGTATTCTTGCCCTAATCCTTAAGGTGAAAACGTTTGTCCCGGTCTCGGCTTTATGTCACTATCCCTACTCTGACGTTCAGACGGACACAACACAAGCAATGCCTGATTATACAATACTTCACAAAGTAACAAACGTATTCTTGCCCTAATCCTTGATTTAAAAACGTTTGTCCCGGTCTCGACTTTATGTCACTACCCCTACTCTGACGTTCAGACGGACACAACACAAGCAATGCCTGATTATACAATACTTCAGGAAGTAACAAACGTATTCTTGCCCTAATATTTAAGTTGAAAACGTTTGTCTCTGTCTCGGCTTTATGTCACTGTCCCTACCCTAAGGTTCAGACGGACACAACACAAGCAATGCCTGATTATACAATACTTCACGAAGTAACAAACGTATTCTTGCCCTAATATTTAAGTTGAAAACGTTTGTCTCTGTCTCGGCTTTATGTCACAGTCCCTACTCTGACGTTCAGACGGACACAACACAAGCAATGCCTGATTATACAATACTTCACGAAGTAACAAACGTATTCTTGCCCTAATCCTTAAGGTGAAAACGTTTGTCCCGGTCTCGGCTTTATGTCACTATCCCTACTCTGACGTTCAGACGGACACAACACAAGCAATGCCTGATTATACAATACTTCACAAAGTAACAAACGTATTCTTGCCCTAATTCTTGATTTAAAAACGTTTGTCCCGGTCTCGACTTTATGTCACTACCCCTACTCTGACGTTCAGACGGACACAACACAAGCAATGCCTGATTATACAATACTTCAGGAAGTAACAAACGTATTCTTGCCCTAATCCTTGATTTAAAAACGTTTGTCCCGGTCTCGACTTTATGTCACTATCCCTACTCTGACGTTCAGACGGACACAACACAAGCAATGCCTGATTATACAATACTTCACAAAGTAACAAACGTATTCTTGCCCTAATCCTTGATTTAAAAACGTTTGTCCCGGTCTCGACTTTATGTCACTACCCCTACTCTGACGTTCAGACGGACACAACACAAGCAATGCCTGTTTATACAATACTTCACAAAGTAACAAACGTATTCTTGCCCTAATCCTTGATTTAAAAACGTTTGTCCCGGTCTCGACTTTATGTCACTACCCCTACTCTGACGTTCAGACGGACACAACACAAGCAATGCCTGATTATACAATACTTCACGAAGTAACGAACATATTCTTGCCCTAATCCTTAAGTTGAAAACGTTTGTCCCTGTCTCGGCTTTATGTCACTGTCCCTACTCTGAGGTTCAGACGGACACAACACAAACAATGCCTGATTATACAATACTTCACGAAGTAACGAACATATTCTTGCCCTAATCCTTGATTTAAAAACGTTTGTCCCGGTCTCGGCTTTATGTCACTATCCCTACTCTGACGTTCAGACGGACACAACACAAGCAATGCCTGATTATACAATACTTCACAAAGTAACAAACGTATTCTTGCCCTAATCCTTGATTTAAAAACGTTTGTCCCGGTCTCGGCTTTATGTCACTACCCCTACTCTGACGTTCAGACAGACACAACACAAACATTGCCTGATTATACAATACTTCACGAAGTAACGAACATATTCTTGCCCTAATAAATGTTGTTGAAAACGTTTGTCTCTATCTCGGCTTTATGTCACTGTCCCTACTCTAAGGTTCAGACGGACACAACACAAACAATGCCTGATTATATAATACTTCACGAAGTAACGAACATATTCATGCCCTAATCTTTAAGTTGAAAACGTTTGTCCCTGTCTCGGCTTTATGTCACTGTCCCTACTCTGAGGTTCAGACGGACACAACACAAACAATGCCTGATTATACAATACATCACGAAGTAACGAACATATTCTTGCCCTAATCCTTAAGTTGAAAACGTTTGTACCGGTCTCGGCTTTATGTCACTGTCCCTACTTTAAGGTTCAGACGGACACAACACAAACAATGCCTGATTATACAATACTTCACAAAGTAACGAACATATTCTTGCCCTAATCCTTAAGTTGAAAACGTTTGTCCCGGTCTCGGCTTTATGTCACTGTCCCTACTTTAAGGTTCAGACGGACACAACACAAGCAATGCCTGATTATACAATACTTCACGAAGTAACGAACATATTCTTGCCCTAATCCTTAAGTTGAAAACGTTTTTCCCGGTCTCGGCTTTATGTCACTGTCCCTACTTTAAGGTTCATACGGACACAACACAAGCAATGCCTGATTATACAATACTTCACGAAGTAACGAACATATTCTTGCCCTAATCCCTACGTTAATAACGTTTGTCCCTGTCTCGGCTTTATGTCACTGTCCCTACTCTAAGGTTTAGACGGACACAACACAAGCAATGCCTGATTATACAATACTTCACGAAGTAACGATCATATTCTTGCCCTAATCCCTACGTTAATAACGTTTGTCCCTGTCTCGGCTTTATGTCACTGTCCCTACTCTAAGGTTCAGACGGACACAACACAAACAATGCCTGATTATACAATACTTCACGAAGTAACGAACATATTCTTGCCCTAATTACTAATTTGAAAACGTTTGTCCCGGTCTCCGCTTTATGTCACTGTCCCTACTCTGAGGTTCAGACGGACACAACACAAGCAATGCCTGATTATACAATACTTCACGAAGTAACAAACGTATTCTTGCCCTAATCCTTAATTTGAAAACCTTTGTCCCGGTCTCGGCTTTATGTCACTATCCCTACTCTGACGTTCAGACAGACACAACACAAGCAATGCCTGATTATACAATACTTCACGAAGTAACGAACATATTCTTGCCCTAATCCTTGATTTGAAAACGTTTGTCCCGGTCTCGGCTTTATGTCACTATCCCTACTCTGACGTTCAGACGGACACAACACAAGCAATGCCTGATTATACAATACTTCACGAAGTAACGAACATATTCTTGCCCTAATCCTTAAGTTGAAAACGGTTGTCCCGGTCTCGGCTTTATGTCACTGTCCCTACTTTAAGGTTCAGACGGACACAACACAAACAATGCCTGATTATACAATACTTCACGAAGTAACGAACATATTCTTGCCCTAATCCTTAAGTTGAAAACGTTTTTCCCGGTCTCGGCTTTATGTCACTGTCCCGACTTTAAGGTTCAGACGGACACAACACAAGCAATGCCTGATTATACAATACTTCACAAAGTAACGAACATATTCTTGCCCTAATCCTTAAGTTGAAAACGTTTGTCCCGGTCTCGGCTTTATGTCACTGTCCCTACTTTAAGGTTCAGACGGACACAACACAAACAATGCCTGATTATACAATACTTCACGAAGTAACGAACATATTCTTGCCCTAATCCTTAAGTTGAAAACGTTTGTCCCTGTCTCGGCTTTATGTCACTGTCCCTACTCTGAGGTTCAGAATGACACAACACAAACAATGCCTGATTATACAATACTTCACGAAGTAACGAACATATTCTTGCCCTAATCCTTAAGTTGAAAACGTTTGTCCCGGTCTCGGCTTTATGTCACTGTCCCTACTCTGAGGTTCAGACGGACACAACACAAACAATGCCTGATTATACAATACTTCACGAAGTAACGAACATATTCTTGCCCTAATCCCTAAGTTGAAAACGTTTGTCCCTGTCTCGGCTTTATGTCACTGTCCCTACTCTGAGGTTCAGACGGACACAACACAAACAATGCCTGATTATACAATACTTCACGAAGTAACGAACATATTCTTGCCCTAATCCTTAAGTTGAAAACGTTTGTCCCTGTCTCGGCTTTATGTCACTGTCCCTACGCTAAGGTTCAGACGGACACAACACAAACAATGCCTGATTATACAATACTTCACGAAGTAACGAACATATTCTTGCCCTAATCCTTAAGTTGAAAACGTTTGTCCCTGTCTCGGCTTTATGTCACTGTCCCTACTCTGAGGTTCAGACGGACACAACACAAACAATGCCTGATTATACAATACTTCACGAAGTAACGAACATATTCTTGCCCTAATCCTTAAGTTGAAAACGTTTGTCCCTGTCTCGGCTTTATGTCACTGTCCCTACTCTGAGGTTCAGAATGACACAACACAAACAATGCCTGATTTTACAATACTTCACGAAGTAACGAACATATTCTTGCCCTAATCCTTAAGTTGAAAACGTTTGTCCCGGTCTCGGCTTTATGTCACTGTCCCTACTCTGAGGTTCAGACGGACACAACACAAACAATGCCTGATTATACAATACTTCACGAAGTAACGAACATATTCTTGCCCTAATCCCTACGTTGAAAACGTTTGTCCCTGTCTCGGCTTTATGTCACTGTCCCTACTCTGAGGTTCAGACGGACACAACACAAACAATGCCTGATTATACAATACTTCACGAAGTAACGAACATATTCTTGCCCTAATCCCTACGTTGAAAACGTTTGTCCCTGTCTCGGCTTTATGTCACTGTCCCTACTCTGAGGTTCAGACGGACACAACACAAACAATGCCTGATTATACAATACTTCACGAAGTAACGAACATATTCTTGCCCTAATCCTTAAGTTGAAAACGTTTGTCCCGGTCTCGGCTTTATGTCACTGTCCCTACTCTGAGGTTCAGACGGACACAACACAAACAATGCCTGATTATACAATACTTCACGAAGTAACGAACATATTCTTGCCCTAATCCTTAAGTTGAAAACGTTTGTCCCTGTCTCGGCTTTATGTCACTGTCCCTACTCTGAGGTTCAGACGGACACAACACAAACAATGCCTGATTATACAATACTTCACGAAGTAACGAACATATTCTTGCCCTAATCCTTAAGTTGAAAACGTTTTTCCCGGTCTCGGCTTTATGTCACTGTCCCTACTCTGAGGTTCAGAATGACACAACACAAACAATGCCTGATTATACAATACTTCACGAAGTAACGAACATATTCTTGCCCTAATCCTTAAGTTGAAAACGTTTGTCCCGGTCTCGGCTTTATGTCACTGTCCCTACTCTAAGGTTTAGACGGACACAACACAAACAATGCCTGATTATACAATACTTCACGAAGTAACGAACATATTTTACCCTAATCCTTAAGTTGAAAACGTTTGTCCCTGTCTCGGCTTTATGTCACTGTCCCTACTCTGAGGTTCAGACGGACACAACACAAACAATGCCTGATTATACAATACTTCACGAAGTAACGAACATATTCTTGCCCTAATCCTTAAGTTGAAAACGTTTGTCCCTGTCTCGGCTTTATGTCACTGTCCCTACTCTGAGGTTCAGACGGACACAACACAAACAATGCCTGATTATACAATACTTCACGAAGTAACGAACATATTCTTGCCCTAATCCTTAAGTTGAAAACGTTTGTCCCTGTCTCGGCTTTATGTCACTGTCCCTACTCTGAGGTTCAGACGGACACAACACAAACAATGCCTGATTATACAATACTTCACGAAGTAACGAACATATTCTTGCCCTAATCCTTAAGTTGAAAACGTTTGTCCCTGTCTCGGCTTTATGTCACTGTCCCTACTCTGAGGTTCAGACGGACACAACACAAACAATGCCTGATTATACAATACTTCACGAAGTAACGAACATATTTTACCCTAATAAGTTGAACACGTTTGTCCCTGTCTCGGCTTTATGTCACTGTCCCTACTCTAAGGTTTAGCCGGACACAACACAAACAATGCCTGATTATATAATACTTCACGAAGTAACGAACATATTCTTGCCCTAATCCCTAAATTGAAAACGTTTGTCCCGGTGTCGGCATTATGTCACTGTCCCTACTCTAAGGTTCAGACGGACACAACACAAACAATGCCTGATTATCCAATACTTCACGAAATAACGAACATATTCTTGCCCTAATCATTGATTTGAAAACGTTTGTCCCTGTCTCGGCTTTATGTCACTGTCCCTACTTTAACGTTCAGATGGATACAACACAAACAATGCCTGATTATACAATACTTCACGAAGTAACGAACATATTCTTGCCCTAATCCTTAAGTTGAACACGTTTGTCCCTGTCTCGGCTTTATGTCACTGTCCCTACTCTAAGGTTTAGACGGACACAACACAAACATTGCCTGATTATACAATACTTCACGAAGTAACGAACATGTTCTTGCCCTAATCCTTAAGTTGAAAACGTTTGTCCCTGTCTCGGCTTTATGTCACTGTCCCTCCTCTAAGGTTCAGACGGACACAACACAAACAATGCCTGATTATACAATACTTCACAAAGTAACGAACATACTCTTGCCCTAATCCTTGATTTGAAAACGTTTGTCCCGGTCTCGGCTTTATGTCACTATCCCTACTCTGACGTTCAGACGGACACAACACAAGCAATGCCTGATTATACAATACTTCACAAAGTAACAAACGTATTCTTGCCCTAATCCTTGATTTAAAAACGTTTGTCCCGGTCTCGACTTTATGTCACTACCCCTACTCTGACGTTCAGACGGACACAACACAAGCAATGCCTGATTATACAATACTTCAGGAAGTAACAAACGTATTCTTGCCCTAATATTTAAGTTGAAAACGTTTGTCTCTGTCTCGGCTTTATGTCACTGTCCCTACCCTAAGGTTCAGACGGACACAACACAAGCAATGCCTGATTATACAATACTTCACGAAGTAACAAACGTATTCTTGCCCTAATATTTAAGTTGAAAACGTTTGTCTCTGTCTCGGCTTTATGTCACTGTCCCTACTCTGACGTTCAGACGGACACAACACAAGCAATGCCTGATTATACAATACTTCACGAAGTAACAAACGTATTCTTGCCCTAATTCTTAAGGTGAAAACGTTTGTCCCGGTCTCGGCTTTATGTCACTATCCCTACTCTGACGTTCAGACGGACACAACACAAGCAATGCCTGATTATACAATACTTCACAAAGTAACAAACGTATTCTTGCCCTAATTCTTGATTTAAAAACGTTTGTCCCGGTCTCGACTTTATGTCACTACCCCTACTCTGACGTTCAGACGGACACAACACAAGCAATGCCTGATTATACAATACTTCAGGAAGTAACAAACGTATTCTTGCCCTAATCCTTGATTTAAAAACGTTTGTCCCGGTCTCGACTTTATGTCACTATCCCTACTCTGACGTTCAGACGGACACAACACAAGCAATGCCTGATTATACAATACTTCACAAAGTAACAAACGTATTCTTGCCCTAATCCTTGATTTAAAAACGTTTGTCCCGGTCTCGACTTTATGTCACTACCCCTACTCTGACGTTCAGACGGACACAACACAAGCAATGCCTGTTTATACAATACTTCACAAAGTAACAAACGTATTCTTGCCCTAATCCTTGATTTAAAAACGTTTGTCCCGGTCTCGACTTTATGTCACTACCCCTACTCTGACGTTCAGACGGACACAACACAAGCAATGCCTGATTATACAATACTTCACGAAGTAACGAACATATTCTTGCCCTAATCCTTAAGTTGAAAACGTTTGTCCCTGTCTCGGCTTTATGTCACTGTCCCTACTCTGAGGTTCAGACGGACACAAGACAAACAATGCCTGATTATACAATACTTCACGAAGTAACGAACATATTCTTGCACTAATCCTTGATTTAAAAACGTTTGTCCCGGTCTCGGCTTTATGTCACTATCCCTACTCTGACGTTCAGACGGACACAACACAAGCAATGCCTGATTATACAATACTTCACAAAGTAACAAACGTATTCTTGCCCTAATCCTTGATTTAAAAACGTTTGTCCCGGTCTCGGCTTTATGTCACTACCCCTACTCTGACGTTCAGACGGACACAACACAAACATTGCCTGATTATACAATACTTCACGAAGTAACGAACATATTCTTGCCCTAATAAATGTTGTTGAAAACGTTTGTCTCTATCTCGGCTTTATGTCACTGTCCCTACTCTAAGGTTCAGACGGACACAACACAAACAATGCCTGATTATATAATACTTCACGAAGTAACGAACATATTCATGCCCTAATCTTTAAGTTGAAAACGTTTGTCCCTGTCTCGGCTTTATGTCACTGTCCCTACTCTGAGGTTCAGACGGACACAACACAAACAATGCCTGATTATACAATACTTCACGAAGTAACGAACATATTCTTGCCCTAATCCTTAAGTTGAAAACGTTTGTACCGGTCTCGGCTTTATGTCACTGTCCCTACTTTAAGGTTCAGACGGACACAACACAAACAATGCCTGATTATACAATACTTCACAAAGTAACGAACATATTCTTGCCCTAATCCTTAAGTTGAAAACGTTTGTCCCGGTCTCGGCTTTATGTCACTGTCCCTACTTTAAGGTTCAGACGGACACAACACAAGCAATGCCTGATTATACAATACTTCACGAAGTAACGAACATATTCTTGCCCTAATCCTTAAGTTGAAAACGTTTTTCCCGGTCTCGGCTTTATGTCACTGTCCCTACTTTAAGGTTCAGACGGACACAACACAAGCAATGCCTGATTATACAATACTTCACGAAGTAACGAACATATTCTTGCCCTAATCCCTACGTTAATAACGTTTGTCCCTGTCTCGGCTTTATGTCACTGTCCCTACTCTAAGGTTTAGACGGACACAACACAAGCAATGCCTGATTATACAATACTTCACGAAGTAACGATCATATTCTTGCCCTAATCCCTACGTTAATAACGTTTGTCCCTGTCTCGGCTTTATGTCACTGTCCCTACTCTAAGGTTCAGACGGACACAACACAAACAATGCCTGATTATACAATACTTCACGAAGTAACGAACATATTCTTGCCCTAATCACTAATTTGAAAACGTTTGTCCCGGTCTCCGCTTTATGTCACTGTCCCTACTCTGAGGTTCAGACGGACACAACACAAGCAATGCCTGATTATACAATACTTCACGAAGTAACAAACGTATTCTTGCCCTAATCCTTAATTTGAAAACCTTTGTCCCGGTCTCGGCTTTATGTCACTATCCCTACTCTGACGTTCAGACAGACACAACACAAGCAATGCCTGATTATACAATACTTCACGAAGTAACGAACATATTCTTGCCCTAATCCTTGATTTGAAAACGTTTGTCCCGGTCTCGGCTTTATGTCACTATCCCTACTCTGACGTTCAGACGGACACAACACAAGCAATGCCTGATTATACAATACTTCACGAAGTAACGAACATATTCTTGCCCTAATCCTTAAGTTGAAAACGGTTGTCCCGGTCTCGGCTTTATGTCACTGTCCCTACTTTAAGGTTCAGACGGACACAACACAAACAATGCCTGATTATACAATACTTCACGAAGTAACGAACATATTCTTGCCCTAATCCTTAAGTTGAAAACGTTTTTCCCGGTCTCGGCTTTATGTCACTGTCCCGACTTTAAGGTTCAGACGGACACAACACAAGCAATGCCTGATTATACAATACTTCACAAAGTAACGAACATATTCTTGCCCTAATCCTTAAGTTGAAAACGTTTGTCCCGGTCTCGGCTTTATGTCACTGTCCCTACTTTAAGGTTCAGACGGACACAACACAAACAATGCCTGATTATACAATACTTCACGAAGTAACGAACATATTCTTGCCCTAATCCTTAAGTTGAAAACGTTTGTCCCTGTCTCGGCTTTATGTCACTGTCCCTACTCTGAGGTTCAGAATGACACAACACAAACAATGCCTGATTATACAATACTTCACGAAGTAACGAACATATTCTTGCCCTAATCCTTAAGTTGAAAACGTTTGTCCCGGTCTCGGCTTTATGTCACTGTCCCTACTCTGAGGTTCAGACGGACACAACACAAACAATGCCTGATTATACAATACTTCACGAAGTAACGAACATATTCTTGCCCTAATCCCTAAGTTGAAAACGTTTGTCCCTGTCTCGGCTTTATGTCACTGTCCCTACTCTGAGGTTCAGACGGACACAACACAAACAATGCCTGATTATACAATACTTCACGAAGTAACGAACATATTCTTGCCCTAATCCTTAAGTTGAAAACGTTTGTCCCTGTCTCGGCTTTATGTCACTGTCCCTACGCTAAGGTTCAGACGGACACAACACAAACAATGCCTGATTATACAATACTTCACGAAGTAACGAACATATTCTTGCCCTAATCCTTAAGTTGAAAACGTTTGTCCCGGTCTCGGCTTTATGTCACTGTCCCTACTCTGAGGTTCAGACGGACACAACACAAACAATGCCTGATTATACAATACTTCACGAAGTAACGAACATATTCTTGCCCTAATCCCTACGTTGAAAACGTTTGTCCCTGTCTCGGCTTTATGTCACTGTCCCTACTCTGAGGTTCAGACGGACACAACACAAACAATGCCTGATTATACAATACTTCACGAAGTAACGAACATATTCTTGCCCTAATCCCTACGTTGAAAACGTTTGTCCCTGTCTCGGCTTTATGTCACTGTCCCTACTCTGAGGTTCAGACGGACACAACACAAACAATGCCTGATTATACAATACTTCACGAAGTAACGAACATATTCTTGCCCTAATCCTTAAGTTGAAAACGTTTGTCCCGGTCTCGGCTTTATGTCACTGTCCCTACTCTGAGGTTCAGACGGACACAACACAAACAATGCCTGATTATACAATACTTCACGAAGTAACGAACATATTCTTGCCCTAATCCTTAAGTTGAAAACGTTTGTCCCTGTCTCGGCTTTATGTCACTGTCCCTACTCTGAGGTTCAGACGGACACAACACAAACAATGCCTGATTATACAATACTTCACGAAGTAACGAACATATTCTTGCCCTAATCCTTAAGTTGAAAACGTTTTTCCCGGTCTCGGCTTTATGTCACTGTCCCTACTCTGAGGTTCAGACGGACACAACACAAACAATGCCTGATTATACAATACTTCACGAAGTAACGAACATATTCTTGCCCTAATCCTTAAGTTGAAAACGTTTGTCCCGGTCTCGGCTTTATGTCACTGTCCCTACGCTAAGGTTCAGACGGACACAACACAAACAATGCCTGATTATACAATACTTCACGAAGTAACGAACATATTCTTGCCCTAATCCTTAAGTTGAAAACGTTTGTCCCTGTCTCGGCTTTGAACACAAACTTATAAACTGTCATAAATTATTAATGCAGGGGTTCTCAACCTTCCAGACTCTGTGCTTCCCTTTGACCACTAATGTGCGCCTCATCCTCCCCCCCCCCCAACAATAAGTGCCCATTACTGGTACTACAATCAGAATATGAAATTGGTTTGCGTTTAGCTAAATCTCTTGGTAAATCATTCTTGTAATAATTTTATACACATTTAAGATGATTAAACGTAACTCAAATTAAATCTAATCGCGACAAATAAATCAACCTAATTAACTAATTACAAAACTAGAAAAATAACCATATTCAATAAACTAGACCGCGACCAATATTTTTTTACTTTTATACCAGTTTAGTCAGAGACGGTTGTTAAAATTTCAAACCATTCATTACGTCTGAAAATGGAATAACACAGCGCCGGCCTTGGAAAACTTGAGTAGAAACAATTATGAAGGACGATTATAATTTTTATTACAGAACCTATAGAAGAAAAATGTTTTCCCCCACACTTGAGAGAATTTAGCAGCAGTTTTGCACTCACCGGTGAAACAACGGCTTTTAATCCCCGTGCACGAGGGGAATACTACACGTTACTCGGGAGGAAAGTAAGGGAGGCCGGAATCTTTGAAACAGCTTTTTTTACACAAGAGATCAAAGTGTATGAAAACACACAAACAAATGTTTTTTTACATTACTTATAAAGAGACGTATTCCATCTTTGATGAAGATCTCAAGAATATTCTAAGATACTAAGGTTTATTACACTATAGTTAGGTATAATATTCTTTTCTTAAGGAAGTTTAAGACGCGTTTATGGGTGTCTAAGAATTAAACTTAAATTTAACATTTTGTTAATGTATACATTAATCTTTACTTCTTTATTTTAGTAATATGCTAATCTACCACTTCAACATGCCACTCGGGTTTAGGTGCGAGCAGAAAATTGATTAAAAATATTATACAAGGTGAAGTATAAATACATTTAGGAGACAATACAAAACAGATCAAACAATAGAAAAATACAATACCTATATAATATATAACGCAAAGTTTGTATGCCAACCCATCGAAAAGAAAGCAAAATATTTTAAAAAATTATTTGAAATTCACTTTTCGCGAATTTTTACTAGCAAAATCATTTACTAAATTTGCGACATCTATTTCTGATGCATTTTCTTTTACAATACATAACATCCATAAAGAAGTCAGTCTTGAAGCCTTGTACTTCTTAAATAAGCTTCTACTTTTAATAAGCTTCAGGTTAGAAAAGCTTCTTCCCCCCTTGGAACCGCGACGGGTATCGTTAGCAATATAGGAAGTGGAATACGCACGTTTTGGTACAATTCGTAAAGTTAACGTTTTTTGATAAAGTTAAGCCCGAGAATGTGTGAAAATTTTTTTCCACTTTCTCAACCAATAAAGCTCCTCAGTTATTAAGCATTTTTGTAATTTTACTCACGAATTTAGAAGTTTGCATTTACTGAGTAATTTGTTAAAGTAAGAAAAGCAATTTCCGTATTTGTGAATACAAATTCAACTGTAAAAAATCTTTCTTTGGCATATAAAATAGCCACATTTATTAGCGGATTAAAGCATTCTAGTTACAATGTTTCCTGGACTTTCAATGGGTTCACCTTGTTTATTGTTGTTTTGTTCGTCTCAACCTTTAAAGAGGTTTAAGCGCTGCTTTAATTTGTAACTTATCCTCAAGTTCTCCAGCTCCAACCATCGCTTGTTTAAATCCTGTTTACCTAAATTTTTCTACACGTTTTATTCAATTGTTAAGCAGACTAGTGGAGTTCATTAAATCCATATTTATCATCTGTAGTACTTTGCTAATGATATTGGCTTGGAACAATGTATCGTACCAAGCAATTAATGACGTTGAAAATGCAAAATCTTCCAATTGTTCCAATAAAATATTTTAGTGTGCTATATCTGGATTTGTTTTCTCTCTTTCATGCAACACGATTAAATCATTATAAACACCACTTATTTGCTAATGGATTGCCTTCAAACTTTCTATTTTCGTTTCACCACGCGTCTTGCTTAATTTTTTTAGAGTGAAATTTTCAACGTGATCCGTCAAAATCTTCTATCTATTAAGTAAGGCTAAACATAGAGTATATAATCATTGTACAATACAAAAACGTTAACAGAATTTGCGGGAGATTTCGCAGAATCGCATAGTATAAGATTGAATGTGTAACACTATTTATTAGTATGGATGTTAAATATTGCAATTATCCGTTACATGATTAATAGTTTACCTGCAACGTTTTTTGTATTCTATTGGATTAATAAGTGGTATGTTTCAAGAAAGACACTTTTTAGAAAAAAATGCAAATCAAATTTCATTTCATTATGAGTTGAAAATGTAAGCAAAAATTGAACTAAATAAAATTATACACTAATAACACTCCTTGTAAAACATTAAATCTCATTATGAAGTTTTCTTCTATCTTAAATCCCATTCAGGATTCCTTCTACCTCGAATTTAATGCATTTTGGACAGATCCTCTCGCTGGAAGAGCACATGGTAAAGTAGGGAATAATTATAGTTTCACTGCAGCTATTAACCTTCCGCGCATCCCTCTGTGCGCATCTCAGTTACGACATGTTTGATGGCCTGTGGAGTCTGATAACTTTGCCAATTTCTTTTACATATATTATTAATAAAATAATTCACTATTTTTTGTTATTATTTATATTTAAAATACTGTACCGATTTGTTTTCTGAAAGCTGGTAAATAATATGAATATTATTTTATTAGAAAAAATAATGCTACACAAATGAATGGCTGCCATAAGGTACATAGAGCGCTAGAGGGTTTATTCTAAAACGTTTGTTCACCTTCATTATTTCATCATATATGAGAGACTTAATCATAACCTTGACCGCTGCAATTTTTAATATCGAGTCCAAGATTCAGTGATACGTCACGTACAAGTTCATACAGACCATGGTAAGTGGAAGCGAAAAATTCGATAAAATGTTCCTTAACCTTAATCACGTCATGAATCGTCATAAATTACGTCATATACATCGACAAATCTAATTGTAAGTGAGAGTTGTTCCTTATGGGAAATATCTGGAGTACAATCAACAATGATTGCTTGTGATGATCTGGTTAAATTAGCATTGACTATATCTTATAAAAACTTTATTCGTCTTGACATTCGATTCGCCCTGAAATTCTTTACATTTTTCTTGAAAATACTTTCATCCTGCAAGTAAGATGCTGTAAATAAGGTATTTATAACTCCATGCGTAAAAGTAGCATCCTGCTTTCACCTCGTATTTTTGCAACTTTTACGCTCTTGTGAAGAATATCGTTCGATACACGTTTTTAAGGTGTTCTACTCGTATGCTTGCCATCCCTCGCGTATTTTGTAACTCATTTCACTGCTTCGAATGAAACAAAAATCTCGGAAAGGATCAGTTTTTGTCTCATTGGGTTCCGATGCGAGTCTAATCAACGGATGCAAGACTCTAATAAAAAAAAGTATTATTAAATCTGAGAGAATTTTTTTAAAAAACTGCTCAAGCTCCAAATTTTTAAATAAAAGATTTTTTGTTTCAATAATAGAATACAATTTTGCCTAAATAAGTAAAAAATTCGAATTTGTTTTCCATATTTACTTTCTATTGAATGCGGACTTTTGCCTACTTTTTTTAGTTACTACATATATAAATATAAATAAAAGACGTACACAACACTCACAAATTAATCATGTATTAGATCAGGCGCGTTACAGTGATAAAGTCATCATCATCAGTGAGTTTTGCTATTACAAATTCTAACTTACAACTGTTGTAACTTACACTGAGTTGTAAGTTAGAGATTATAATAGCAACACTCACTGATGATGATGATGACTTTATCATTGAAACGCGTCTGAGCTAATAAATGAATAATTTGTGAGTTTTGTTTACGTCTTTTATTTATAATAAATTAACGTCACAAGCTAAGCTCAAAGAATAGTTGAATCCTGCAAATATGTTTTGAAGAAATTTGATATATTTATGAAAGCCTTTTGATATTGCATAAGGTCGGTACAGGAATGACACAAACATCTCCGAAAGCTGGCACAGAAAAACGTGTATATTATTGCTATTACAGAAGAATATTTTTGCACATTGATATATATATATATATTCTGACATATGTTTATATGTAGGCCTATGTATGTATATGTATATATGTATGTATATATATATACAGTATATATCTGTATGTATGTGCATGTATATCTATATTATTGGGCACGTCCTTGAATTGCACGTGCCATTTTTGTGGGTATATATTTACGAGTATAAAATTATGACCATATAGGTAAACAGTTTGTATAACCGTGATTTTAGGGAGGATCCAATCTAGAATTTTGACTGTGGATCTACAGTTATAAATCTGACATTTGTATAAGCCTAACGATCTCGTATTACTGTACACTTTATGTATTTATGATTTAGCTTTCTATAATATATCATTGTAAGTATGGCCCTTAAAACACTGTAACAGATAATTGACTTTATTGCATTCTTAAACTAGTAAAAGAGTTTGATTAATTCAGTTTAATAAATACTCGGTTCAATGTATTAATATACTCATCTTCATTTCTGTTAGGAATATATCTACTCGTTTAAGTACAGTTTTCTATCTCCCCTAACGTTACAATATTCTCCTCTGTTGACACGTTTCGGAGTGACTCCATTTTCAAAACTTAAAACTTACTTCTCGATCGTATGAGTACGATTTAAGTTTTGAAGATGGTGTCACTACGAAACGCGTCAACAGAGAAGAATATTGTAACGTTAGGAAACGCAGATAACTGTACTCAATTATAAAGAAATACTCGGTTAAACAAGAAACAGTTTCAACATGAGGTAATCTATTGTAAGTTTAAATTAACGCGAGGATAGCTGTCGCTAGGGTCGACGAACAAACCCTATAACTAGGATCACTATGTGCAGGATGAGAGTGTATGCATCTTGATTGCATATTGTACTTTGATTTATTTAAACTCGGCACAGAAACACGCGCAATTCCCGAAGGGTCTAGTTAGAGGCAGTGGCAGAACGCGAGGCGTTGTCACTAGGCCGGAGAGATTATCGGAATGAAATGTAAAGCTTTTTGTACGCAATATGAAACAAAGCCCTGTTCTGACAGAGTTTCGGTTATTGTTTTCACTTCTGTTTATAATTCCGAAAATGAATCTACGTACATATTTATGGAGTGTGTATATATATATATGTATATATATATATATATATATATATATATATATATATATATATATATATATATTTATTTATTTATTTATTTATATATACAACACAGTTTACTTGTGTTCACTTTTCTTCTTGTGTTACACTTTATTGTACTTAAACAAAAATCTTTCTAAGTATAAACGCGATTCGACTTTTGAGAATCTTAATTACGTCTCATTCATATATATATATATATATATATATATATATATATGTATAATTACATATTAAACCTAGTGCAGTTATCCTATATAAAGTTATAATCTAGTGACACGACCATTTCAGTTATTGATAATAGTGATACCAGGATTGGAAAGTATTTAACTGGAAAATCACAAATAAATTATTATTGTTCATCTTTGTAAAAAATATGTAGGAAGAACAAAATATCTATATATATATATATATATATATATATATATATATATATATATATATATATGCTGATACGTATTCCTTCACGGATGGAAAAATATGATGAATTGTTACTATCTGGAGTACATCCGTTCATTCTGCAGTCCATAAATTTGCAGTTCCGACGTTTCGCTAGAATCTCATCCAACATTGACGAGGTAAACCCAACAACAGTAGAAGAGCGACCTACTCTTTTATGGACTGCAGAATGAACGGATGTACTCCAGATAGTAACAATTCATCATATATATATATATATATATATATATATATATATATATATATATATATATATATTTACATATATATTATATAAATATAACTCAACAAAGTGTTTAGTTCTAGCCAAAGAAACCAGGATATTCGATTGAGATTATAAAGCAATCACGATGTCAATGATGTTCCGTGTGGTGAAGTATTTTGAGAAGAGGCGTAAGTCGTGCTTCATACATGATGGCCATCGTCTGAACAATGCTATTTGTCGTAAATAAGTCTTACTATATTGCTCATAATGGCGTGTATTGAGCTTTGATTCAATTTAAAAAAATACCCTTCCCAATCATTTATTTCTAAATTTGCTGTGTAATCTTTATTTAATAAATAAATAAATATATATATATATATATTTATTTATTTATTTATAACAATTATTATTATAATATTTACATTATATTATATAAATAATAATATATATCTGTATAATATATACATCACAAGCGTATCATATTGTGGGTTATTGGGTTATATACAAAGTAACACACACACACACACACACACACACACACACACACACACACACACACACACACACACACAGATATATACACATATGTGTGTGTGTGTGTGTGTGTGTGTGTGTGTGTGTGTGTGTGTGTGTGTGTGTTACTTTGTATATAACTCATATGATACACTTGTGAGATATTATATATATATATATATATATATATATATATATATATATATATATATATATATATATATATATATATATATGATTTGTAGATAGCAGATGGCGTGTTTTTTGTTAAATATGTAATAATAAAGTACATACATTTCATTTAAAAGTATATTTACAAAACAATATACACGAAACTTTTCATCGCTCTACTGTATTGATACCGTGAAGAGCTTCGTACAGTGCAGTGTCATTGGGATCACAGTGTAACAAGCTATAAGCTATTGAAGATAACCTATTACATTAATGGAAGTCTTCGAGCATTCTGTTTTGAACTTGTTCTTGTTAATGAAATGCATGTACATTATTATATATATTCTTGATATTTTACGTTATCCATTGTTTTTTCGTTGCACTGACTTTATGAAGTTAATATATTACTATTGTAAATAATTTTATCCACCAATAAGTGCAATGATTTTACCTTGAGTGATGAGGCGCCTTTCGGTCACTTGACCATTGTCGAATCACTGGTTACTTTTTCTTAATTTTTCTGATGCGGATGTTCGGTCCGTCGTGTTGGTAATTGTTGACGTCATATAAGTTTCCTCTTGAGTCTTGTGTATTATGTTTTTGAATAGTATGTCTTCTGTATATGTTGTTTGTAGATTCATTAAATTGTTGTTTATGTTTTTATAAATGTGGTATTTTTCTAGTGAGTTTAGTTCTATTGGGTTATTATTTATTTCAAGTATGGTTAGGTTATTTTCGTAATTTGTTATTTCATGTTTATGTGATATTAGGTGTGCTGCAACATTTGATACTTTTGAATTTTTGTTTTTGAATGCTCCAACTAGCCCAACTAGCAAATACCTTATTACAATAAAAAACTTAATAGTCACCCACCGAAATACCCTAAACTATAACAATAAATTAAAATACCACACAAGGCTATACCCATTCAAACCATACGCACCAATATTATCAGGCATACCTAAAATCCACAAACCCGACGCACCATTTAGACCATTAATAAATTTCACAACAGCACCATCTTACATAATCGCAAAAATTCTAGACAAAATAATAAGATCTAAAATACATATCAACAACACATACAATATAAAAAATGGATACGAATTAATTAATAAAATAAAAAACATAAAAACAAACAGCAACACAAAAATAATAAGTTATGACATAACTAACATGTACCCTAGCATCCCAATAGAAGAAACAATAGAAATAATAAAAAACAAACTAATATACAATAACGAAAAGCGAAACACAATAGATAGTATCATTACGCTAACCAAACACATATGTAACCAAAATTACTTCCAATTTAACAATAAATACTATAAACAAACAACTGGACTCCCCATGGGATTACCCATATCATCAGTCATGTCAGAAATATATTTACAACACTTTGAACAAATAAAAATTAAACCTATACTAAACACACACAATATTTCACTATGGACAAGGTATGTAGACGATATACTTGTAATATACCAACCTACCATTCACAACGAACACATCATAATATTAAACAAACTAAATACATACAACGAAAACATACAATTCACCGTCGAAACAGAAACAAATAGAACAATCAACTATCTCGACATCACATTAAATATAAATGGTAATAAAATAGAAACTACAGTATACAGGAAACCTACTTCCAACAACACCACAATACACTACAAATCTAACCACCCCTGGACACACAAAATTAACACTTACAGTAACATGATAAATAAAGCAATAAAATACACACAGGATAACAAACAAAATTTAAATGAAGAATTAGATAACATTACAAAAATAGCAATAGAAAATGGATACAACAAACACCTTATAAAAAATATATACAATAAATTCACAAAAAACATAACCTCAACACAACACTACAACCGGAACACAAAAATAATAAAAATAAAAAAATCTACCTAAAATGTAAATACACCAATAACAAAATAGAAAAAATAACAAATATATACAACAAAGAATACTACACTCCAACATACAAACCAAACAACAAAATAATAAAATATCTTAATAACACAAACCACAAAACAAATTCAGAAAAACATAACCTATCAGGAATTTACAAAATTACATGTAACAACTGTAACGCATTTTACATAGGGAAAACAACCAGATCATTTAAAATTAGATTTGAAAAACATTATAGAGCATTCAAAAACAAAAATTAAAAAGTATCAAATGTTGCAGCACAATATAACATAAACATGAAATAACAAGTTACGAAAATAACCTAACCATACTTGAAATAAATATTAACCCAATAGAACTAAACTTACTAGAAAAATACCACATTTATAAAAACATACACAACAAATTAATGAATCTACAAACAACATATACAGCAGACATACTATTCAAAAACATAATACACAAGACTCAAGAGGAAACGTATATGACGTCAACAATTACCAACACGACGGACCGAAGATCCGCACCAGAAAAATTGAGAAAAAGTCATCAGTGATTCGACAATGGTCAAGTGACCGAAAGGCGACTTATCACTCAAGGTAAAATCATTGCACTTAATGGTGGATAAAATTACTTACAATAGAAATATATTAACTTCATATATATATAATGCAAATACACAATGCTAAGCGTGCTCTTAAAATCCTGCACTAATGCACGAAGAATACTACTGATAATTAAAACTTTTATGCGGTTAATCACCCAAAATAGGACAATGAATAATATGGCGCTGTAATTAAAATTTTTTCTATCCTCCAATATCATAGGGGTTGTTAAACGATAAGCGTTAAATGGAAGGAATAATTTTGTAGAATCAAGCGTAATCCATTCAAAGAACAGTGTATGGGCGCTGTATACTTTGACGACAAATCTGGTCCAGTAGAGATTTGATTACAAGATAGATAAGTGTTAAGTGTTTTAGAGATTTAGAAATTATTTCATGGATTTTATTATTAATAATGTTTCCATGGGAAATTACAATTCCGTGAGATGGTCATTTCGTCAGTATTCAAGCAACACAGCATAAGAACTGTTTGGAAAACATTATCACGTGAAAATAATAATAATAATTATAATTTTTTAATGTAATATTTCTCTGAGAAAAATTATAATTCTTTCAATATTACGCTTAGGTGATATTAATTTAAAGTTGTTTTATTCAGAGCCATTACTCTCTCTAAATATAGTTTTTATTTCTTCCTTTTCGCCATTACTATTTTTTTTCGTCTTCGTTTTAAAGTTTGGTCATTATGAAAGCTACTCGTATTTTTGATACCTCTGCTTTAAGCAGATTTTTTGTATCGCTTGGAAACAATCTCGCAATTATTTACTCAGAGAATCCTTCCTCCTGTCGATAGACATTTTCCCCACTATCCTGCCCAGGATAATGACCTTGAGCTAACCATACCTTTCTCCTCTCATGATGCGCTCTACGTACTTGGGTGTTTGTTTTCTCACTGCCAGGAGAATCTCCCCTTTTTCATCTCCTTCTTAAAATCTCCAAGCTTGCAATCCTGGAAATTCTTAATGTACAAAGATACTTCTAATTCAAATTAATCAAAATTTTTTTATTATAAATAACTAAAAACCCTCTAGCCATAAAAACGTTTTATTTAAATCCTAATTTAAATTTCGATTGGAAATCAATCATCTTTAAAGGACTAACTGTACAAGTAATTTCGTCTGAAGATAATTGTTTTCTAATTGAAATGTGCATTAAATTTAATAAAACGTGTTTTATGGTTAGGAGGTTTTTATTTATTTATAATTTTAAAAAATTATATAACACTTGCTCCAAGCTATTGTTACCACAAACGTCTTGACATCAGAATGTATAACAAAACTCCCCGTGGTAAGTAGACTACATTCCGTGCTTTGGTGGAGACGGTTGTGAAGGAATTATCTCGCTATTTTTGCTTTAATTCCAAACCAGTAACGTCATTCCATTCCAAATAGCTATTGCCTTTGATCTATTTAGTTTACACAAGTTTACTTGGTACGAGCTCCCTAAAGCTCTCGTTCCGAGTTACTTGCACGTGTTTGTACTTGATAATCAATTCCTGAAAGTCAGCAAACACTAGAGAGCAGGTTTATTTCGATTTTTTCCTTCGAGAAGTAGATGAAGATTCGATTAGAAACATGACGTCACCTACCGGGTTTCTCTTAGTGTAACACCACGTTTATACATTTAAAGTTTACTTTATACGTACGGCTTACTACAGAACACAGAGTTTTAAAATGTTTTCCCGAAGCCAAAACTACGCTCGTAATATGCCCACATGATATATTTCACGCACTAATCTTGTGAACTTTCTATAGCATCCACATATATTTTGATTTACCCACACCTATTTTCAATTTTAATTCTCTTACGCTGTCTTGATATCATTATTATCTCTATAGAATGAATGGTTCCCCTTAAGAATCAATACTGGACTTCTGACGCAACAATTTAAGTCCTATTGTCCCCCATCCGTATTTACTAAGCACTGGTTAAACTTCCAACTATATTCCAAACACGTTTCTATGAAATCTTGGACTTTACTATTACATGTGTAGCAATGCCGACTGGGACTGGTTGGATCTATACTACTTTTACCAAAAGCTGTTCCTATTCCTTCTCCGATTATATTAATAGTTTGTTTTTCCAATGCTATCTTAAATTGACATTTTTTTTCACTCTGGTCCTCTTACCTCTCTACTTCGGTTGAGAGTAGATATGTTCCAAGTAACAGAATCCAACGACGAAATCCATAACTTCCCCTGTTTCGTGTACAAGGGGATCATTATGTTCCTTTTGCGCTGCCCTACCTAATTCTTCTTGTTAATGCATGCAGGCAGTTACGTACGACCCCTAGAGGACCTAACCTCAATGGCTAGTAAGTAGGTTGATGACTAGAAGTTAAAATCCCTGTTCAAAGAGTCCTTAGGAAAGGCCAAACGATGGTTTGATTACACTATTATCAATTAATCAGTCAATTACTAATTATCAATCACCATGAAAACCGGGTTATTCCGAAGGTACAATTTGGGTATAATGGAAACACGGGCAAAACCATGGCTACTGGACGGGGACTCGTGTCGTGTAAGAGTCTAGATGATCCCGGTAATCAGCGTTGGTCTTACTGTAAGGCTAAAGATATACAGAAGGCAACTGGTGACGACAAGCAACGCAAACTTCAGTTCCTTTTTCACAGCATATAGATTTGAAAGGACATATTCATAGCGAGGTGATAGCAACGCGACTAGCGGGTGACACAGAAACTAGAGTTGTTCTGGTAACGACATGCTGTAAACTCGTTGCTCAGTTTCTCTGTTGCCAGCAGTATTTGTTGTTTCGTGTATGCGTTTCTCAAGAGTGCTATCGTATTAAATAATTATTATTTTTATTTGTAAATTTTGTGTTTCTGTTTCTTTGAACAGTCTTTCATTATACTGCTATAGTGTGTCAGAAAAACAAAATACTGCTGGTTCTGGTCATGATTTGTGTATCCAAAAACTTCAAGCCGATACGAATGATTACCATTAATTTTTTCAAAGATAATAGTTAAAATATTGGTCTGGATAATTTCGTGAATTTTGCACAGCAATATATTGACTTTGTCTCGCATGAATAACGTTATAGAGGTGTAGGCCTACACTGAATTGTCTTTTTTTCTAGTTTCTTTCTTAAAATATAGACAATCTTCCTCTGATGACGACATAACTGACAACTAAACTAGCAACTTTATATGAACAATCGTGTAAACCGACTAGCAACTCTTCTAATAGCAACTAAAGTTTACGTTGCGTTGCCATCACAAGTTGCTTTCTGTATGGTGGTCACGCAGCCTAAAGCCCTCGAGCTCTGATGTACAATGGCATTTGGCATTGAAGCTTTTCGATGCTGGTGAAGCAAAGTCGACTGGATAGAGAAGCCACGAGTTTGAGGTTGGATTCGTGGAGGAAGTGGATATTTCTATGCATATAACCTTTCACTGTCTACTCAGCACTATGCAGCTGATATAAAACCATGTTGGGTCGACTCCATTTAGTTCCAAAATAACTCCGATAATGATAATAAACTCGTTTAGTTAACGATTAAAACCCGGACCCTGGTTTAACTATACACTCAACGCTCATTTCGTGAATATCCTTTCAATTTATTGTTATCGGTAAATCGATACAAAACGGCGGCATATAATTTCATATCGCACAGGTGTTACCATTTCTTTGTTGCTATTGTGATTACGTGTTCCAATAGTGCTCCAATGTTACACCACCTGTGACCAAGGCCTTGCAAATACCATGGTTATTGCTATATTTATAAATATTATGCTCGATTTAAAAATGCTTACCTAAATACATCTCCGAATGACTACAAACTGTAATTAAATAGAACACTTTTAGCTATAACAATAAGTGTAATAAAACTATAATATGTATATTTAGACACAAACATTTTATGTACTTTGGAAAGCTTATTTAAATTGAATTATACTTACATTTCTTTCGAATAAAACGAATTTGACGTCTATTATATTGTCATAAATAATCAAGACTTGGACGAAAAGTGGAGGACAAATTGAATAACTAGTTAATTTAATAATCCTCTTGCACAATTCGTTGTTGTCCTGATTATTTATTCGTCTCTTAGTTTGTACTTATTCTTTTAGCAGAAAGTTTATTATTGCTTTCAAACACGAGAAAATCCAATTATATTTATTA
>JBAIZL010000009.1:43126307-43166307 GCA_036971475.1 Prosapia bicincta | reverse complement strand
AAAAAACTACTGAAGGCAGTGATGACGAGAATAAAGATGAAGGTTCGACCGAGACAGTACTAGAAGGGAGAATTAGTCACGGTGAAGGAACGCTCGCCTTGGAAATAGCTGCACTACGCTATATTGAACAACAGCCAGACACCAAACAGATATGCTCCTGCTAAGACGTCTATAAGACACCGTAGCTCTAAAACGATGTGATAACCAGAAGACACATAGCAACTTTCTCCAAAACATTTAGCAACCGGGATGAGCAATGTATTCCAAAGCAACGATAATTTATGTAAGTACTGTAATCAATAAAGCTCTATAAACGTTCGTGCATTCCTTATCATAGTATTATGGTTCATTAAAAGTTATGGTTTTTTCTAAAGCACAGGAACGTATTCCGTGTAATCCGAGTTTTGGGTAATCTGTGGTCGTCTCGGTTCCATCTACCTCGAATTATTGAGACTCTACTGTAGATATAATAACAATAACGGTTTTATAAAATCAACATGGCGTGGAAGAAACTTGTAACAATTGCCTTACGTAGAGCATACGGTATTCGGTTAACGTAATATGGCTGGAAGTGCGCTTAAACCGTTCTTAGTACCAAAACCTTGACACCATGTATTCATTTTAACAAGCTTAGTATACTAGAAGCTGAAACATCACATGACAATTCCTTAACGCTAGCAGTTTCCTAACCTAGAACGTTTGTTAAAGTCAGTTACTCTACCCACGAGCTCTCCAAGATGCCTGATATATCTATCTATCTATCTATCTACCTATATATATATATATATATATATATATATATATATATATATATATATATATATATATATATATATATGTATATATTGTAACGAAATTCATTAAGTTAAGGAAACTGTTAGAAAATATTTGAACTTGTGAAATAAACCTAGATAGCGCTAGTCTATTGTCACATCTATCGGCCGAAATAAGTTACTGCACACACCTGCAAATCATAAATAAAAATAATTCGAAAGGGGTTCATTGTAAGTAAACCAGGACGTGCCTCGTTCATGGGAGAGAAGCTTTACCTAGACATCCACGGACCAGGGAGATTTATGACTAGGAATCCCTGAGAATACAGAAAAACACATACACCTGTGGGAAAGTTCAACAAATTCCCACGAAGCCAAGGGAAGGTGAGGGAAGTGGCCTTGTAGGCTGGCCACAGTTTGAACGCCATAAGGGAGCCAATCAAATTTGAAGAGGGGATGAAACACAAACGGATACAATCCAAGAGGATGTTCAGGAAGGGCAGTCAATTTTCAGTACTCGAAAAGGTCAAGTGGTAGGACTCGAGGAGAAGTAATGTTCAGTTTTTAGTAAGAAATATCAAATTCAAACAAGTAACGTAGAAATTTAAAGTAAACGAGATTAAAAGAGGGAGATTAAAGGGTATCCAAGGAGATTATTAAATAGAAAGTGAAGTATAAAGAGGGGGATTAAAGGGTAACAAGTGAGATTAAAATAAGGGAGTGATTAATAAAGTCAGTTAAGGAATAGAAGCATTTCGAGAAATTAAGAAAAGTGAAATTGATAGGAAAGTATTAATAAGTGAATTTGTGTCAAGTGAAGTAAAACAAGGAACCACGCAAGTAATAAACAATAAATTTATTTTAACTTAAAGCCAACTCTTTAAAGCAACAAACATTAAGAATCTTTTAAACTTTAGAAATTCCAAAAAAAAGTCATAGTTAATTGAAATATAAAATTTATCAAACCAAGTGCAGTAACTTATACACGCCCTTAGATAGTTAAAGAAAGTAAATTTAGAATTGTTAAAAAAATCAATAGTAAAATAAGAGTCTTGATGCCTATCGGCAAATATTAGAGTTAATAAAAGAATTATATGAACTACCTGTAAATGCAATATTGATCTCAGGATAAATAAATCTGTAATTATAAAAGAAAGTAGCTGGATTATTAATTTAATTTCCTAAGAGTCAAAATATCCTGTAGAGAAGCATTAAGTGAAGGTACGTTATATAACAATTGTCGCCCAACGTGAATGGCTATGGTACGTTGTAATATATATATATATATATATATATATATATATATATATATATATATATATATATATATATATATATATCATTAGAAATATTCCAAAAACAAGAATAGTTTTAATAAATATACTATTCGAAGCTTTTCGCTGATAAAACAATACCAGCATCTTCAGGAAAAATATTTTGTTACATAATTATTTTTCCTGAAGATGCTGGTACTGCTTTATCGAAGAAAAGATTTGAATAATATATATATTGAAACTATTCTTGTTTTTGAAATATTTTTAATTTATAACTATATTACAAGAAAACATATTACCATATATATATATATATATATATATATATATATATATATATATATATATGTTTCTAGGTTTTGCAACACTGTTTTTTTGTATTCACTTACCACTTTCACCTATGTACTTAAACAAGAATCTTATTTGGTATTTATGTAAATTAACTTTCAAAGATTGGTAGTATCTCCATCATCGGGCATCACTGATCGGGGGTTATGTGAAATTCGGAGGTTATGCGGGGGTTATGCGAGCTATGTGGAATTTCCGTTGTCACAAGGTGTGGTGTACCGTTATGTTCTATTTTCGGATTCACTGCACTGCGCGAGTCTTTTAAGTTTGTCTTGGGGTTAATTTTGTCTATTAGGTTGAATAGTTTATCATTTTTTGATTTTATTTGTATTTGTTCGTTTATGATATTATTTTTATGTTTATAAATATGTAATTGTTCCCAGATAGTCATTTTGAGGCCTTTTTGTACTTTTTTATTAGGTGTACGTTTTCTAATGTGGGGAATGTGTGTTTGTTTTTGATGGCGTGTGTAGCTAAGTTTGAGTTTCAGGTTTGATTTATGCATTGAAGTGCTTTTGATATCTGTATTTTATTATTTTTTTTTTTTTTTTGCTTGGCCTACTTATATTTTATTACAGTCTGGGCGTTCGATTTTGTATATTCCGTTATTAAGTGTGGGACATATTTTTTCCGGTTGGTTTATTTTATTGATTATATTTCCTGTGTTTTTGTAAGCTATGTTAATATTATTATTTTTCAGTGTTTTAGTTATTCCTTTTATGTTGTACCCTGTATATGTGAATGTGGCCCATTTTGTTGTTGTTTTTAGTTCGATTTTAGGTTGTTTTAATTTATTTAATATTTTAAATTTATCTATAGTTTTTTTATTGTATCCATTTTTTTGGGCTATTTTATACATTATTTGTTTTTCTTTGGTTTTTCTTCATTTTTTAGGGGCAGTTCTAGCATTCTGTATAAGAGTGAGTTGTAATCAGCCATTTTATGTTTTGGGGAATGTTTGGAGTGGTTTGGTATTGTATTATTGGTTTGTGTGGGTTTCCTATAAATTGAATATTCAATGTTACTTGTATTTCTGGTTATTGTTAGGTCTAGATAGTTTTTTTCATTGTTTATTTCTTCCTCCATGTTGAAATTTATGTTAGGGTGTAAGATGTTGATTTCATTTAGGATGATATTATTATTTATTGCTTTAATTTGTGAGATGTTTAATCCATCGTCAACATATCGTATCCAATGTCCGTTGGGGTCGTGTGTTTTTATGGTTTGTGTGATTAATTCGTCAAGGTTTTGGAGGTATGTAAAAGTTATATATATATATATATATATATATATATATATATATATATATATATATATATATATTACACGTAATTCTAGCTTTTTTTCATTATCATTAAATTAATTACACATACCAATGGGGTTATAGAATTAATGTTCACTGATGCAAAAACCAAAATTTTACTATCTAAAATGAAAATTTTATTTTAGTTTAAGCAAATAACTGTAACTATTTCGCAGGGAACAGAAGATTCATTTACTTGTAGTATGAATAAAGGGTAGGTTTACTCAGAGACTCAACTCCATTCCCGTGATTGTAGGTCAATCCTATCTTACAAGGGATGGATTTAAGCCGTCATACAGTATCTATGGAAATGTCAGGTCACGTTCACCATTTTGTTTGTTGTATGAATATATTATTACAGCTTTACACCTAACCTTTGGTTGGAACAAATTAATCTTCAGTTCTTACTACCACACGTGAATTCCAATTATTATTTTACTATTACCTATTACTTCCTATTAAGTCTACTCTGTACTGAGCTACTCAGTTAAGCAAACATGATTAGAAAGTTGTTAATTATAGGCTTACGTCAAAATCTAATCGTTATTGAAATTGCAGTTTAAAAAAAACGAGATACGTTTTCAATAAGCATATACAATATCAAGAGCACAGTGCTACGATATATTACAATATAAATATTGGAAACAACCCAAATACCACAAAAATTATAAAAAATAACTTATAATACAAGTTACTTCAAGATTAAACCCTTATGTACATTTCGATGGCCATGCCATCATCAGAGGGCCTTGTTACAATCTAGAATAAAATAAGTTTTGTTTTAGTTTGTATAGGTAGACTAACCATGCTTAGTCTAGTTTGTGACTTATGGTTTTATAGATTGCAAATTGTAAATTTATAATTATTGGTATGTAAAAATTGCAATATAAAATTGCAATTTATTGGTACGTTTTCAATAAGCATATACAATATCAAGACCTTAGTGGTACAATATATTACAGTAAAAATATTGGAGACATCCCCAATACCACAATATATAATAATACAAGTTACTTTAAGATTAACCCCTCATGTACTTTTCGTTGACCATGCCATCATCATCAGAGGGTCATATTACAAAATTACATCTATAAAACAATACGATTTGTTTTAGTTTGTATAAGTAGACTAGCAAAGTTTAGTCTAGTTTGTGACCTATGATTTTATAGATTGTAAATTGTAATAAGACCCTCTGATGATGGCATGGTCATCGAAATGTTTATAAGGGTTTAATCTTAGATAACTTGCATTGTCGATATAAATTTTTCAATATTTTTGTGGTATTGGAGTGTTTTTCAATATTTTTATTTTAATAAGAATGTTTAAACGGGATATTTAAGAATATTTAAATCGAAGAATGGTAATAAAATCCTACAGAAGTGAGTTACAAACAAATATAAATGCTTCTACCTTAATTTCAAACAAAATACCGGGAAGTCAGGAAGCTGTTTCCGTTTAACAAAGGCAATCAGTAAAGATGCTTCCTGGAAGTTCAATCTCAAGTTTCCAATAAATCATCAAGATATTATTAGTTATGAATTTCGTATAAATAATGTTTTCTCTGTAACTGGTTATTGTAAGTAAACTAGAACGAAAGTTATATCATGTAAATACACTACACTGATCCGTACCTCCAGCCTATCCAAACTTTTATTTAAATTAAATTTCTTATTTATCGCGGTGTTTTGTGTGTTTAAGCCTGCTAATAGTAACAACTATTACGTAATGTGCATCTTGGCTTAATACAGGGTGTAGGCCTATGTAGGTTTACATGCATACAGGGTTACCACATTTTTGCAAGCCTTTGTAGCACAACGTGCATATCGGCTGAGGATGTAGGCCTATTTAGGCGTACATGTATATTAGCCTAATACAGGCGGAATGCAGGTTAACATGCATATTTTCTTAACACAGTATGTAGGCCTATGTAGGGTAAAGTGCATATTGTCTTATTTCGGGAGGAATGTAGCTTTACATTCATCCTGGCTTAACTCAGTATGCGGGGCTATGTAAGGTAAGGTGCATATCGGCTTAACACAGTATGTAGGGTAACATCCATATTGTCTCATTTCAGGAGGAATGTAGGTTTACACGCTTATTGGTTTAACACAGGATGTATACTATTGAGATTGGGCAAGCATTGATAGTTGTTTTACCACTCCAAGGTAGCTTTACCTAAGACCTGGGTGGCTTTACCTAAGACCTGACTCCAAGGTAGCTTTACCTAAGACCTGACTCGACGGTGTCTTTACCTACTACCTGACTCCAGGCTTTACCTGGGGCATACCTCGAAGGTAGCTTTACCTAGGGCCTACCTGAAAGGTACCTGACTCCTGGGTAGCTTTACCTACGGCCTACCTCCAAGGTAGATTTACCTAGGTTTTGATGCTGTAAATGATACAACATACCTAGACAATATGTGTAAAGGCCTTGACGGTTTCTATATAGATATTTTGGTAAGCGTTGGTAGCTATCTATATACTGTCTAAGACCTAGGGTTTTTGCCGGTGCCTTCACCCACCATTGCCCATTTGACCTCGGTGTAGATGTTGGTTGATTAGCGTAGGTTTTTCAACGTTGATTAGCTGATCTAGCCTTCACCAACCATAGCCTATTTGAACTTGGTGTAAATGTTGTTCGTTTGAACTTCGTGTATGTTGGTCGGTTAAACGACGCGTAAGACAGTTGTTTAGTTGAAACGTTGGGTATTTGATCTAGCCTGCGCTGGCCATAGCCTGTTTGAACACGGTATCAGCATAACCGCCGTCTTGTTCTTCGCCCAGGATGACGTCATATTCGATCCTAAGTTGTGCATCAGATACTATGTGTTGCCTTATATCACGCCACTCGTCAGATGCTATGTGTTAGCCCATAGTCAGGCTATACTTCGGGTGCTATATGACGAACTTTAGCCGAGCTATGCAACGGATATTATGTGTTCATACTTCTCATCGGATACTATATGTTAACCTATAGTCAAGCTATGGTTTGGATATATTGTGTTAGCCCTAGTCGTGATTTGCATCGGATATTATGTGATAATGATTAACCAGGCTATGTATCAGGTATTATGTGGTATTTTGTGGGCCGCTTGTAGGATAGTGTGTGATATCCATTAGCTAAACTATGCACTGGATATAATGTGTTATACTTTGTAGGCCCGTGTCTTCTTAGCATAATATCTATGCAGGCTTACACACATATATGTTTAACACATTATGTATTCTATTATGTATTTAGGCTTAACACAGTATGATAGCATGTTGGCTTACCATAGTATTTATGTAGGTTTACACGCATATTTGTTTAACAGCGTATATATGGCTATTTAGAGTATATTTCATGCTGGTTTAACATAGTATATATGCCTATATTGGTTAGCACTGTATGTATATAGGTTGCGTGACTTTTTTTAATTATATTGTAGTATTTGCTGACCGTCATGGGCGTGATAGGTTATGCATTGTTAGCTATACGATATAGTACTTCCCGTATTATACAGCCGCCTGCCCGAGGTTCTACCTGATAGACAGGGTGAAAATGTGTGTCAGGCTCTGATCACATAAGCTTAGGCCTGTGGTTTACCGACATAGTAGGCCTTATGGATACAATGTGTTAATCATTAGCGAGGCCTCTGGATACTATATGTTAACCCTTCGTCAGGCTATGCATCGGATACTATGTGTTATTGATCAGGTATTATGTGGTAATTTGTAGGATAGTGTGTGATAGCCCTTTAGCTAAACTATGCATTGGATATAATTTGTAGGCCCTTGTCGGCTTAGCATAATATGTATGCAGGTTTACACACATGTTTGTTTAACGCAGTATGTAGACCTATCTATGATAGCATGCATGTTGGCTTACCATAGTATTTATTTGGTTTACACGCATATTTATTGAACACACTATAAAGGGCAATCACGTATACTGGCTTAACATAGTATATAAGCTTATGTAGGATAGCATCCATGCTGGTTAGCATAGTATTAATGTAGGATTACACGCATATCTGTTTAGCACAGTATGTAGGCTTAACATATTATTTATGTAGGTTTACATGCATATTTGTTTAACACACTATATACGCTATCTTCACGGCTTAACATATTAAATAGGCCTATGTGGGTAACGGGGATATTGGCCTAATACAGGATGTATATAGGTTAACCTGCATATTGGTTTAACAGCGTATATATGGCTATGTAGAGTATATTGCATGCTGGTTTAACATAGTATATATGCCTAAATGTTGGCTTAGCACTGTATGTATATAGGTTGCGTAACTTTTTTAAATTATATTGTAATATTTGTTGACCGTCATGGACGTGATAGGTTATGCATTGGTAGATGTACCCTATAGTACTTCCCGTATTATACGGTTGCCTGGTTCTACCTGATAGACGAGGTGAAAACAGCTCAGATCATATAGGCTTTGGCCAGTGGTTTACCGACATAGTAGGCACATTTAGGGATTCATGTAAGTCGGCTTAGCATGTATGCAGGTTTACACGCATATTTGTTTAACACATTATGTGTGCTATCACGTATGTTGGCTTAACACGGTATGTACGCCTATGTATGGTAGCATGCATGTTGGCTTAGCATCGTTTTAGGATCGTTTTATAACATATATTTATTCACGTTTTGCGATAGGCCTCATTATTAGTGTTTCTCCATATTTACCTTTATATCTAGATACATTTTACAGCTATAGGATATATCCATTGAGGCTATTTGATTATTTATATTGATTTCTGATTATATATATGTAGGCCTTGGTATGCCAATAGTACATAGTAAGTTGATACAGTAATCAAAACATAAACACGCGCCTAGATTCACAACGACACAGCCGTGCTGGTTTTTATGCCTGCTATAGCGGTCACCGATTGCCATTGCGGTTTTAAGATAATGTGTTATCTCTGCAAGTTTGCACATGTCAAGCACACGGTCAAGCGTATTCCCTCAAACGATAAGGCTTTGTCGCATTGTTTATTAATTTGTAGCATAGACAATTTTGAGTTTGGCAATCATAACCCTTTGCCCCTCTAGTTAGGGTGGGCCTAATACCTGCATAGAGTCGCTCGAACGCGGATACGTCATCAAATATATTAAATCTTTACGTGGGCTTGATAGGTTATGCGTTGGTAGATGTACCCTATAGTACCTCCCATATTATACGGTTGCCAGGCTCTACCTGATAGACGAGGTGAAAATAGCTCAGGTCATTAAGGCTTTGGCCTGTGGTTTACAGACATAGTAGGCCCTTGTATGTCGGCCTTGCATAGTATGTATGTAGGCCTGCGTATTTGTTTAACACATTATGTGGGCTATCATATATATTGGTTTAACAAGGTATATGGGCCTTCACGTCTTACTGCGACCGTTTGCGTTGTATTGCGTAAGCCCACCGGGCCCCTGCAATGTGATTGGTCGATTCAACTTGTTGACTATTTGCACTCGGTGTATAATTGTTGGTCGATTAAAATTAGTGTTAAGTTGGAACGTTGGTCGTTTGATCTAACCGATCATTTTTGGTAATTTCATTTGATAACCACCCCCACTTAATGTAAGATTCCAGGGTTACTTTACCTACGGGCAGTCTTCGGGATGGCTTTTACCTGAGGCCATGCTCCGTATAGACTATTCCTATGTCCTGGGTGGCTTTACCTCGAGCACGACTCCGCGGTTACTTTACCGAAGGTCTGCCTCAGTGGTAGCTTTACCTAAGGCCTGGCTCCTAGGCGGCTTTACCTCAAGCCCGACTCCGCGGTTACTTTACCGGAGGTCTGACACCAAGGTGGCTTTACTTAAGGGCTGGCTTCGGTTGGCTATACCTAAGGCCTGGGTGGCTTTACCTCAAGCACGGCTCCAGGGTGACTTTACCTATGGTCTGACACCTGGATGGCTATACCTAGGACTTGGTGGAGGTATTTGTCTTAGTCGAGAGTGTAAAATTGATATAGCGACCACCCTGGACCTAGGGCTGACTCCAAAGAGGCTTTACCTCGGGCCTGGCTCCTGGGTGTCTCTAGGTATGGCCAGGGTTACTTTACTCAGGTTGGCTTTACCTTGCTCCGTGTTAGCTTTACGTAGGGCCTAGCTGCTGGGTGGCTAGTCTCGGATTGGCTTTAACCGAGACCGTGCTCCATATTAGATCTACCTTGGCGGGTTTACCTACTACCTGGTTCCCGGGTGGATTTTACCTAGGACCCCTATTATTTTTGACAATCGGCCCTCAGGTGAACCCTCCCACACAGCCCGCCATAATAGACTCTAGACATATCCCTTACTGTCTGTCGATTCAACCGATCTATTTTCGGCAATTTCGTATTTTATTTAAAAACTACCCCTAGGTGAACCCGCCCCCTCAACAGTCCGTACTGGACTCTACACATATCCCGTACTCTCTGTTGATCCAACCGATCGATTTTCGGCAATTTCATATTTTATTTAAAAACTACCCCTAGGTGAACCCGCCCCCGCAGCAGCCCGTACTGGACTCTACACATATCCCGTACTCTCTGTTGATCCATCCGATCGATTTTCGGCAATTTCATATTTTATTTAAAAACTACCCCTAGGTGAAACTACCCCCAACCGTAGCGATAATGCACTCTAGACTAGCCCTATCGGTCAAGAAACGTTTTTCCAAAATTTTTTCGAAAACTACCCCCCACCCCAATCCACCGCCGGAGCTACCCCCGGAGATGGTCCTGAACGTAGCTAAGGTCACCCCCCACACGTAGGTTAGGTTAGGTTGGATGCAATTTGGCTAGCTTAGGTCAGTGGGTTAGAATTAAATTTCTTCGAAAAACTACCCCTACCCCTCTAAACGTGGTCGAAACCACCCCTAAGGCTACGGTCAAGGCCGCGACGACCTGGTGCATCATCCAAAACTACCCCTATAGTCCTAGGTTACGTACAGGCCGAGTTAGGGGTAGTTGTGCTCAAGGGGGGCCGGATCTACTAACATACTTGAGATAAATTGTAAAAGTAGGAAGCTTAGTGCCTACCTATATAAAAGAAATAGATAAAGACATTATAAAACATAAGCTTGCATTAAAATTTTATCATAAGTATTCGAGCCCATATTTAAAATCAAGTCTGATTTTTAAAAGACATGATTTAAAATAATATTCATTAGAAATCCTTACAAGAAATACAGTATTAATAATCCTTACAATTTGTACAAGTTTTATACTACCAAGTATCATATAGCCTTTGAAACTAGGTATATATATATATATATATATATATATATATATATATATATATATATATATATATATATATACATATATAACTATTAGTAATAAATTATAGTAATACATTTGATTCTATAAATGATACGACACCAACCATGGAAGTAGCCTGTAACCTCTAGATGGCGAGTTCCCTGGTGGTGGATCGGGGAATTCTTTCATCTGTTTTTCAGATGGGTGGTAGGAGGAGAATGAAATACCTCCAACGGTCCAACAAGGTAGAAGACCAACTTCCTCGGAGGCTCTGACAACCCTCCTCCTCATACAATGATACATTGCAAAGACAATTCAAGCACACCATATAATTTAATTCTATAGAGGATGCGACATCAACCAACCAACTAGTTATATAGCCCACCTTATATTGCTATAGCTTGTATGATGCTGTAGTGTGATATACTACTGGTGTAAAATCAGTTATACTGGATCCTTTCAAAGCTACTCATATTCCCGTAATTTCCATGGAGGAAATATGCGTAACGCCAACGCGTAACATAGTTTTGATGTAACGTTCGTACAATGTTCAAACGCTACAACGTTACGACGATGTGTTATGATACGACACTGCGTCGAGATATCTTCGACGTCTAAAAGCTAACTCGTGTTAGGAACTAAACTTTTTCTGAAGTAATAATGCCCTTTTAAGAACTGTTATGCTTGAAAATATATTAAAAAAAACTCATATAAATCAATAAGAGTTATATTCTGAAAATAAATTAATTACCTATAACTATAATTGAAAGATACTTAACTAAGTGAATAAGTAATGGGCTTACTTGCTGACGCGTTTCGGAATAATCGTCCCTTTTACGAAGCAAAGCCTCTACTGGCGGCATCGCGTTAGGTACAAAGTTTGTCGGGATGGATTTATGACTGTAGAAGGGCTGGGTTATTTTGGTTTTGTCCTATGTAATGAAAAAGGAGTGCAACTATGTGATATAGCAAGCAACTTTACCTATAACTGTTGAGGAAAACGTATTGAATATTTTAATAGGTTATATTTATGTAGTTTGTTATATGCTTCACATTTGTTTATGGTTAGAAGTCGTAACCATAGAAACTTTATAAACTTGGCAACGTTGAGCCACAGCAGCTCCTGGACAATGATAATATAGCGAGAAGGCCACTAAGAGTGAAACCTTTCGAAATAAACTAAAATTAAATATATAAGATTCAACAGTGAACTATGTCGATCAGTCGATTCTGTTCCTAATGAATCAGTCTAGAACGATTAAAACCTACTCAAACTAATTAGGTCAATGGAAAACCAAGGAGTAAACATAATTAATAAAAATATTTAATAGTGACCACTGAGATTTAGACATATTGTAACAAAATATCTTAAATTCTATTTTGGTTCAACTACGTATAATACTAGAAAAGGATAATTGAAAACAAACATGTGTTCTTAATATAAACCTAAATTACTATTGAAAAAACGGACAATTGTCAATATATAGCCGTCAGTTTGTACTAGAGACTGTCTTTCGTATTTGTTTACATGCTGTATGACTTGAATTATCCGACGCTTTGATAAACATTTTAAGTGTTTCCCAAGTAGTTTGTATTTGCAAAAACCTTTTTTTTTTTATAACTAGAAAAATTCGTATACTTTTGAAAAGTAACATATTCTAGTCCTAATTTCAAATCTATTTAGGCATGTTCATAATCTTAAATTTAAGATAGAATTTATGTTTCTTAAAATTTATCAAACTTTCCAGCAAAGAGAACTTACAGCTTGGCTATTTGCGACGTCTCAAAGGCGCTGCTTTCTACGATGCTGATCAAATTGTAGTCCAGCAATCTGAAATAGAAAAAGAACTTTTCTAAAACAAAAATTGGTTAAAAATATTTCCTAGTAAAAGAATAAACAAGTTTTTCATTATAGAATGTAACAGTGTCACAGAAAAATCACGAAGAAACAATGACAAGTAACCTAATTATATTATTTAAAATAGAGTGACAAAATTGTAAAAGATTTTACAGGGAACGAAAGATGGACGAGCGAGCGCAGGGCATTTTCTGACAAAACTATGGAGACAACTATTCCCTGTCAGTATGGGTCTATATACTGCATGTAGAGATCTCTTTTCGTCTTGGTTTGTAGCTTACCCCATGTAAGCGACCGTGACTAAGCAATACCATAATTCTTTTTCTCAGGAGATAATATCGTTCTTCTCTTAGTCCTTCCTAATTCCATCTACCTTACTTTATCTCTCTTATAAAGAAAGTAACGGGTAGGGGTTTGATCTACTTCTCTTGGGTGGCCTTGAACCCGTCAACACAATCCTTCTCTACATAAGGTACATTGTGGAACCTAAAGCAGTGGGTTTCATGTCGTCTCTTGTTCCTACATACACTCACAATACTTTCTCGTACCTTGTAGGTGATATTATTTATAATGGCTGATCACCCAAAATCTTCACACAGCTATACTCGTATATACGAGCAAATCATTTAGTAAACACTAGTAAGATGACAGCGACATCTTACAAGACTATTATATCTCTAGACGTTGAGGATGACTTACAGAAGTACGACATTTTAGTTCGATTGCTAGATTCAAGATAACCTTCAGGAAATAAAAAACGTTATTTTTGGGGCTGTCGGCAAATAAATGTATAAGCCAGAATATGGACAGATTTGTTTTACTACAATTTTTTTCACAATATTTAATAGTACAATTAAAAATATAATAATTGTGTATGACGTTGTTCCGCTTCTGTATGTCTAAAGAGTTCATCAAGTGGTGAAAAATTAGCGTTTTACTTATATTAATGTTTATCGAGCACGCATGAGAGTTACTATATATTAGGAATATATTGTGGTTGAATTTAATAATAAATACACAAAAACCTCCTAACCACAAACTTTCTTTATTTTACCGCTATGTACATTTCAGTAACCAAGTAACCATCCTCAGAGGGATAACATACAAAGACTCAGTATGTACTAGTCTTATGAAACACATATGAAACTCATAGACATATGAAACACAACAACGAGACAAACAAGTAGAAGGTTTGGTCGCGTGTGCAGGATTGCATCCCTAAGGTAAACGTTTCCTATTTAGGTCGTAAATAATGAGCGTGCTTACTACCACGAGTAGGATCGGTCACACACCTTGCCCTAAACAGCAAAATAAATCAAATGTTTCGAGTGTCACTGTTGTAGTCAATGCTAGAAATCGCAGATAACTGTGACACTCAAACTGTTTATACACAAAAGCGAAAACCCAAGTATTATAAAAAAATCCAAACATTATGTTCTGATATGAGGTCTGGGGAATATACTATAAATATAATCACATTTATGGGCAGAGGAGGAAGGGAGTTATTTAAGTAGAAAGAAACTGTACACGATTCTATATAAATTGCCAATCTCACTGTATAGAAACTATATTGACAAGAGTAGGGAAGAGGGGAGCTATTTAAGCGGAAAACGTACAGAGGGAAAATGTTAATTAAATTTTCAAAAATGGTGTAATTATTGGAGGCAAGATAAGAGAGAGAAATACTGTCGATATGTTACGAGACAGTAATAAATTGTAGAGATAAAGAACAGACCTAACACTTGGGCAAAAATTAAACTCCAGAGTGAATTAAAAGTTGGGCCCGAAGCTTTTAAGGAATATACGTTCAAGTAATCAGACCTCAAATCTCTGCCCCTCCCTCTCGCTGAATATCCCAGAGGACCGAAACTCTTCAAGAACTACGTCACGCTGTGTTTGAACAAAGATCGATACCTTATGATAAAGATACCGTATGCGCTACACCGTTTGAGGTTATAATATTTCCAGTTGTTATGGATAAAGTCGATTTTATACAGCCATTGAATGTGTAGAAAAATGAAAGCATGCTACTCGAGAAGCTTGCCAAAGATTGCTTGCTTTAGTAAAGTCTATTTCTAACGTAGCCTTCTTGAAATTCAAAATATTTTACGTTATGTTTGCTGACAGGAATAAGCAAACCCCTTCGTGTATCTTTTGGGGTATACATTTTAAAAGTCTATGCAATATAGCCAGAGTATTATGTAAATAAAATATCTTACCAACACAAGTAATCAAATAAGCACATCAAACAAAAAATACTTTTCTTTAAAAAAAAAAAACAATAAATAAGTAAATATTTTAGAACCACAAAATTTTGTACTCTTTTAAAACTGTATACAAACAAAACTGTAAGAGTTATATTTCCATAGTTAAGGATTGTTCTTTATAAACGAAAGGTAGTATGTACGGTTGTCAATTAGATCCTTCAGGTGCTCAGGAAAATCAATAAATTGGTGTAATGCAATGATAAATGTCAAATGTCAAAAGCTGATTGAAGGCCGGCGAGATGAAATACAAAGAAACGATTCATGAAAATTAAATTACAATAAAATACATCGTGAACTATTGAAGAAAGATATAAAAGAATAAAATAGAAACAATAATTGACAATGTAAACTAACTAAACATTTTTAATAGGAATACATCAAAGTATTAAAAAATGGTAATTTATTGAAAAAAAAAAACATTTTAAACAACAACTCATGATGTGATTCATGAAGAAGTGATTGAAGATACGACTCGTATTTTATAAATATTGTAATGGGACATATACATGAGAGATATAAATTTAGAAACAATAATACACAGAATAAAATAGGAAAGTATTAGTAGATAGAACATTAAAGCATAATAAACATAAAGCAAACTCAGTAAGCCATTTAAAACACAATCCAAACTATTGACACTATACTGATAAAAATTAAAGAAACTATTAAATAAGATACTATTGAAGAATTAAAGAAACTATTACATAAGATACTAAGAAAGAAATAAAGAAACTATTAAATAAGATATTATTAAAGAAACTAATAAATAAGATACTATTGAAGAAAATTAAGAAACTATTAAATAAGATACTATTAAAGAAACTAATAAATAAGATACTTTTGAAGAATTAAAGAAACTATTAAATAAGATACTATGAAAGAATTCAAGAAACTGTTAAATAAAATACTATTAAAGAAATTAATAAATAAGATACTATGAAATAAATTAAAAAACTAATAAATATGATACTATTGAAGAATTAAAGACACTATTAAATAAGATACTATTGACGAATTAAAGAAACTATTAAATAAGATACTATGGAAGAAGTAAAGAAACTATTAAATAAGATACTATTGAAGAATTAAAGAAACTAGTAAATAAAATACTATTGAAGAATTAAAGAAACTATTAAATAACATACTATCAAAAAAACTAATAAATAAGATACTATTGAAGAATTAAAGAAAGTATTAAATAAGATACTATGAAAGGAATAAAGAAACTATTAAATAAGATATTATTAAAGAAACTAATAAATAAGATACTATTGAAGAAAACTAAGAAACTATTAAATAAGATACTATTAAAGAAACTAATAAATAAAATACTTTTGAAGAATTAAAGAAACTATTAAATTAGATACTATGAAAGAATTCAAGAAACTGTTAAATAAAATACTATTAAAGAAATTAATACATAAGATACTATGAAAGAAATTAAAAAACTAATAAATATGATACTATTGAAGAATTAAAGACACTATTAAATAAGATACTATTGACGAATTAAAGAAACTATTAAATAAGATACTATGGAAGAAGTAAAGAAACTATTAAATAAGATACTATTGAAGAATTAAAGAAACTAGTAAATAAAATACTATTGAAGAATTAAAAAAACTATTCAATAACATACTATTAAAAAAACTAATAAATAAGATAATATTGAAGAATTAAAGAAAGTATTAAATAAGATACTATGAAAGAATTAAAGAAACTATTAAATAAGATACTATTTAAGAAACTAACAAATAAGATACTATTGAAGAATCAAAGAAACTATTAAATAAGATACTATTGAAGAATTAAAGAAAATATTTAATAACATACTATTAAAGAAACTAATAAATAAGATAATATTGAAGAATTAAAGAAATTATTAAATAAGATACTATTAAAGAAACTAATAAATAAGATACTATTGAAGAATTAAAGCAACTACTAAATAAGATACTATGAAAGAATTAAAGAAACTATTAAATAAGATCCTATTAAAGAAACTAATAAATAAGATACTAATGAAGAATTAAAGCAACTACTAAATAAGATACTATGAAAGAATTAAAGAAACTATTAAATAAGATACTATTAAAGAAACTAATAAATAAGATACTATTGAAGAATTAAAGCAACTACTAAATAAGATACTATAAAAGAATTAAAGAAACTATTAAATAAGATACTATTAAAGAAACTAATAAATAAGATACTAATGAAGAATTAAAGAAAATATTAAATAAGATACCATGAAAGAGTTAAAGAAACTAATAAATAAGGTACTATTGAAGAATTAAAGAAACTATTCAATAAGATATTATGAAGTAATTAAAGAAACTATTAAATAAGATACTATTGAAGACATAAAGAAACTATTAAATAAGATACTATTGAAGAATTAAAGAAACTATTAAAGAACATACTATTAAAGAAACTAATAAATAAGATACTATTCAAGAATTAAAGAAACTATTATCTAAGATACTATGAAAGAATTAAGGAAACTATTAAATAAGATACTATTAAAGAAACTAGTAAATAAAATACTATTGAAGAATTAAAGAAACTATTAAATAAGATACTATTAAAGAAACTAATAAATAAGATACTATTGAAGAATTATAGAAACTATTAAATAAGATACGATTGAAGAATTAAAGAAACTATTGATAAGAAAATAGACGCTATTGGAAGGCTTATGGATAAGAATTAAAAAGCCTATAACTCGGTGTAAGCAATTCAAGAGCCTAATTGATGAGAATTGAAAAAAACCTTAAAAAACTGAAGAAATAATGGATGAAATGTTTTTAGAAAATAAAACAAAAAGGAATTGAAGAGTTTATAGATCAGATTTAAAGAAATGGTAATTCTCAACATAACTTAATTAACATATTTAATTAGTTCAAAGTGCAGACATGGAGAACCAATACAGACCGCTAAAAACAGTTGAACTGTTGAAGAGCATTGTTCGATAAAAGAAGACTAAACTATTGAACACTGCCCTTTATAAACTACACGTTTCTCCCTTTCCTCTCTAGCGATTGCAAACAAAGCCTTTCATTATCGATTGTATGGTCCTTCTTAAAGGATAAATTTCTATAGACCTCAGACATTCAACTCCTTTAGACTATCTATATTAGCTTTCAAAAGTGAAAGAAAAATTAAGCTTTCAAGTAATTTTTTATTTTATTTAATTAAATAAAATATCTCGGGGTTAAATTGTAGATATTAATAACATAAAACCATAAAAGAATAATATGTAACAAAAATAAATGATAAAGAATAAATATTGTGAATAAAAGTACCAATATCGATCAAGATAGAAATATTGATTCTTGAAAAAGGGTCTACTGGGAGATAGCAGGATTTGAGGGTATTTTTTTTTTTTTTTAATTTATGTATAGAACCTTTCCTGCGCAAAAGATACAATGCACTTGAAGTTGAGTTGCTTGTTTTTAGGCGAATGTTTACCTTTTGTTGGGTTGTGAGGTATAACTAAAAGTAGGACCAAGTAGGGAGTACAGAGAGAATAGTAAACGCCATATGCTGAGTCCCACTTCAGAGGAAGACCTATTCTCTGCATGACGCATTCAAATTCTCTACCAGCTACGCTATATTTCAAGTCTGAAATTTCTATACAAAACTGTCTAGTTTATAGATGTGGGAGCGCGGGAGTCGAATACTATAATATTAATGATCACATTATTTTAAAAAAATAATAATCGTCCAAACAGCATGAACAAATCAATCGTCGTTCATTATAAGTGGGCCCTCTTCCCAAATAAAAAAGGATATACTCGCAGCTTTCACAAACAAAAACGAGTCCCAATGTTTGAGTACGTAGTTAGGCAAGGAACGCCTGCAATATGCGGGCGATACGTTAGCAAGTTTAGTTTGTTCGTTAGTTGCTTTAGCTGTTTGTAGATCTATTGAAATAAAATCGGTAAAATTTGCGTACGAGCCATGGTAAGGTTTTTTTGTAATTGTAATTTTACAAAGACGAGATATTCCTAAGCTATATTACAATGACTAATTGTGCTTGGACGTGTGAGAAGAGACGTCAGGATCGGTATTAGCGAGTACAATAATGATAGATAATGACGTAAACAGAACTGTCACTTGCAAAGTAATTATCAAACGGATAAATCCAGGTTCGAGCGAGGATTAAAACTGCACTTAAAGCGTTCGACTGTACATTTCCATTAACGTATATAAAGTCTACTTGAAATATAAATTAATTAAATTTATTTCTTTAAGGATTAGTAGAAATGTTTCGATCAAAGCTAAGGCATACCTAACATCGAAAACCAATTACCTAACTTTTCACCATCTAAATATTGTCTTCATCAGGTGCATTTATTCAACAAGAAATATAAATTGTTTGTAAAATACACAGTTACAAGAAAAATTACACATTTATAATTGATAATAATCGTATTAAAAAGAGATTCACCCTAGAGAATTACTCGTAGAGAAGCTAAAAGGCTGGGCGTTTAATTTTCAGTGTTAAATTTGTCTGTGATTTGATCAAAACTTTTTACTAATAATATTTCACAATGTATGTGAAAGTATTCTATAAAATTTAATTGTTTAACTCCGTCTCGGTTGATGCTCGAAAATGAGGGCACGTAAATTAGTCCTCCAAAGTTGACTCGCATATATACTAAGTAAACCTCTTGTTTAAATACACTATAGTGTACAGTATAGTATACATTATAGCGTACAGTATAGTATATATTATAGCGTACAGTATAGTATACATTATAGCGTACAGTATAGTATATATTATAGCGTACAGTATAGTATACATTATAGCGTACAGTATAGTGTACATTATAGCGTACAGTATAGTATACATTATAGCGTACAGTATAGTATACATTATAGCGTACAGTATAGTATACATTATAGCGTACAGTATAGTATACATTATAGCGTACCGTATAGTATACATTATAGCGTACAGTATAGTATATATTATAGCGTACAGTATAGTATACATTATAGCGTACAGTATAGTATATATTATAGCGTACAGTATAGTATACATTATAGCGTACAGTATAGTATACATTATAGCGTACAGTATAGTATACATTATAACGTACAGTATAGTGTACATTATAGCGTACAGTATAGTATACATTATAGCGTACAGTATAGTATACATTATAGCGTACAGTATAGTATACATTATAGCGTACAGTATAGTGTACATTATAGCGTACAGTATAGTATACATTATAGCGTACAGTATAGTATACATTATAGCGTACAGTATAGTATACATTATAGCGTACAGTATAGTATATATTATAGCGTACAGTATAGTATACATTATAGCGTACAGTATAGTATACATTATAGCGTACAGTATAGTATACATTATAGCGTACAGTATAGTGTACATTATAGCGTACAGTATAGTATACATTATAGCGTACAGTATAGTATACATTATAGCGTACAGTATAGTATACATTATAGCGTACAGTATAGTGTACATTATAGCGTACAGTATAGTATACATTATAGCGTACAGTATAGTATACATTATTTATCCAGTATAGTGTATATAAATATATTTGCAAGATTGTCAGTAAATCACAGAAAAACTATCAGTTCTTCTGCACTAAATTAATATTTATTTTTTTTCAAACAAAATAATTTCGGTTTACTTAAATCTGGAATTGTCTTTCTCTTATTCTTTGTAATATGGAAGTTTCTGTATTTGTGTGTGAGTATTGCCGCGGCCAAACCTTACTAAGTCTGCACCATCTCAGGGAGAATTTCTATCCCCGATTTCGCGTTCCACACCCTACCAACAAAGTACCCAAATTTACGCGTTTTTCGCGTAAGATATACCTGGTGACGATGGACTCTGTTGGGCCGAGCCACGGTCAAAATATGATCCCACCCGACTTACCATATCCTGGCACCTGTGGTGTGTCGAGCGTGATCTGCCAGTGGATAAATCCCTGGACTTTGTTTAAAAATCAACCAAAATGTTCAAACTCATTTAAGTCATAATTTATACCTCAAAAATTGTGTTTGAGTATAAATTTATCTGTTACGTTCTTATTGCAATATTATTTGTTAAGAATCTTATTGCCAGCTTAATTTAATTATTTAATTTTATTCATGGTTGCTGGTTGGAAAAATTTCATAAAATTCTATTTGCTAGCTTTACCACAGGTCAATTTTAATAATTAGAAACATTTTTTGCTTGTTTTATTTTGTTTTAATCACTAGAAAAATTAAAATTTGCTTTTCATAAATATCATATAATTCTTAATAACATGTCATTAAATTTTTATTATATATTTTCGATTAGTGTTAAATATTAGTGTTAGATAACACTATTATTTAACTGTTTCTAATGTTTGAAGTCCTTATGACAACATTTTGCTTGTTTAGAGTTCAAAATTTCACACACCAAATCACATACATATTTAAATATAACAGAAGAATAATTTATATCTATTTATTTTATTTTATGTCCACATAAATTTCTGTAGAAGTAACTTGCAAAAGTACTTCTTAGTGCCTATGGATTTAATTCATATTTGTGCTCCCAAATATAAACCTTAAGCATTTTAGAACCAAATTTACTGGATTCACATTTTTACAGTTATTTGATACTAGATGTTAGAGTTAGTATATATGGACATTATATAAATTCTATTCACTTAATTACTAAATCCTCTTCTACTGATTTTCTTTATAAATTTCTTATTCATTTTCTGATATTGACTCTAAATAAGTTTTTTGACTATTCATTTTGAACATATATAGATTTTACTTTATAAAAACGTTAACTTTATTTCTTCTTGATCTTAAGATTCTAGAACTTTCAATTTAATATTTCAACAAACTATTAAATTATCACCACCAATATTTTTAATGTTTAAAAAATAGCCATTTGTTTATATATTTTTTTAATTATTCATTTTCAACAATTGATTCAATTTATGCATTATGAAATTTTATTACAAGAAATTTAAGAAATCTTTACTAATTTTAGTAAATGGTTTATTTCAATTAATATTTAGACTTGCTCCAAAAACTTTCAATGGGATGGCTGTGGTTTTCCTGGGCTCTTGGTTTTTGTAGCTATCAGCACTGATCGGTTTTAGGGCCGGATTTAATACTGTTTTACATTGTTAAAAGGTTCGAACTCGATTTCGAGGGGCGGTCGAAGGCAGATCATCTCCACGTTCATCTTGGGCTACGGTGTTTTTCTCAGCAACGGAACAGCATCCTAAACTTCTTCTTGATCTCCAGAAACACGTCTGTCTCCAACGAAAGCTGAATTGCGATTTCTTATGCTAGCGGGCAGGAGCAGTTTCCCCTACCCTTGCTACCGGGTTTTTTCCATTTGTTAAGACATTCTCTTTCGAACTTTCTTTCGAAGATTTCTGTTCGTTTTTTCACTGATATTTGAAAATGTCACTTATGGTGTAATATGGTGATATTTTTAACGTCATCGTCTTCTTTACCCTGCAAATTGTTGTTACAAATTTTAATAACATTTCTAGCCCCCTCCGTTCGTAACTTGCCCTATTTCGGCACTCGAAACTATTTCTTCCCGCACTTGACACTTTTCAAATTTTTTTGAGCATTTATTTAACCATTTATTAATTACATTTATTAAATAGATTTGTTATTACATTTGTTAATAAATTTATTATTAAATTTTTAATTTACAATAATCTGTTTTTATTAGTTTATTTAAAAATTCTTTTAAACTTTGGTGTTTGTTCTTTACTTTTATTTTGTTATTTTATTTTTGTGTTTTGTTTTTCATCAATAACAAGAACTTATTTTATTTTAACATTACATATTACAAGAAAAAAATAATTTATTTATAGTTGCCCAATTCCGTGAACAAAGTCGACCCTTTGGACCGGCCTTGTTCACTTAAACAGATAAAGCACTTGCTTGACTGCTACTTTCACTTGCAGCGATGTCATTTTAAAGTTTTTACATAAATAATATTTTTAAAAGATTTTGGCCTAACAACAAAATCTTTTCTTTGAGGTTTTGGGCGTCTCAGTGTACTAGAGCTCGCCAGTTAGAGTGCATGAGATGCATGTGCGCTAGTATGTTATAGTTGCAGATCAGTTACGTGCACTTGGCCTTGTGTGTACTACCACTTCTGAAAACATGTTACATTTTCAGAATGTTCGAAAGATCAAAAGCTTCTGCATCCGATATGTCTACACATATTTCAAGAATGTTTGTTATTTCATACCGAAACTAATTTTTCTAATATCGTCCGTCTCATGCAAGTCAGTGTTTTGACAGTCGTTATCATGTTTGTAGGAAAGTAGTTATATTGACCCTCTGCCTCCCGTCTCGCCAACTGCTATCTCTCAAGGCCAAGTGCACGGTTACTTGGTCCGCACTATACTCTTCAGTCACTACTCTATAAAGGTTTTGAAATCTTATTATAATGTTGGAACCAATGTGTAAGCACTCCAAGGATTTTATAGCGGGCTAAGTTGTAGGGTGTTATAATCACCTTTTAATTTACGCTTTCACATCCTTCATATTATTTTTTTTTTTAAAGGGTCGTAGTGTTTCCCGACAAATATTTATGATTTTTACAATAAGTATTTTTCGATACAAAGGAAAAACACAATAGTAGTAATTTGTATTAGTCTTAGTATATTAGTTTAAATATATAATTGCAAGAAATAATATGCGCGAATTAGGTGCAACTCAGCAAGTGAACTACTGAGCAATTTCAAATTGGTTTACTTGGCATATTATTCAGGTAAGTGGGAGCAAAAGAGAAAGAGAGAGAGACAGACAGAGAGACAGACTGACGGACAGAGAGAGAGAGAGAGAGAGAGACTAACTGAGATAGAGAGAGAGAGGGAAAGAAAGAGAGCGAGAGAAAGAGACAGAGACCGACAGACAGACAGACAGACAGTCAGACAGACAGACAGACAGACAGTCAGACAGATAGACAGACAGACAGTCAGACAGACATACAGACTGACAGAGACAGACAGACAGACAGACTGACGGACAGAGAGAGAGAGAGAGAGAGACTAACTGAGACAGAGAAAGAGAGAGAGAGAGAGAGAGGGAGAGACAAAGAGACAGACAGACAGTAAGACAGACAGACAGTCAGACAGACATACAGACTGACAGAGAGAGAGAGACTAACTGAGACAGAGAGAGAGAGAGAGGAAGGGAAAGAGAGCGAGAAAAAGAGACAGACAGACAGTCAGACAGACAGCAGACAGACAGACAGTAAGACAGACTGACAGAGAAAGACAGGGAGAGAGACAGACAGACTGACGGACAGAGAGAGAGAGAGAGACAGACAGACAGACAGAGAAATAGAGAGTATTTTATTTTAGTTAACCTATTATCTTTCATTTTAAATTTAAGTTGTATATTCTCTTTATAATAATATTTCTGAAGTTTAATATTCACAAAACGTCTTAAACAAGTCGTGCATACTTAAGGACTAATGAGAGCAATTTCAAACTGGATTACTTGGCAATTTATTCAGGTAAGTGGGAAGAGAGAGAGAGAGAGAGAGAGAGAGAGAGAGAGAGAGAGAGAGAGAGAGAGGCAGACATACAAAGAGAGAGAGTGTGAGACAGAGACAGACAGACAGAGAGAGACAGACAGACAGAGAAAGAGAGAAACAGTATTTTTTTAAAGTTAACCTTTTATTTTTCATTTTAAATTTAAGTTGTATATTTTCTTTATAAAAAATATTTCTAAAGTTTAATATTCACAAAACGTCTTAAACAAGTCGCGCATACTTAAGGACTAATGACTTTAAGTTAGTGTGAGCTCATCACCAGGGACGGAACTGTTCAGGAACGATAAACAAATTTGAAGAGAAAATAAATACTTTGAGAAATTTATAAAAATTACAAAGCCTTAGCTCGGTAAGATCTAAAACTATTTCAGCGTTTAAAGCGACATTAAACAGCACTACAAGTTGTTTTACTATCACTTTTATTAAATTCCTAATTACTCGTTAAACCATTTTAAAAATCTATCTTTACATACGAACTCGTATTTGTAATTTGAAAAACTACTTCTTTGAAATCCCAGTTTTTGTATATTCCATTAAACAATTGTATATTCCATGGTTAGAAAACAAAATTAGATTTATAACGTAGCCTAACCACGTAAACCTAACATTAAACACGTTAATCCAAGTCCGACTAAATAGAGGCACTCTATTCATTTCTGCAATCGGCTAGCCTACGTTTGGAAATAATTTCTTTTTTAACCCAACCTAACCTAACCGGATAGTTCGTAGCTATTTATTAATAATAAAATTAGATCGAACTCTTTTTACTATAATTCTCATTTAACACTAGATTTTATAGTCACTTTATCATTTACCTCTGAAAGTTAAATAAACAAAATTAACTTAAATTGACAAAAGTAATAGGGAAATCAAATCTTCCAGATTTCTTTTTGACGACGTGTTACATATGCGATTGATATGATGTATGCGTGTTACCAATCTTCATTATATAATTTTACAATTTAGGCTTTCGTTTTTTGACCTTATAGATCTGATGAAAACTGTCTAGAACCACCGATTCACATGGGAAACAATGAAACCATTAAATATAAACACTTTATGTATAAATATGGTCCTACCGGCATATGATGCGAGTTTTGTGCGAAACACAGCGGTACTCGATCAGCTGAACAAACAAACAGAAATCATACACACTATTATGAAGAGAAAATTACAATATTTTCCTCATATTTTACGAAATACAAAATACCAACAGCTTATTATACAGCTAAACCTGAGGGCACAAAGAGTCCGGGACGTCGCAGAACATCTTGAAGGAAGATCGAATGGTATGGAGCCAGCACCAACAGACTTTTTAGAAGAGCAGTGGACAAAATGCAAATAGCGCTGATGATTGCCAATATTAGATAGAACACGGCACACTGAGAAAAAGAAGACGTTTAAGTTTATATTCTTAGGCGATAGAAATCGTTAAGTTAGATGAAGCCCCGAGAATATTGTAACCGCAAAGGGGTTTGTTTAACATTACAAACTCTTATATTTTTAGAATTGTATGTAGCACTTTTATACAATAAAAAAGTAATAAAATTTTTTGTTTAAAATATATTCCTACTTAAATCAACGAACAACAGTTTTCTTTTAAGTTCATTTTCTTATAATTACAATTATTATAAATATATACATATGTCAGAATAACAATATTGATCGCCAAGTTAGAAAACTAGTATCCTTGCCATTTTCCATCCTCGTTTCTATGTATGGTGTTAGAATATTATTTTTGTTTGTTACTATTTATAAGCTTTCTTTTTTTCGTCGCTTGGATTGTGTTGTAGTTTCTTTTCGCTTTCCTTTAGCATCGTCTGTTTATAAAGCGAGATTTGATTCTGTTAATCCACTTTATTTACTTATTTTATTCTTTTCATTAATTTTAATCCTAGAGGATTATTTGTGATATTGTGTGGTAACCATGGCAGCGACTTTAGGTTGTGCAATGGAGGTTTTTACCAGATGAGGGCAGAAGAAAACATCATAATATATATCTTTGAGATGTACATTTCTAGTTATGGGAAAGTTGGTTTAGTACCAAAAGCGCTAGTCTTCGAACACGAAGATACTCAGTTCGAATCCAACCTACACCCGTCAAATTTTTATAATTTAATTATTGAATACATATTTGATAAAACTGTATTAACATCAATCATCATCTAATATAGGTTACAAAAACGTTGTTTGAATTTAACTGCACGAATAAAAACGTATGTTGTTAACGACTGAAAATGTGTGTAATACCTATATATATATATATATTGTAAAACTTAGATGAATTATTTTTTCTTGTTGAATATGTATGGTGAAATAAAATAATTTTCATAAACAAGAATATACGATTATTACTTCATTTTATTGTTGATTGAAGCTTTTCTCTAATTTACATTATTAGCATTTTCAAAATTTATAAATCACTGTCCAGTTATGTGACTAGAGTAAGACTAGTTAAGTCTTACTCTAGTCACATAACTGGACAGTGATTTATAAATTTTGAAAATGCTAATAATGTAAATTAGCCAAGAGCTTCAATCAACAATAAAATGAAGTAATAATCGTATATTCTTGTTTATGAAAATTATTTTATTTCACCATATATATATATATATATATATATATATATATATATATATATATATATATATATATATATATATATATATATGTATGTATGTATATATGTATATACACACACACACATCAGGGAGAGTATGAGCTAATAGAAAGAATCGAATAATAAGAAAAAATGTTTTTTCAAACAAAACAAAAAATTAGCGTTAAATCATTAAAACAAAATGTACTACCTCTAAAATACAGAAAACAATAATGGAAACAAAAACCTTTATGGTGGATCATTAGCGTTTACAGATGGCAATGACGATTAGTAGTGACACCAAAGTCACATAAAGTGTTTGTTTTCATTTCGTTTAACAACATTGTTTTACCAATTTGCTTATGAACCCGTATAACTATATACTGTATGTATGTGTATACATATATATATACATATATTATGTTAATTTTAATTGTTTAATATTCCTGATGATATTGGTACTGTTAGCCAACGAAAAGCTTTGAATTGTAAATTCAATTATAATTCTTGTATTTGTATTTTGACTTATGTTCTTTATATATATATATATATATATATATATATATATATATATATATATATATATATATCATACTACTTTGCTCAACTCGTTCAGGTTAAACAAACACTGGATGAAGCTGACACTATTTGATCGGAAAAAAAACTTATTCAAATTGTTGATATTTATAAAAATGTATGAATTAAATAAAAGAAGTCGAATATGGCTTTCATTATATACGTAAAAGTTGACCTGTTAACAATTCCGTACTCAATGTAAGATGTCATTTTACTTCAATAAAAACATATAGTTAAGGACATACATGATATAAACTATTTGCCTAACACAAACAAATGCTACAGTAATTATTGTTTTGAAAAAGTCTTGTCATCATTTGCTATTTGCAGAACAAATTTGTCTTTTTGCGTTGGCTAAATCAAAAAAAAACTGTACTCACAGAACTTCCGTCTTCATAATAACTTGCCCGCTTCCTACGCTCCGAATTTTGTTGTTCTCCAGGTCACTGAAAGCAAAATTTATTTTCTAAGTATTATCATTATTTCAGTAAGAAAAACTAAAATATTAATTTATGAATTAAATTAAATATTTTGTTGTTATATTTTTTACGCAACGGATTATTTATTTTTCTGTAAGTGTAAAACATTTATAGCTTTAAGAAGGACAAACATTGGCAAATAGAGCGGGTTTTATTTCCAGAAACGACATTTTTACTTTTAGTACCTACAACGTAAAGAAGGGCTTATTAAAAACATTAAAAAACACTTATAACGAAAAGAAAATAATCATAATCTTTGTAAATCCTCCGGTTTTTTGTAAAGTGAGTCGAATTGACTTATTTTAAAAAAAAACTCTATTTACTTTTATCCACTTGTACTTACAGAGACTCGCCGTTTTGATTGTTTGTCTAAACAATTGTATCTAACTATTAGCTCAGGCAGACTGGCTATCTGTTTAATAGCTCTATCAAAGACAGGTTACATTAAATTCACTTACACTCAGTGGCGTTGTTAAAACATTTAATATTAATTACGCCGGTTCACTTTTAAATTTTGAAACAACAAACTATACGTAACAAAGCCACCAATAATTAAAACCACCTTTACCGTTTTTTAATTAATTTAGACAATTACATCATTTAAAAGTTTTATAAGGATTTTTACGATTGCTAGCCCATCTTGCTCCTCCCTCTGAGACGTGTTGCGAGAGAGTGCTCTATCAATATCCCACAGAAACTTAACACTTGAATTCATAAATACACCCCCCCCCCCTTTAGTGCATTCAGAAGCTTCCCTGGCAATTTCCTGCTAGCTCCGTCGATGAAATACTTGTTTCAAAAAATAAAAATTTGTCTCCTAAGCAAAGCCGATTTTACATTTACTAAGCAACAAATATATCACGTAACATAGCTATTTGCAATCAGAAATTATAAAATATGTTACATCTTATATTCTTAATATAAAATAGTGTCTCAAACTAAGCTAGTAAAAACAAAGACAATTAAAAATAAAAATTGTAATTCAAAACTTTCCAGAGCTAGAGAAAATTTAGGTTTGGCAACGGTTCCAAGACAAGTGCCTCTTACAGACTAGTTCCGCCTGGCAACTTGTGGAGAAGACGGTGCGACACAAGACACAGATACCACGGATCTTTTCGGTTACGTGTCAGCAATCTTTGATTCTTGTATCAAAGTAGGTAAAAAACTGCAGTTCGACATCTACAGAAAACCAAAGAATAATAACAGATATTTACTAAATATTTCAAACCATTGCTTTCAACACAAACTAGCAACCTTAAATGCGATGGTGAATAGACTTCTTAAAGTGCCGCTAACAAAAAAACGATTTTATAATGAATTAACAAATATTAAAGATATTGCTAGGTGGAACCATTTTGATATTAAAGTTATTGACAACATATTACGGAAACAAAAAAGCAAACTGTTGATGAAAGATGCCTCAAATTCATTACCCGAAGAAGGAAGATACATTAGTTTATCGTATGACATGAATATTACAAGAGGATTGAACATTATTTTTAACAACTTTAATATTACAATCGCGTATAAAAGTTCAAATAATTTAGGAAGTTTGTTAGGGAATCCGAAAGATAAAATTCCTATCAAATTTATATAGGGACAGTCAAGGAGAAAAATCGTCACTAGATTTAAAGAACATATTTCCCATATCAAGTACCTCCGACCAGAAAAATCTAGTGCAGCAGAACATATAATAGACACAAACCATAGTTTAGATGTCAATAATATTAGGTTAATGAAAAATGTTAACAACATAAGTTTATCAAATGTATTTGAAAGTATTTATATATATAAATGTAGACATAATAATTTAATGAATTGTGACATAGGGCTTATTCCTAATTCAGTGTAATATTCTTTGATTGATTAAATTGAAAAACAGCTGATTTTAAGTGACAATGTTTAAGACAAAATAGCAATAAATTTATAACGTCAATATTTATTGCTATATATGTTACGTTGTAAATTAAATTAATTTTTGTTCAGTACTTCTGAAGATGGTTACCTGGTAACCGAAATGTACATCAAGTGATTAAATAAAGTTATATTGTGGTTATTGGGTTTATTATTTAAAATATTATAATCTTAAAAGATGTTCTTTATTGGAAAATAAAGTGTGATTTATTTTCTAATGTAAGGAAACCTATGAAGTATTCAGTTAGGATGGATTTGCTTGTAGTTCTATGTATCACTATATACCCATATTAAAATATACAAAACAAATCTTCACATCTAAGGGAAGATCAGCCATTAAATTTTACCGGCCGATGCAGAAACTTATGAATACTTGAGTATAGATACATGGCAATGTTGTATAAAATTACAACCAAATCTATCCTGACTGGATACTTCATAGGCTTTTTTTCATTGGAAAATAAATGTCACTTTATTTTAAAAGAATAGAACATCTTTTAATTTTGCTGACACAACCGAAACGATCGGATTCCACTGGTCCTTGTGACGTTTTGAAGTACAGTCGAATCACTATGTGAAAAATCGGGGTGTTGGATGGGCAGTGCCTAGAGATGTCAGTGCGCATGCGCGTTAGGGCGACATCCCATAGTGACACCTCAGTCAGTCGTGAAAGTAGCCGGTGGTGGATCTATACGTACCTTTCCAAAAATATTTGCTGGTGTTATGTTTTGATTTAGGTTAAATGTTATCTTTTGTGTTTTATAGGGCACATGTTTTTAGTTTCTTTAAGAAATGGTGCAAGAGGGTAGTACACTGGTTTTTCCTCTTGACGTCCATAATTGAATCAAATCAGCCGGAAGTATGTAGTTAGGCTAGTAGCATTTCTACTTAGAACTTTCTCTTTCTCCTCTCCCTCGCACGTGGCAAAAACCCACTCCTCAACCCCACATGCCTGCGCTAGGCGATTTTAGTCAATGTGATTCCATTGTAAGCCAGATGAAGCGAACGAGGTGACCCTGTTGTTTCAAAGTTCAATAGTGCACAACGATAAGTCATTTTAATGTTGGTAATATATTGCCTTTTTACAGCATGTTTTATTTCATTTTAACTCTATTTATTTAGTGTTATTTTAATATTTAGTTTTCAGTTTAGAGAACTTTAGTTATAGGATAGGTTTAATTTAATGTTTAGTCTTTATGTTGCTATTGGTCAGTATGACCTTCATTTATCGCTAAATAAAAACGAAATAAAATACAACGCCTCCTTACGTAATATTTATAAAAATAAAAACCGTTATATTTATGAACTGGTTTTGAAGTGGTTACACGATATAAAGTTAGATTTAGTAGCGAGAAAATAGTTCCACAGAGGCAAAGACAGACTATGTATGGAATGTATATACTAAACTGCCTTCCAGTGGAATTCTGTTCTGGTTTCTAAATATAGGGGAATTTTCGGGATATTTTTCGCAAGAATTTGACATTTATGAAATTCCTGAAATAAGCATTTTAACAATATAATGAGATTTTAAGAGTTTGCATTGGCAAAACGGGCGCCATACAAGAATAGTGCGGCTATAAGACGGTATTACAGCCACTGTGTAAATGTGTAGTACATGGAAATACTTACACCAAATGCAGAGGGTACGTGGTGATTAGGTTGCCCAGGAAGGGCACGACCTGCAGACCAGTGTGGACAATCCTCCTGAAATAAAAAGACAGCCTGCTGAATACATTGCAATATCAAGTTATATCGCAACGAAAACTTATATTGTGGGGGAACTTATATTTAAGTTCTAACATAAAACTAACTGAAGCAAAAATATTTCTTTCGCTTCTATTACTAGTAATAAAAATCCATACGTCCAGACATACTTAAATTTCAACAATAAATTTAATAAAGTAGGCCGCAGAACCACATCTTGAGTAGGCCTAGGCTTAGCAAATAGCAACTAGATTTGAAAAATTGTTGAATCTATTTTGGCTAAAACCATCTTTTTTTAATCTTTGTCGTACAATAAATTTATTAAATGGGTATGTTTTCACAGTGTTATTAAAAAACCTGTAAACAATTTGATTCTGAACTAAATGATATAAATATAGTAAATTTATGTTGAATAAAATTACCTTTTATTTAAAACAGTGCAATTTTCTTCGTTCACAATATACATATAACAATTTTCACTAAAAATTGTATTTATTAAATAATTATTTTAGTATGATGTGTATTCAAGATATGATATATAATATTAGTATATCCATAAGTTAAAATACTTAACGACTTCAGTTTTAATTTAAAGGACAGAATTAAAGAAAGTAATTCCACTGACATTGGGAAATTAATCCATTTGACCTAAGGAAAGTAACGCAGGTGACTTTAGGAAAGTAATGCAGCTGACTTCAGGAAAGTATTGCGGCTGACTTTAGGAAAGTAACGCAGGTGACTTTAGGAAAGTAACGCAGGTGAATTTAGGAAAGTAAATGCACCTGACTTCAGAAAAGTAATGCGGCTGACTTCAGAAAAGTAATGCGGCTGACTTTAGGAAAGTATTGCGGCTGACTTTAGGAAAGTAACGCAGGTGACTTTAGGAAAGTAACGCAGGTGAATTTAGGAAAGTAAATGCACCTGACTTCAAAAAAGTAATGCGGCTGACTTCAGAAAAGTAATGCGGCTGACTTTAGGAAAGTATTGCGGCTGACTTTAGGAAAGTAACGCAGGTGACTTTAGTAAAGTAATGTAGATGTCTTTAAGAAAGTAATGTAGCTGACTTCAGGAAAGTATTACGGCTGACTTTAGGAAAGTAACGCAGGTGACTTTAGGAAAGTAACGCAGGTGACTCTAGGAAAGTAACGCAGCTGTCTTTAGCAAAGTAATGCACCTGACTTCAGAAACGTAATGCGGTTGACGTTATGAAAAGAAATGCAGCTGACTTCTGAAAAGTATTGCGGCTGACTTTAAGAAAATAATGACCCTGACTCCAGAAAAGTAATGCGGCTGACTTTATGAAAAGAAATGCAGCTGACTTCAGGATAGTATTACGGCTGACTTTAAGAAAGTAATGACCCTGACTTCAGAAAAGTAATGCGGCTGACTTTATGAAAAGAAATGCAGCTGACTTCATGAACTATTGCAACTGACTTTAGGAAAGTAATGCAGGTGACTTTAGAAAAGTAACGCAGGTGACTTTAGGAAAGTAACGCAGGAGACTTTAGGAAAGTAATGCAGCTGTCTTTAGGAAAGTAATTGACCTGACTTCAGAAAAGTAATGGGGCTGACTTTATGAAAAGAAATGCAGCTGACTTCAGGAAAGTATTGCGGCTGACTTTAGGAAAGTAACGCTGGTGACTTTAGGAAAGTATTGCAACTGACTTTAGGAAAGTAACGCAGGTGACTTTAGTTTCTACTATTTGTAAGAATTAAGCATATACCAAGGTAAATATCCTCTATTATAAAAATATTTTGTAGTCACATTCCAATCTAACGTGACATTTATGGTACAATAAACCGTATGTTAAGTGTTGATGGTGTCAGTAAAAGCCTGACTTTACGATATCGGCGCTTCGCTGATATCAACCAAGTCGTAAACTTGTTAACCTACCGATGTTAACCTCAACATCAATTTAACCGAAGGTCATAAGGTTAACGAAACTATACTGCTAACACATCAGAATAACAGAATATTTCATCATACATTTACTAAAGTGGGGAAATCAATTATTACAAATACACATGGAAAATGTGATTGAAATTAATAAAATAATTGTATAGGAGGGCACACGTTAAGAAAATGCAAGTTAATTAAATATTTCACTTACAGAACTGTATAATATATAGGAAAGCAAACTTAATGGACTTATTATCTTCCTAACAATACGTAATGAATATATTTTTAGAAACAAATGCCAATTTAAGAACAAACAGCATAGAAAATGTACTATTTCTATTGTAAACATTTTTTAGGCTCGTCTCATAAATATGACATCGCTTAAATGGTAATTTTCTTAAAAGCCGTTTTCGTCTTCACTAATTACTTTCAGTTACATACGAAGCATTTTCATATTGAATATTATTAATATTCAGAAATATTGTATCTTTTTCAACTATTCTTTGAGCTTAACTCGTGAGGCTATGTTAATACAAACACAAGTCCAACATAAAACTCACAAATCAATTATTTATTAACTCACACGCGTTTCAATGACAAAGTCATCATCAGTAAGTGTGGCTATTATAAACTCCAACCTACAAATAAGCTTAATTGTAATAGCTTGTTTAATATTTGTAATAGCAACCCTCACTCATGATGATGACTTTGCTATTGAAACGCGTCTGAGTTAATAAACGATTAATTTGTGAGTTTTGTGTACGTCTGTTACTTGTATTGTGTCTTTGATTAAATTATGTGATGTCGACGGGTATAATTACACAACAGCCGATTTGTCACAATTGCCTCTAAACTGCCATGTATATAATTTGTTACGTATATTTCTATTGTCAGGTACTCAAGTTTTCCTCATAATTTGCAAGAAATGCATTTTTTCTAAATAATATATATATATATATATATAAAGAAATAGGTCAAAATACAAATACAAGAATAATTATTGAATTTGCAATTCAAAGATTTTCGTTGGCAAACAGTACCAACATCATCAGCTATCATCATCATCATCGGTTATTGGTTTAGATATGTAGATGATGGTTTGTGTGTATCTAATAATAGTGGTATAAACTTAATAACTATTTTAGATAAAATAAATGAGATAAATAAAAATATTAATTTTACTTATAAATGGAGAAAATATTAAGATCAACTTTCTAGATATAACAATTATACGACATAATAAAAAAAAGCTGATGATGTTGGTACTGTTAACCAACGAAAAGCTTTGAATTGTAAATTCAATAATTATTCTTGTATTTGTATTTTGACTTATTTCTTTATTAATACGCAAGAATACATATTGCGATATTTATATATATATATATATATATATATATATATATATATATATATATATATATATATATATATATATATATTAAAACAACATAGGTTATTCAAATACAAGAATATTTATCACCATAAAGTTCACCATAAAGATGATGATGTTGGTATTGTTTACCAACGAAAAGCTTTGGATATAAATTAATAAATATTCTTGTATTTGAATAACCTATGTTGTTTTAAATTATTAAACAAGAAAACGTATTTTATATATATATATATATATATATATATATATATATATATATATATATATATATATATATGTAACGTTTTTATTGTAAATTCAATTCTCATCTACTTTTGCAGCATACAAACAAATTTTTTACCTGTATAGACTCTAGTAATTTATTTTTCTATTTAGGTAATTTTATTACCATTATACTCCTTTATTTGATCCTCCTTATTTAACGTGACGCATCACTCGTAATGCCGTATTGTACTCCCCCCCCCCATAATCTACACCCGATAATCTACTCCCTTCTCACACTGGCCAAGGAGAATTGGATGAAAAATAGACAGGAATATTTAAAACAACATAATCTCTTTAACAAATGCGGTTGGGAAAAGATCATGGTCTGGTGAAAAGGTGGGTGCTCTATCTGAGGTAACCACCCCTATTGATGGTAAAATGAAAACAAGTTTGTACTTACAGGATTTTTAAGCGAGGCAGATTGACGTCAAACACTTCTGGATTGATGAACTTAAGGTCGGACGCACGGTGGATGTATCTGCAACATTTCGAAACACATTATACGAATGCACCACAAAATTAACATTGCCACAGCTCAAATTGTGCTCCGGAGAAAATAATAGTTCTCCTTACAGAAACAGATTTTTAGTTTAATCAAGGACGTTTATAAATATTTTTTTTACATTGAAACGAAATTAAGGACTTGTATATTGCATTTTTTTTACATTAAAATGAAATTAAAAACAATTATACTACATTACAAAGGATTTCCGGGTTTGACCTACGTCACGCTAAAAATTTTAAAAGTTTGTTTTATTTAAAATAAATTAGACTATGAAAAATAATTTATAAAGTCAAGTTCTGGTTAGTAATGGGCAATTTGTGATTACATCACCTTTCTGGTATATGTATAGATCTCATAGGCTATATGCAGTCCTACTTTGTCTTACATAAACATTGAAATTTAAAAAATCATAATCACTATTATATAAAAGTAAATCATTTGTAAACCATCCGAGACATAGAAAGAGACTTGGCCGGCCGATGGCGCACTTTCCTACATTTATAGTCGTGATGGAATTTCTAGAGCTACTGTGTTATACAACCACTGTGCCTCGAGTCTCTTGCTATGTCACGGGATTTGTAATACTCTTCAGGAACGTTTATTAAATCCTCTATTCTCAGACATGCTACTTAGTTTGTCTGTACACCATATACCGATGCTCTAACATTACTCTATCGTATAATGCTCAAGCATTAGAGCTTAGCATAAATAAATGAAACTTCTCAACCACAAATAACTTTCTTCTTTTATTTAAAACCTTATGTACATTTCGATTGCATAGCAATCGTCCTCAGAGGTAATTTACAATAAAAATGGGATGATTCTATGCGGTCGAAATGTACATAAGGTTTTAAATAAAAGAAGAAAAATATTTATGGTTGAGAGGTTTCATTTATTTATGTTAAACATTACGCCACAGTTTTATACAGTTATAACTATGACTTCTCGGTCAAAAGAGCATAACAGATTCCAAGGATGATTTCTATGCAATCGAAATGTACATGAGGTTTTAAATAAAAGAAGAAAGTTATTTTTGGTTGAGAGGTTTTATTTATTTATGTTAAACATTACGCCACAGTTGTTTTATACAGTTACATTAGGGCTTAGTTAGCAGTGGAAAATGTCTGCATCCAGTTTTATATTAACTAACGAGCTTATAAAATATTTTTCCTGAGATCGCCTCGGCTTGGTTCAAATCTAGCCTGACTTATTGAATGATTTTTCTATGGATTTTCCGCATCACCCTTTACGAGGCATAAACCCTGTCTCACATCTTAGTACCTTCTGAGTAACTATTAAAAGACCTCGTTAGCTTGAAGAATCAAGTAAACATGATGACACTAGGGCACAAAAAATGTATTGTGATAATTGAGTTATTTTCCATGTTTGCTATGATCTCTCCTTTTATATATAAGGATATTTTTCGGAGAAAGCTAGGCCAATAAAACATTTAGAACACTTTCTTTTTAAACAGATAACGTGGGTAAAAGTTCTATTTACAATTTATGTCGACTGCTTTGAAATTACGATCACTGAAAATAACTTAATACAGAAATACCTTATTTTTGTTGACGTAAGTACTAAATTTCATTTAAATCGTAAATCACATATTTATGTCTTTATAAAAATTTGTAGTTATTTATTATATTTTATTCTAAATAAAACCCTCCTCAGATTTGTTCGGGCAGATTTAATGACCTACTCATGTCATATTGCTTAATATCTAATTGTCCACATACATTTCTGCGACGTTGTCTTTCTTTTTATTTAAATTTAAACTAAATACTTTTCGAACTTCACTAAATACATTCGAAGTATCTTCTCCGAGATACTGATGAAAATCACTTGGTGCAATCGAAAACCTTATTCCCCATCGCAATTCATAAATTTACTTCACCAAGTCATTATTTTATTAAGTACAAACAATAAAGTTTTGCCGATCACAGTGGACACTAGAATTCACTGGCATTTCATTTTTTCTTCCGATTTCTTCTGCGTACCAAGTAGCAGCAGTACGTTCTTATTTTCAAGTACCATTTAAAGTCTTCCTTCTTTTGGTTTATCCATCTCTACCATTACCATTTCTTGTGATTTGTCTTCCCGATTCCAACTCTACATCCTTACCAACACAACACCAAACCGGATCGATCTTTTTCAATCACCCCGTCCCAAGTTCTTCCTAATTAGACCTTAATCAGATACACTTCCGATGAGGGATTGGTCAGACACTAATGACATATAAGAGTGTGATTTGTCTTCCCGATTCCAACTCTACATCCTTACCAACACAACACCAAACCGGATCGATCTTTTTCAATCACTCCGCTCCAAGTTCTTCCTAATTAGACCTTAATCAGATACACTTCCGATGAGGGATTGGTCAGACACTAATGACATATAAGAGTGTGATTTGTCTTCCCGATTCCAACTCTACATCCTTACCAACACAACACCAAACCGGATCGATCTTTTTCAATCACTCCGCTCCAAGTTCTTCCTAATTAGACCTTAATCAGATACACTTCCGATGAGGGATTGGTCAGACACTAATGACATATAAGAGTGTGATTTGTCTTCCCGATTCCAACTCTACATCCTTACCAACACAACACCAAACCGGATCGATCTTTTTCAATCACTCCGTCCCAAGTTCTTCCTAATTAGACCTTAATCAGATACACTTCCGATGAGGGATTGGTCAGACACTAATGACATATAAGAGTGTGATTAGTTTTCCCGATTCCAATTCTACATCCTTACCAACACAACACCAAACCGGATCGATCTTTTTCAATCACTCCGTCCCAAGTTCTTCCTAATTAGACCTTAATCAGATACACTTCCGATGAGGGATTGGTCAGACACTAATGACATATAAGAGTGTGATTAGTTTTCCCGATTCCAATTCTACATCCTTACCAACACAACACCAAACCGGATCGATCTTTTTCAATCACTCCGTCCCAAGTTCTTCCTAATTAGACCTTAATCAGATACACTTCCGATGAGGGATTGGTCAGACACTAATGACATATAAGAGTGTGATTAGTTTTCCCGATTCCAATTCTACATCCTTACCAACACAACACCAAACCGGATCGATCTTTTTCAATCACTCCGTCCCAAGTTCTTCCTAATTAGACCTTAATCAGATACACTTCCGATGAGGGATTGGTCAGACACTAATGACATATAAGAGTGTGATTAGTTTTCCCGATTCCAATTCTACATCCTTACCAACACAACACCAAACCGGATCGATCTTTTTCAATCACCCCGTCCCAAGTTCTTCCTAATTAGACCTTAATCAGATACACTTCCGATGAGGGATTGGTCAGACACTAATGACATATAAGAGTGATTAGTTTTCCCGATTCCAACTCTACATCCTTACCAACACAACACCAAACCGGATCGATCTTTTTCAATCACTCCGCTCCAAGTTCTCCTTAATTAGACCATAATCAGATACACTTCCGATGAGGGATTGGTCAGACACTAATGACATATAAGAGTGTGATTAGTTTTCCCGATTCCAACTCTACATCCTTACCAACACAACACCAAACCGGATCGATCTTTTTCAATCACTCCGCTCCAAGTTCTCCTTAATTAGACCTTAATCAGATACACTTCCGATGAGGGATTGGTCAGACACTAATGACATACAAGAGTGTGATTAGTTTTCCCGATTCCAACTCTACATCCTTACCAACACAACACCAAACCGGATCGATCTTTTTCAATCACTCCGTCCCAAGTTCTTCTTAAATAGACCCTAATCAGATACACTTCCGGCGAGGGATTGGTCAGACACTAATGACATACAAGAGTGTGATTTCGGAGTAGATCTATCTCCTTGTTTTTGAGCTAAAATTTCTTCCATTGTTACAAATTTACCAGACATACATTGTTTATTCAGGGCAAAATTTCAATGTAAATGAGATTGTTTACAAATTCTACAAAAAAGTATTATTTAATGTACATAATATTAAAAATTGTATGTGTAATTTAGGAAATGTTACGATATATTT
>JBAIZL010000009.1:43098807-43118807 GCA_036971475.1 Prosapia bicincta | reverse complement strand
TAACATTTCGTTCGGTACATTCCTCCTACCTGAAACTAAGTTCATTTTCACTAAAGTATAATTCGGTACATTTCTACTAACTTTTCACTCGGTACATTTCTACTAACATTTCACCCAGTACATTTCTACTCACCTTTCACTCGATGCATTTCTACTAACCTTTCACTCGGTATATTTTTACAAAATTTTCACTTAGTACATTTCTTCTAACCCTTCACTCGCTACTGACCTTAAATTTGTGCACTTACACTAATATTTCGTTCGGTACATTCCTCCTACCTGAAACTAAGTTCATTTTCACTAAAGTATAATTCGGTATATTTCTACTAACCTTTCAGTCAGTACTAACCTTAAACTTTATACATTTCCACGAACCTTCCATTCGGTACATTCTACTATACTTAGACTAAGTACATTTTTAATAATATTTCATTTGATACATTTCTACTAACCTATCAGTTAGTACATTCTACTAATTTTAAACACAGTATATTTTCACTAGCCTTTCCTCTCAGTTCACTCTACTAACCTTAAACGCAGTACATTTTCACTAGCCATTTCCTCCGTAAATTGTACAAGGCTAGTACAATCCCTTAAACTTAGTGCAATTCTACTAACCTATCATTGGCTACATTTTTACTAAACGTTCTCCTGGTACATTCTACTAATATTATACTTTATAAATTTTTATAAAACATTCAATTTATCCATTTCTGCTAGCATTTCATTCCGTACATTCTGCTATCCTTAGTCTCAGTACGTTTCGATTTAGTTTTCATTTGGTACATTAGACTAACCTTAACTTAGTACATTTTCACTAACTGTCCCTTGGTACATTCGACTAACCTTGAACTTAGTTCATTCTTACTAACCATTCATTTGGTGCATTTCCACTAATCTATCATTGGCTACATATTTACTAAACGTTCTCCCGGTACATTTTACTAATGTTATACTTTATACATTTTTACAAAACTTTCATTCAGTACATTCTACTATCTTAAACTCAGTACACGTTTACTAAACTTTCATTCGATACATTCGACTAACCTTGAACTTAGTTCATTCTTACTAACCATTCATTTGGTACATCTCCACTAATCTATCATTGGCTACATATTTACTAAACGTTCTCCTGGTACATTCTACTAATGTTATACTTTATACATTTTTACAAACTTTCATTCAGTACATTCTACTAATATTATACTTTATACATTTTTACAAAACTTTCATTCACCACATTCTACTATCTTAAACTCAGTACATTTTTACTAAACTTTTATTTGATACATTCGACTAACCTTGAACTTAGTTCATTCTTACTAACCATTCATTTGGTACATCTCCACTAATCTATCATTGGCTTCATATTTACTAAACGTTCTCCTGGTACATTCTACTAATATTATACTTTATACATTTTTACAAACTTTCATTCAGTACATTCTACTAATATTATACTTTATACATTTTTACAAACTTTCATTCAGTACATTCTACTAATATTATACTTTATACATTTTTACAAAACTTTCATTCACCACATTCTACTATCTTAAACTCAGTACATTTTTACTAAACTTTCATTTGATACATTCGACTAACCTTGAACTTAGTTCATTCTTACTAACCATTCATTTGGTACATCTCCACTAATCTATCATTGGCTACATATTTGCTAAACGTTCTCCTGGTACATTCTACTAATATTATACTTTATACATTTTTACAAAACTTTCATTCAGCACATTCTACTAATATTATACTTTATACATTTTTACAAAACTTTCATTCAGCACATTCTACTATCTTAAACTCAGTACATTTTTACTAAACTTTCATTCGATACATTCGACTAACCTTGAACTTGGTTCATTCTTACTAACCATTCATTTGGTACATCTCCACTAATCTATCATTGGCTACATATTTACTAAACGTTCTCCTGGTACATTCTACTAATATTATACTTTATACATGTTTACAAACTTTCATTCAGTACATTCTACTAATATTATACTTTATACATTTTTACAAAACTTTCATTCAGCACATTCTACTAATATTATACTTTATACATTTTTACAAAACTTTCATTCACCACATTCTACTATCTTAAACTCAGTACATTTTTACTAAACTTTCATTCGATACATTCGACTAACCTTGAACTTGGTTCATTCTTACTAACCATTCATTTGGTACATCTCCACTAATCTATCATTGGCTACATATTTACTAAACGTTCTCCTGGTACATTCTACTAATATTATACTTTATACATGTTTACAAACTTTCATTCAGTACATTCTACTAATATTATACTTTATACATTTTTACAAAAACTTTCATTCAGTACATTCTACTATCTTAAACTCAGTACATTTTTACTAAACTTTCATTTGATACATTCGACTAACCTTGAACTTAGTTCATTCTTACTAACCATACATTTGGTACATCTCCACTAATCTATCATTGGCTACATATTTACTAAACGTTCTCCTGGTACATTCTACTAATGTTATACTTTATACATTTTTACAAACTTTCATTCAGTACATTCTACTAATATTATACTTTATACATTTTTACAAAACTTTCATTCACCACATTCTACTATCTTAAACTCAGTACATTTTTACTAAACTTTTATTTGATACATTCGACTAACCTTGAACTTGGTTCATTCTTACTAACCATTCATTTGGTACATCTCCACTAATCTATCATTGGCTACATATTTACTAAACGTTCTCCTGGTACATTCTACTAATATTATACTTTATACATTTTTACAAACCTTCATTCAGTACATTCTACTAATATTATACTTTATACATTTTTACAAAACTTTCATTCACCACATTCTACTATCTTAAACTCAGTACATTTTTACTAAACTTTCATTTGATACATTCGACTAACCTTGAACTTAGTTCATTCTTACTAACCATACATTTGGTACATCTCCACTAATCTATCATTGGCTACATATTTACTAAACGTTCTCCTGGTACATTCTACTAATGTTATACTTTATACATTTTTACAAACTTTCATTCAGTACATTCTACTAATATTATACTTTATACATTTTTACAAAACTTTCATTCACCACATTCTACTATCTTAAACTCAGTACATTTTTACTAAACTTTCATTTGATACATTCGACTAACCTTGAACTTGGTTCATTCTTACTAACCATTCATTTGGTACATCTCCACTAATCTATCATTGGCTACATATTTACTAAACGTTCTCCTGGTACATTCTACTAATGTTATACTTTATACATTTTTACAAACCTTCATTCAGTACATTCTACTAATATTATACTTTATACATTTTTACAAAACTTTCATTCAGTACATTCTACTATCTTAAACTCAGTACATTTTTACTAAACTTTCATTTGATACATTCGACTAACCTTGAACTTAGTTCATTCTTACTAACCATACATTTGGTACATCTCCACTAATCTATCATTGGCTACATATTTACTAAACGTTCTCCTGGTACATTCTACTAATGTTATACTTTATACATTTTTACAAACTTTCATTCAGTACATTCTACTAATATTATACTTTATACATTTTTACAAAACTTTCATTCACCACATTCTACTATCTTAAACTCAGTACATTTTTACTAAACTTTTATTTGATACATTCGACTAACCTTGAACTTGGTTCATTCTTACTAACCATTCATTTGGTACATCTCCACTAATCTATCATTGGCTACATATTTACTAAACGTTCTCCTGGTACATTCTACTAATATTATACTTTATACATGTTTACAAACTTTCATTCAGTACATTCTACTAATATTATACTTTATACATTTTTACAAAAACTTTCATTCAGTACATTCTACTATCTTAAACTCAGTACATTTTTACTAAACTTTCATTTGATACATTCGACTAACCTTGAACTTAGTTCATTCTTACTAACCATACATTTGGTACATCTCCACTAATCTATCATTGGCTACATATTTACTAAACGTTCTCCTGGTACATTCTACTAATGTTATACTTTATACATTTTTACAAACTTTCATTCAGTACATTCTACTAATATTATACTTTATACATTTTTACAAAACTTTCATTCACCACATTCTACTATCTTAAACTCAGTACATATTTACTAAACGTTCTCCTGGTACATTCTACTAATATTATACTTTATACATGTTTACAAACTTTCATTCAGTACATTCTACTAATATTATACTTTATACATTTTTACAAAAACTTTCATTCAGTACATTCTACTATCTTAAACTCAGTACATTTTTACTAAACTTTCATTTGATACATTCGACTAACCTTGAACTTAGTTCATTCTTACTAACCATACATTTGGTACATCTCCACTAATCTATCATTGGCTACATATTTACTAAACGTTCTCCTGGTACATTCTACTAATGTTATACTTTATACATTTTTACAAACTTTCATTCAGTACATTCTACTAATATTATACTTTATACATTTTTACAAAACTTTCATTCACCACATTCTACTATCTTAAACTCAGTACATTTTTACTAAACTTTTATTTGATACATTCGACTAACCTTGAACTTGGTTCATTCTTACTAACCATTCATTTGGTACATCTCCACTAATCTATCATTGGCTACATATTTACTAAACGTTCTCCTGGTACATTCTACTAATATTATACTTTATACATTTTTACAAACCTTCATTCAGTACATTCTACTAATATTATACTTTATACATTTTTACAAAACTTTCATTCACCACATTCTACTATCTTAAACTCAGTACATTTTTACTAAACTTTCATTTGATACATTCGACTAACCTTGAACTTAGTTCATTCTTACTAACCATACATTTGGTACATCTCCACTAATCTATCATTGGCTACATATTTACTAAACGTTCTCCTGGTACATTCTACTAATGTTATACTTTATACATTTTTACAAACTTTCATTCAGTACATTCTACTAATATTATACTTTATACATTTTTACAAAACTTTCATTCACCACATTCTACTATCTTAAACTCAGTACATTTTTACTAAACTTTCATTTGATACATTCGACTAACCTTGAACTTAGTTCATTCTTACTAACCATACATTTGGTACATCTCCACTAATCTATCATTGGCTACATATTTACTAAACGTTCTCCTGGTACATTCTACTAATGTTATACTTTATACATTTTTACAAACTTTCATTCAGTACATTCTACTAATATTATACTTTATACATTTTTACAAAACTTTCATTCAGTACATTCTACTATCTTAAACTCAGTACATTTTTACTAAACTTTCATTTGATACATTCGACTAACCTTGAACTTAGTTCATTCTTACTAACCATACATTTGGTACATCTCCACTAATCTATCATTGGCTACATATTTACTAAACGTTCTCCTGGTACATTCTACTAATGTTATACTTTATACATTTTTACAAACTTTCATTCAGTACATTCTACTAATATTATACTTTATACATTTTTACAAAACTTTCATTCACCACATTCTACTATCTTAAACTCAGTACATTTTTACTAAACTTTTATTTGATACATTCGACTAACCTTGAACTTGGTTCATTCTTACTAACCATTCATTTGGTACATCTCCACTAATCTATCATTGGCTACATATTTACTAAACGTTCTCCTGGTACATTCTACTAATATTATACTTTATACATTTTTACAAACCTTCATTCAGTACATTCTACTAATATTATACTTTATACATTTTTACAAAACTTTCATTCACCACATTCTACTATCTTAAACTCAGTACATTTTTACTAAACTTTTATTTGATACATTCGACTAACCTTGAACTTGGTTCATTCTTACTAACCATTCATTTGGTACATCTCCACTAATCTATCATTGGCTACATATTTACTAAACGTTCTCCTGGTACATTCTACTAATATTATACTTTATACATTTTTACAAACCTTCATTCAGTACATTCTACTAATATTATACTTTATACATTTTTACAAAACTTTCATTCACCACATTCTACTATCTTAAACTCAGTACATTTTTACTAAACTTTCATTCGATACATTCGACTAACCTTGAACTTAGTTCATTCTTACTAACCATACATTTGGTACATCTCCACTAATCTATCATTGGCTACATATTTACTAAACGTTCTCCTGGTACATTCTACTAATGTTATACTTTATACATTTTTACAAACTTTCATTCAGTACATTCTACTAATATTATACTTTATACATTTTTACAAAACTTTCATTCACCACATTCTACTATCTTAAACTCAGTACATTTTTACTAAACTTTCATTTGATACATTCGACTAACCTTGAACTTAGTTCATTCTTACTAACCATACATTTGGTACATCTCCACTAATCTATCATTGGCTACATATTTACTAAACGTTCTCCTGGTACATTCTACTAATATTATACTTTATACATTTTTACAAAACTTTCATTCAGTACATTCTACTATCTTAAACTCAGTACATTTTTACTAAACTTTCATTCGATACATTCGACTAACCTTGAACTTGGTTCATTCTTACTAACCATTCATTTGGTACATCTCCACTAATCTATCATTGGCTACATATTTACTAAACGTTCTCCTGGTACATTCTACTAATGTTATACTTTATACATTTTTACAAACTTTCATTCAGCACATTCTACTAATATTATACTTTATACATTTTTACAAAACTTTCATTCAGTACATTCTACTATCTTAAACTCAGTACATTTTTACTAAACTTTCATTTGATACATTCGACTAACCTTGAACTTAGTTCATTCTTACTAACCATACATTTGGTACATCTCCACTAATCTATCATTGGCTACATATTTACTAAACGTTCTCCTGGTACATTCTACTAATGTTATACTTTATACATTTTTACAAACTTTCATTCAGTACATTCTACTAATATTATACTTTATACATTTTTACAAAACTTTCATTCACCACATTCTACTATCTTAAACTCAGTACATTTTTACTAAACTTTTATTTGATACATTCGACTAACCTTGAACTTGGTTCATTCTTACTAACCATACATTTGGTACATCTCCACTAATCTATCATTGGCTACATATTTACTAAACGTTCTCCTGGTACATTCTACTAATGTTATACTTTATACATTTTTACAAACTTTCATTCAGTACATTCTACTAATATTATACTTTATACATTTTTACAAACTTTCATTCAGTACATTCTACTAATGTTATACTTTATACATTTTTACAAACTTTCATTCAGTACATTCTACTAATATTATACTTTATACATTTTTACAAACTTTCATTCAGTACATTCTACTAATATTATACTTTATACATTTTTACAAACTTTCATTCAGTACATTCTACTAATGTTATACTTTATACATTTTTACAAACTTTCATTCAGTACATTCTACTAATGTTATACTTTATACATTTTTACAAACTTTCATTCAGTACATTCTACTAATATTATACTTTATACATTTTTACAAACTTTCATTCAGTACATTCTACTAATATTATACTTTATACATTTTTACAAACTTTCATTCAGTACATTCTACTAATGTTATACTTTATACATTTTTACAAACTTTCATTCAGTACATTCTACTAATATTATACTTTATACATTTTTACAAACTTTCATTCAGTACATTCTACTAATGTTATACTTTATACATTTTTACAAACTTTCATTCAGTACATTCTACTAATATTATACTTTATACATTTTTACAAAACTTTCATTCACCACATTCTACTATCTTAAACTCAGTACATTTTTACTAAACTTTTATTTGATACATTCGACTAACCTTGAACTTGGTTCATTCTTACTAACCATACATTTGGTACATCTCCACTAATCTATCATTGGCTACATATTTACTAAACGTTCTCCTGGTACATTCTACTAATGTTATACTTTATACATTTTTACAAACTTTCATTCAGTACATTCTACTAATATTATACTTTATACATTTTTACAAAACTTTCATTCAGCACATTCTACTATCTTAAACTCAGTACATTTTTACTAAACTTTTATTCGATACATTCGACTAACCTTGAACTTGGTTCATTCTTACTAACCATTCATTTGGTACATCTCCACTAATCTATCATTGGCTACATATTTACTAAACGTTCTCCTGGTACATTCTACTAATGTTATACTTTATACATTTTTACAAACTTTCATTCAGTACATTCTACTAATATTATACTTTATACATTTTTACAAAACTTTCATTCAGTACATTCTACTATCTTAAACTCAGTACATTTTTACTAAACTTTCATTCGATACATTCGACTAACCTTGAACTTGGTTCATTCTTACTAACCATTCATTTGGTACATCTCCACTAATCTATCATTGGCTACATATTTACTAAACGTTCTCCTGGTACATTCTACTAATGTTATACTTTATACATTTTTACAAACTTTCATTCAGTACATTCTACTAATATTATACTTTATACATTTTTACAAAACTTTCATTCAGCACATTCTACTATCTTAAACTCAGTACATTTTTACTAAACTTTTATTTGATACATTCGACTAACCTTGAACTTGGTTCATTCTTACTAACCATTCATTTGGTACATCTCCACTAATCTATCATTGGCTACATATTTGTTAAACGTTCTCCTGTTACATTCTACTAATATTATACTTTATACATTTTTACAAACTTCCATTCAATACATTCTACTAATATTATACTTTATACATTTTTACAAAACTTTCATTCAGTACATTCTACTAATATTATACTTTATACATTTTTACAAAACTTTGAATCGATACAATTCTCCTAACCTATCATTGGTTACATTTTTACTAACCATTCATTCAGTACATTTTCACCAGCCTATTCTGTACATTTTTACTAGCCTGATATTTAAGTAAGTCGCCCCTAGCTAACAAGGTTATTAAGAAGTAATTGTATTATCCATTCTAAATACATCTTCTCCCTTAAGTTATAATACCGTTGCGTTTTGCGTTTCATTTTAATATTATTCGCTCAGTTCTTATTTGATTCGGTCTTTATGCGGGATTAGGAGCAGACAGATATTGAAAAGAGGTAATACGTCTACAGCACTGTCACAGAATTATTTTTCTTCTTTAAAAAGAGGAAGTGCGCATGTAATCTCCACTTAACTTTCACCATCTATTTTATTCATCTGTTCTCGATATAAACCACATATTACTATTTAATTAACGGATAGAATTTTGACTCATTATATAATGGGTTAGAAAATTGTCTGCTTCACGGATAAAATATTAGTATGCCTTAATGATAAAATGTTACTCGACTCCTGTTACTAAACATAACATTTCCGTTTCATTCTAAATCTATGGTGAAATAATTACAAGAAATATTATGCCTAATTTCAGAGACTTGAACTTTAGATTTCACTTGAAATATAACGATATCCAAGCAGCTTAAGTTTCCGAAATCCAAAATGTCGCCTTTTGTTCTGCTTCACGTTTCTGTTTCAAGCCATTGCTACTGAATTAACGTTTAGAACCAATTATTGCAGTTGTAGAACGTAAAGGTGCTGTTTTTATTGCAATTTGGCGTTTACTGTCGACGCTAGTTGCCAATAAAAGGTTCGTCTGTATTTCGATGAAACTGGGAGATAGTTTGTCGCAGCTTTGGATCCATGTAGAGTTTCTATTTATAATCGTCCATTGTTAGTTTTCAATTACATCGCTTGTGTTATACAGCCATTGTGAATACAAACAAGTTTTAGATTAGCTTCGTATTGTTAATTATTAAATAACAACAACACTACTACTACTCATTCTTATATGTTATTATAATACAGCGTTAAAAATGTTTTTATAATGTAATAAGATTATATAACAAGTAATACTAAAAAAATGATTTTCCAGTCAGTTCCTACTCATATCAACAAAGAAATATTTTATTTTACTTACATTTTAATATAAATCTATACAAATTTAGAACTATTGTACTTTGCGATTAATAAAAATATGTGTATGCATATGACAGAATCACAAAGTGGGTAAATAGAAAGCGAGTTTCCTTGTAATTTTCCATTTCCCTCTCTATACAGTATATGGTGTTGGACTACTATTTTTTTTTTTTTTTTTAAAATTATTTATTGGTTTTTTCCTTTTTTTATTTCTAATTTATGAAGCTTATAGTGGTTTATAATTTCTCATTCTATCTATTTCTTGTAATGTTTCATTAATACAAGAAACCTTCCTCTAATAATTTCATATGCATCTTTAAGTAGTGTATTTCTAGCTTTGGAAAAGTTGGCTCAGAGTACTGGATTTCAAATATGTAGTGATTCCGTTCGAATCCGACCAAGACATAAACGTTTTAAAATTTAATTCATGAATAAATATTTGAAAAAAAATACATTAACCTCAATTTGTATCCACTAATTGTTTAAAAAAAAGTATTTGAACTTGATTGGACGTATTTTTATTATCGATTTAAAATTTGTACAATCTGTATATAAGGAGAGTGTGAGCTAATAGAAGGAATTGATTGATAATCGTAGATGGTAATTAATGGGTATGTATTTTTAATTGTTATTTACGACCGTTTCATTAACAAAATTAATGGCTGAATGTGTTTGAAGCTCTTTGGAAACTTCCTGGCAATATAAATAACTCCCTCCACCATAACATTGTTTAATGTGAGTAGTGTATTTATTGACTTTAGTAGTGGTAGGGTCAGTTTGAAGGTTTGACGCCTTGGCTTCTGCAACGGAGTTCCTGTCTTTTGGTGTCTTCGTTATTGTGGGTTTGACTATTTTGGTCTGATTTAGTTGAGGCCTGGGTATTAGCAAACAATACTGGATAAGAGACTGTAACTTGTGCCAATCTTCATGTGGCTCTTGAAATCCCAAAACGTGGAAAAGCATTCACCAACAGAGAAATGATCAAGTTATGCGCCATCGCAGAGGCCAGAGAAATGATCAAGTAATGCGCCATCCCAGGGGCCGGAGAAATAATCAAAGAATGCGCCATCGCAGAGGTCGGAAAAATTATCAAGGAATGCGCCATCCCAGGGGCCGGAGAAATGATCAAGGAATGCGCCATCCCAGGGGCCGGAGAAATTACCAAAGAATGCGTCATCGCAGCGGCCGGAGAAATGATCAAAGAATGCGCCATCGCAGAGGCCAGAAAAATTATCAAGGAATGCGTCATCCCAGGGGCCGGAGAAATGATCAAAGAATGCGCCATCCCAGGAGCCGGAGAAATAATCAAAGAATACGCCATCGCAGAGGTCGGAAAATTATCAAGGAATGCGCCATCCCAGGGGACGGAGAAATGGTCAAGGAATGCGCCATCCCAGGGGCCGGAGAAATGGTCAAAGAATGCGCCGTCGCAGCGGCCGGAGAAATGATCAAAGAATGCGCCATCGCAGAGGCCGGAGAAATGATCAAAGAATGCGCCATCGCAGAGGCCGGAGAAATGATCAAAGAATGCGCCATCGCAGAGGCCGGAGAAATGTGTCGAAAATGTACGTATGTAGATCTGTCGGTTTCTCAGCAAACACCGTGGCTCGGGGGTTAGAAACAATCGTAATAATAACTGTTAGCCACAGAGTCTCAAATGGAAATTATTGATCTAGAGTGCAGTGATATCTCTAAGAACAAATATCAAAAACCACCTTCGTTGGAATTTTATGAGTCTTCCACTGGCACAATTTGATAATTTGCATAAATTTGCTCGTAGGTTGTTTCCTAGTTTTGGTAATACGTACTTGTGTGAGGAAGTATTCTCCAAAATGATGAAGTACGCAAAGAATGTTTACAGATCTAAGTTAACCGAAGAATACCTTAAATCCATTTTATCAATTGGGACAAGTAAAATTGGTCCACAACTACTAACTATTGTAAGTGGACAATCACAACTACATAAACTTCATTAGTGCTTTATATATTATAATGTGTATATATATTTATAATGTTAGTTGGATTACTTACAATTATTTGTTAGTTATTGTGCTACGTTAATTATCTGCATTTTATACTTGTCATTAACCTTTTTGTAGCAAGCAAATGAAATGCTTACTAAGTGTGAGCGAGCGCTACACTAAGATATAGCAAGTTGTTATCATTCTATGTCTGTTTATCCAACTTATCACAACATACGCACTCACGAACCTACGCACACGCACACACATTTATTTGCTTTTTTTTCACAATTATTGGAATGTTTCCAATAGTTCTAATATCTTTTTTTCAGTTACTCATTTTTATGGAAATTTACGAGAATATCGATTTTATCGCTTTTTATCTCATCAAATTCATCTACCTAAATTTTACCTGGTCCTGCGATCTCATGTTTTTGTTTTGATACAGCCTCTTGTTAGTTCTCTTGTCTAACACTTCTGGTCAAATTATTCACCAACAAGGATTGATGGAGTTAATTATTCTCTATGAATGAGAGATACATACTGCATTTCGTCAATGAGAAATTACAACTTCATGCTAAATTCAAAATTAGATACTGATTTGCGCTACAGTACTATTAGCACTGCATATAAAAGCCTATTTGCGACTGATTGATTACTCGTGAATTCCACAACCCATCTTCAAAGACGGATTCGTCAGTCGCTTGTACGCCTGTCTCTGTAAGACAATCGTCTTACAGCCCTGTAATCAAAACTATGATATTAACTGTCTTTTGAAGTACTCTTGTAAACCTAAATGGTTATCTACTTGCATGGCTTTTTACATAGCTTTATAGAAGCGATTAATTATGTATTTACATCGAAATCTTGTTGCTGTTCATGACGAGCTGGTTATTACTTATTACACTTTTGATATTACTTGCGACCAGACTTTTTTGTTAACTAAAGTGTAAGTTAACAATTTAACAACCTTTGGTTAACAAAAAGTTTGGTCCCAAGTAATATCAAAAGTGTAATAGGCCATTATTAACGCTTGAAGAAGGCAATTAGCTGACACGTCTTTGTTATATCTTTACTACATTGATATAGACTAGTTTTAGTCATAACAGGTGGAAATCTATGTATCTGTGTAAGTCTTTCTGGCGTTGTACTTGCTCGTATTACAGGACATATTTGTAAGAGATACTTACAAGTCTCTCAACGAATCTTTGTAAGGCTGCAGACTGCCAGAGTGTAACGTGTGAATTCCTGAATCGGTGATGGTTCTGCAACAAAAAAATAAACAAATTAGTTTTTGTGTACTCTACATAAACAATACTATACATATACATGTATTTATGTACATACATTAAATTAAAAATAATATTTAAAAAATATAATACTTCAAACTACTCATCAGTGTACATTACTGACATCTACAAGATCTTCTTATATCTAAAACAACATCGACCGATTGCACAAGAATTGCAACTACGAACTAGATGTTATAGGGATCCCTAGTTATCCACGGGGGTACGTTCCCCGAACTTACCACGAATACTGAAACCAACTGCATATGGAGAGGGGAGGGTTACGTTACAAATCAAAAATGTTAACACTATTTACAGCTATACTACATACTTAAAATACAGTATGGTATATTTACGTACTATATAATTTATTACACTTTTGCTATTACCTGCGACCAGACTTTTGTTAACTTAAAGGTGTTAAACTCATAACTTACACTTGGAGGAAACGTTTTCGTCTTACGACTTCTTCAGCCTCGTGTTTTTGCCGCAAGGAATGCTGAAGTTGTGCTTCTTTGATACCATTTTTTTGAAAGTTAGAAGTGATGTGATCGAAGAGTATGTGTGATCTGTGCCGTGTTTGTTCATTTAGGATGTCATTTTTATGTGTGTTGATATGTCTAGATATTTCATACTGTTCTAGTGTGTTTAATTTATGGCCTTTGTTGCATGTGTGGAGGGTGCTCATGTTATTTTCCAAAATTTTGCTTGAGAGTTTAGTGTACATGAGGTGATTTGTGAAGGTGGATTCAATAGTAGTATACAGTGCGCTTTTGTGTTCTTTATATCTTTCGGTGAACGATCTGCCTGTTTGTCCAATGTAGAACTTATTGCAGTTGTTGCATTGTTTGTATACTCCTGGGTTATTGTATGTGTGGGTATTGTTATTAATGCTGTGTCTGAAAGCTGTTTGGCTTTTATTTGTTGTTCTGTAAGCTACTTTGTATCCTGCTTTTTTGAATTGGTGTGCTATTTTATTTGTGAGTTTGTTTATGTATGTGAGGGAGATGAATTTGTTTGTGTTCGTGTTTTTGTTATTGTTACTGTTCTTGTTGAGTATTTTTCTGTGTAGTTTGTCTATTAAATAATTGTCATATCCGTTTTTGTGAGCTAAATATTGGATTGTGTTTAGTTCTTCTGTGTAGTTAGTTGTGAACATAGGTATTTTATTTAGTCTGTGTAGTAAATGTTTGAATGCTGGTGTTTATGCGCGTGTTTATCGAATTGGGTGGTTCGATGAATTGTGTATCAGTGTGTCTGTCATGGTTGGCTTGCGGTATATGTTGAATTCATGTTTGTTTTGGTTTGAACAAACACGGCACAGATCACACATACTCTTCGATCACATCACTTCTAACTTTCAAAAAAAAACTTTTACCGAGGAAGCACAACTGCACCATTTCTAGCTTCAAAAATACGAGGCTGAAGAAGTCGTAAGACGAAAACGTTTCCTCCAAGTGTAAGTTAACAATTTAACAACCTTTAGCTAACAAAAAAGTCTGGTCGCAAGTATTAGCAAAAGTGTAATAACTAATTAACAACCAGCTCGTCATGAACAGCTACAAGATTTCGATACTATATAATTACATACACATTTTTATTGCTAGTTACGTTTCCCTTTAATCCGAAAACGTGAGAATTCTAAACAATTCCACAAGTAAACATGACGTTTCCAAAACAAGCAGACGCTACCAGCTGATACCGACCCCGCGAATAGCGAGGGTCTACTGTATTCGTTATCTAGGAGCTAGATGCTGTAGAGGACTACAACTAACATCGAGTAAGTACGAACTAAATGTTGTAATACTCATTATCTCGTGCAATACTTGTAAAATTACATTTTTGTTTAGATTACACCTGATTTTTTTGTTTAATCCATTTGTTAAATTTAATATAATGAAATCATTTGTAACAAACTAGTAATCTTATAATTGCAACCTATACAATGTACGGATAAATTATGTTTGGGTATAGTTTTCAAGCGAATTATTTTATAAATATTTCTGCTGATCAAGTGTATATGAATTTCTTAATATACTCAACTTAATTTCTGTTAATATTTCTAAATATTTGAGTATATTTTCTGCCCTTTTTAACTTTACAACATTTTCCTCTGTTGACGCGTTTCGGTATGACTATATTTTCAAAACTTAAGTCGTACTGTTCCAAACTAAATTCGTCTTTATATACTGTTAGCCACGCCCCTCCCACTTACAGACCTCGCTTCCTATGTTGCACCAACAGGAAGGAAGGTCTTCAAGAGGCGAGGGCGTGGCTAACCGTATATAAAGACGAGCTCAAGGCTTGCGCGAACAATACCTTAAGTTTTAAAAATAGGGTTATTCCGAAACGCGTTAACACGAGAAAATAATGTAACATTAGGAATGGCCGAAAAATGTACTCAAATATATAGAAATGTATGTGCATTAATAACAAATATTTAACAAGAAAACTTAATCTACAAATCACATACATAAAGTACTGTTGTAAGCTAAGAGAGATTCTGTAATCAGCCTGTGTGGTTCTGAGACAGGTTAATGTTTAGTGAAAGTTGTAGCTATTCGCTTTACAGACAAAGTCCTACAAGTAGTGAGATTTATTTGACGTTGTCTGTTTACAGCAGTGAGCAGTATTTCAGTCGGAAGTTGATTGTAAAGCAGAGCGTGCTGCGATAAGACTGCATCAATCAGATTGTACATTTATCTTGAAAGGAATATAGCGAACACTGGCAAGTTGTGTACGAGCAAGGGAAACGTGAATGCGACACTTGAATGATTGCCAGACTGCTTATTGCCGCGCTACGCCAATCAATACCTATTGTGCCTAAGGATGCGATCGCAAACGAATCGATGAAATATATAGCCTACAGTGAGCGGAAACTCGGCAACACACAAATTTATTATACAGTGAATGCCATCACACCCTCGGCGAACTAAACTTTTCTCGAAACACTGATATGCTGCTGTATTTAAATACAAAAAACAAGTTTGTTAACCTCAGTTATTGCTACTCATTATTTAAATCGCATTTACACACACACACACACACACACACACACACACACACAAATATATATATATATATATATATATATAGTTAAATTTATATGGGGGACAAAGTTAATCGCGTCCACAGCATACTTTAACCTGAACCTGTCCCCTGGGTAGTGTTAAATGACCAGCAGAGTTGGCTGAGAACTCAAACCAAACAGAGACAATGCGAAAACCGAACACACTCAAGAACCGAAATCAAGATGGCCTTTCTAATGGCTTGGACGATGGCCTTCTTCGTACCATCTTCTGGAATCTTGGTGGCCAAAGTATCGCAGAGTTCACCGAACTTAAGACGATTATATACGCTTGTGACGTTGTTATTTTTATAACTGTTGAAGTAGGAGCACCAGTATCTGAAAGGTATTGGAACAATCTCTGAATGCCAGGCAACGCTTCCGGCAACGTCGTTCTACCGTCGATCAAATTGTTAAACTAACACAATCGATATAAGATTCGTTTCACTGTAAACAATCCACTCTTGCAGTATTTATCGCTTTAAAGAAACGTATGATAAAGTATGGAGATCTATGCTGCTCCACAAGCTCAGTCGACTGCATGTGACTGGTAATATGTATAAGTGGATAAAGCACTTTCTACTCGAAAGATATATCTGATCCAGGTAACAAAATAATGTATTAAAGTACAAGAAAGTCTGTCATGGGCTACCACAGAGGACAGTGCTTAGTTGCTTGCTTTTCAACATCATGATCGACGACATACAGCGCGCCACTAAAAGCATACCATGTGTTAACTGCCTCCTTTATGCTGCCATATGGACAACGTGCAGTAACATTCCAGGATTAAAGGAAACCTTGAATAATGTGTTGGCTAATGTCTCTGAGTGGTGGAAAGATAGTAAGATGGAAGTAAGCACCGAAAAACAATGTTACAATTGTTCACACTGTCCACTAGACAATACAATCGGAAACTTACTTACAATGGAATAGAGCTGAAAAAAACAAATGTTACCAAGTACTTGGGTGTTAACTTTGATAACAGACTTAGTTGGTCCAAGCAAATACAAACCGCAACTGAAAAAGGTCAAAAGAGAAATAACCTAAAGAGACTGGTAACTACGAAGGTATATATATATATATATATATATATATATATATATATATTTATATATATATATCGCAATATGTATTCTTGTGTATTAATAAAGAACAAAAGTCAAAATACAAATACAAGAATTATATTTGAATTTACAATTCAAAGCTTTTCGTTGGCTAACAGTACCAACATCATCAGGAATATTAAACAATCAAATGATGATTGATTGATCAAACGAAAAGCTTTCTATATATATATATATATATATATATATATATATATATATATATGCTGATACGTATTTCTTCATGGATGGAAAAATATGATGAATAGTTATTATCCGGAGTACATCCGTTCATTCTGCAATGCATAAAACTGCAGTTCCGAAGTTCCTCCACTGCAAAATAAATAGATGTACTCCGGATATTAACTATATATACTTATTATATTTATCGAAACATTCTAATTGTTTAAACAACTTTGATAAATAAACGCTCCGCTAGATATTTCGATTAATTCTAGTGGTTATTTCTAGTCATTTAAGGTTGCCAGAAATGTACATTGTTATAGTTCATAGCCTGTCAAATAAGGGACTTTCTATTGGTTAATGGGCAAGTACACAACGGACTTTCTAACTGTTAATGGTCTGTGAGATAAGGGGCATTCTAAGTTTAATTGGCTGCTAGATAAGGGACTTTCTAATGGTTCAAGGTATGTGAGATAAGGGGCATTCTAAGTTTAATTGGCTCCTAGATAAGGGACTTTCTAATGTTTCATGGTATGTGAGATAAGGGGCATTCTAAGTTTAATTGGCTGCTAGATGACGGACTTTCTAGAGGTTTACGGCCTGATAGATAAGGGACTTTCTAGAGGTTTACGGCCTGATAGATAAGGAACTTTGTAGTGGTTTATAGTGTGCTAGATGTAGGAATAAAAAAGAAAAAATATTTAATGAATCCAAACTAAATATAGTTGTTAAAACACATAAGATTGAGCGTCAAACTAATACATAGAGGACTTGTTGTTGGAAAAACATCTGTCACAGAGATACCATTCTCTCCATAGCTGAATAGCTCCTAGATTGCTATATATAGTAAAACCCCTCTCATCCGAACTTCGTTTAACCGAAACCCGGGTTAACCGAAACGTTCGGCTGAATATAACAAATTTCCGTAGAAACGCCAGAAGCTCGCGCCTGAAGGGACGGTTAATAATCCGGCCGGCCAAATCGGCTTGTCCCGTGATTCATACGTCAACGAGGGGGGCATTGTTCTTGCTTTATTGGAAAATACCACTTCTGTAATACTTACAGTGAAACAGGTTTTATGTGTTTCACTTGAAGAGATTCACCTTAAAATACTTACCATATCTTATCCGAAATAGTTCCGCTCTCTTTATTTCGTATAAAAGGGGTTTTACTGTATTTCCTAAAATGTTATGTAAACCAAAAGCAAAATTTGAAGATTATAAACAGTGAAGGCACGAATTCCGTCTTTCGCTCCTATCTGTTCAAAAACCTCCCCATTTAGCTTTACGAAACCCCGCACAGGTTGTAACATTTATCTTTACGAAACCCCGCACAGGTTGTAACATTTAGTTTTACAAAACCCCGCACATGTTGTAACATTTAGCTTTACGAAACCCCGCACAGTTTCTAACATTTAGCTTTACGAAACCCCGCACAGGTTGTAACATTAGTTCAATCTCTTTTTTAAAAAAATATTGATAACCCCACAAGCATATGTATGTCTCTGACAAATTGTTTTTAAAATTTAACCCCAAAATAACTAGTTTAACATTATAATCTTCAAAATCATTTAAAACTAAATGGAAACCTGAGGCGAGAACAAAGGGTGGGGAAAAACATATATAGACTATAAATATTTTACATTTATTCCAGGTACACTTTATGACTCTTTCGTGTGTTCTACTCCCAGCGGAAGAGTTGCTGAACCAAATAATACTACCTAAAATTACTTCCATTGGGAAACATTATCGCTGCCGAGGGACTACCAACAGAGGTATAACTAAAACAATTTTATTCATAAAATAAAAAGATATAAGCCATTAGAAAGTATATAAGAACTTAACACATCCTTAGAACATTTTTTAATATTAATCACTTAAACACTAGTTTACGACTATTCGAACTTTAAATTTTTTTAAACTTACTGAGAAAGAACATTTTCAATCCCTATGTGGCCACATAGCGATCAAAAACGTTCTGTCTCAGTAAGTTTTAAAAAATTTACAACATTTAAATTTCAGATAGTCGTAAACTATTGATTAATAAGATTCACCTAACGTAATGGACTACAAAATTCAAGAACTTTTTAATAGTTTACGTTAGTATAACATTTAATATATATGCTACATTTTTATAAAATAAGAATTGAACCATACAATGTACAATGCAACATAAAATTAGGGCGTATGTAATATTGTATCGGTACATTTTTAACTTTTTAATTTTAATATTTGTCGTATTCAGTTTTTACTTATAAGACTTATTAAATAAACTTAGTAATTTATTGCAATTGTTAAACAAGTCAATGCATTACAAACCTATAATTATATTTAAAGCGTTAGGCAATCATATA
>JBAIZL010000009.1:43081307-43093807 GCA_036971475.1 Prosapia bicincta | reverse complement strand
TTTGTTTCTACTTGATCAGTTAGCGGTTCATATGAGTGATTGAGCTGTATACATAAGCGCCATCTGCTAGGAATTAAGGATGTTTGTTTCTACTTGATCAGTAAGCGGTTCATATGAGTGATTGAGCTGTATACATAAGCGCCATCTGCTAGGAATTAAGGATGTTTGTTTCTACTTGATCAGTTAGCGGTTCATATGAGTGATTGAGCTGTATACATAAGCGCCATCTGCTAGGAATTAAGGATGTTTGTTTCTACTTGATCAGTAAGCGGTTCATATGAGTGATTGAGCTGTATACATAAGCGCCATCTGCTAGGAATTAAGGATGTTTGTTTCTACTTGATCAGTTAGCGGTTCATATGAGTGATTGAGCTGTATACATAAGCGCCATCTGCTAGGAATTAAGGATGTTTGTTTCTACTTGATCAGTTAGCGGTTCATATGAGTGATTGAGCTGTATACATAAGCGTCATCTGCTAGGAATTAAAGAAGTTTGTTTCTACTTGATCAGTTAGCGGTTCATATGAGTGATTGAGCTGTATACATAACCGCCATCTGCTAGGAATTAAGGATGTTTGTTTCTACTTGATCAGTAAGCGGTTCATATGAGTGATTGAGCTGTATACATAAGCGCCATCTGCTAGGAATTAAGGATGTTTGTTTCTACTTGATCAGTTAGCGGTTCATATGAGTGATTGAGCTGTATACATAAGCGCCATCTGCTACGAATTAAGGATGTTTGTTTCTACTTGATCAGTTAGCGGTTCATTAGAGTGATTGAGCTGTATACAAAAGCGCCATCTGCTAGGAATTAAGGATGTTTGTTTCTACTTGATCAGTTAGCGGTTCATATGAGTGATTGAGCTGTATACATAAGCGCCATCTGCTAGGAATTAAGGATGTTTGTTTCTACTTGATCAGTTAGCGGTTCATATGAGTGATTGAGCTGTATACATAAGCGCCATCTGCTAGGAATTAAGGATGTTTGTTTCTACTTGATCAGTTAGCGGTTCATATGAGTGATTGAGCTGTATACATAAGCGCCATCTGCTAGGAATTAAAGAAGTTTGTTTCTACTTGATCAGTTAGCGGTTCATATGAGTGATTGAGCTGTATACATAAGCGCCATCTGCTAGGAATTAAGGATGTTTGTTTCTACTTGATCAGTTAGCGGTTCATATGAGTGATTGAGCTGTATACATAAGCGCCATCTGCTAGGAATTAAGGATGTTTGTTTCTACTTGATCAGTTAGCGGTTCATATGAGTGATTGAGCTGTATACATAAGCGCCATCTGCTAGGAATTAAGGATGTTTGTTTCAACTTGATCAGTTAGCGGTTCATATGAGTGATTGAGCTGTATACATAAGCGCCATCTGCTAGGAATTAAGGATGTTTGTTTCTACTTGATCAGTTAGCGGTTCATTAGAGTGATTGAGCTGTATACATAAGCGCCATCTGCTAGGAATTAAGGATGTTTGTTTCTACTTGATCAGTTAGCGGTTCATATGAGTGATTGAGCTGTATACATAAGCGCCATCTGCTAGGAATTAAGGATGTTTGTTTCTACTTGATCAGTTAGCGGTTCATTAGAGTGATTGAGCTGTATACATAAGCGCCATCTGCTAGGAATTAAGGATGTTTGTTTCTACTTGATCAGTTAGCGGTTCATATGAGTGATTGAGCTGTATACATAAGCGCCATCTGCTAGGAATTAAGGATGTTTGTTTCTACTTGATCAGTTAGCGGTTCATATGAGTGATTGAGCTGTATACATAAGCGCCATCTGCTAGGAATTAAGGATGTTTGTTTCTACTTGATCAGTTAGCGGTTCATATGAGTGATTGAGCTGTATACATAAGCGCCATCTGCTAGGAATTAAGGATGTTTGTTTCTACTTGATCAGTTAGCGGTTCATATGAGTGATTGAGCTGTATACATAAGCGCCATCTGCTAGGAATTAAGGATGTTTGTTTCTACTTGATCAGTTAGCGGTTCATATGAGTGATTGAGCTGTATACATAAGCGCCATCTGCTAGGAATTAAGGATGTTTGTTTCTACTTGATCAGTTAGCGGTTCATATGAGTGATTGAGCTGTATACATAAGCGCCATCTGCTAGGAATTAAGGATGTTTGTTTCTACTTGATCAGTTAGCGGTTCATATGAGTGATTGAGCTGTATACATAAGCGCCATCTGCTAGGAATTAAAGAAGTTTGTTTCTACTTGATCAGTTAGCGGTTCATATGAGTGATTGAGCTGTATACATAAGCGTCATCTGCTAGGAATTAAGGATGTTTGTTTCTACTTGATCAGTTAGCGGTTCATATGAGTGATTGAGCTGTATACATAAGCGCCATCTGCTAGGAATTAAGGATGTTTGTTTCTACTTCATCAGTTAGCGGTTCATATGAGTGATTGAGCTGTATACATAAGCGCCATCTGCTAGGAATTAAGGATGTTTGTTTCTACTTCATCAGTTAGCGGTTCATATGAGTGATTGAGCTGTATACATAAGCGCCATCTGCTAGGAATTAAAGAAGTTTGTTTCTACTTGATCAGTTAGCGGTTCATATGAGTGATTGAGCTGTATACATAAGCGCCATCTGCTAGGAATTAAGGATGTTTGTTTCTACTTGATCAGTTAGCGGTTCATATGAGTGATTGAGCTGTATACATAAGCGCCATCTGCTAGGAATTAAGGATGTTTGTTTCTACTTGATCAGTTAGCGGTTCATATGAGTGATTGAGCTGTATACATAAGCGCCATCTGCTAGGAATTAAGGATGTTTGTTTCTACTTGATCAGTTAGCGGTTCATATGAGTGATTGAGCTGTATACATAAGCGCCATCTGCTAGGAATTAAGGATGTTTGTTTCTACTTGATCAGTTAGCGGTTCATATGAGTGATTGAGCTGTATACATAAGCGCCATCTGCTAGGAATTAAGGATGTTTGTTTCTACTTGATCAGTTAGCGGTTCATGTGAGTGATGACTATTGAGCTGTATACATAAGCGCCATCTGCTAGGAATTAAGGATGTTTGTTTCTACTTGATCAGTTAGCGGTTCATATGAGTGATTGAGCTGTATACATAAGCGCCATCTGCTAGGAATTAAGGATGTTTGTTTCTACTTGATCAGTTAGCTGTTCATATGAGTGATTGAGCTGTATACATAAGCGCCATCTGCTAGGAATTAAGGATGTTTGTTTCTACTTGATCAGTTAGCTGTTCATATGAGTGATTGAGCTGTATACATAAGCGCCATCTGCTAGGAATTAAGGATGTTTGTTTCTACTTGATCAGTTAGCTGTTCATATGAGTGATTGAGCTGTATACATAAGCGCCATCTGCTAGGAATTAAGGATGTTTGTTTCTACTTGATCAGTTAGCTGGTCATATGAGTGATTGAGCTGTATACATAAGCGCCATCTGCTAGGAATTAAGGATGTTTGTTTCTACTTGATCAGTTAGCTGTTCATATGAGTGATTGAGCTGTATACATAAGCGCCATCTGCTAGGAATTAAGGATGTTTGTTTCTACTTGATCAGTTAGCTGTTCATATGAGTGATTGAGCTGTATACATAAGCGCCATCTGCTAGGAATTAAGGATGTTTGTTTCTACTTGATCAGTTAGCTGTTCATATGAGTGATTGAGCTGTATACATAAGCGCCATCTGCTAGGAATTAAGGATGTTTGTTTCTACTTGATCAGTTAGCGGTTCATATGAGTGATTGAGCTGTATACATAAGCGCCATCTGCTAGGAATTAAGGATGTTTGTTTCAACTTGATCAGTTAGCGGTTCATATGAGTGATTGAGCTGTATACATAAGCGCCATCTGCTAGGAATTAAGGATGTTTGTTTCTACTTGATCAGTTAGCGGTTCATATGAGTGATTGAGCTGTATACATAAGCGTCATCTGCTAGGAATTAAAGAAGTTTGTTTCTACTTGATCAGTTAGCGGTTCATATGAGTGATTGAGCTGTATACATAAGCGCCATCTGCTAGGAATTAAGGATGTTTGTTTCTACTTGATCAGTAAGCGGTTCATATGAGTGATTGAGCTGTATACATAAGCGCCATCTGCTAGGAATTAAGGATGTTTGTTTCTACTTGATCAGTTAGCGGTTTATATGAGTGATTGAGCTGTATACATAAGCGCCATCTGCTAGGAATTAAGGATGTTTGTTTCTACTTGATCAGTTAGCGGTTCATATGAGTGATTGAGCTGTATACATAAGCGCCATCTGCTAGGAATTAAGGATGTTTGTTTCTACTTGATCAGTTAGCGGTTCATATGAGTGATTGAGCTGTATACATAAGCGCCATCTGCTAGGAATTAAGGATGTTTGTTTCAACTTGATCAGTTAGCGGTTCATATGAGTGATTGAGCTGTATACATAAGCGCCATCTGCTAGGAATTAAGGATGTTTGTTTCTACTTGATCAGTTAGCGGTTCATATGAGTGATTGAGCTGTATACATAAGCGCCATCTGCTAGGAATTAAGGATGTTTGTTTCTACTTGATCAGTTAGCGGTTCATATGAGTGATTGAGCTGTATACATAAGCGCCATCTGCTAGGAATTAAGGATGTTTGTTTCTACTTGATCAGTTAGCGGTTCATATGAGTGATTGAGCTGTATACATAAGCGCCATCTGCTAGGAATTAAAGAAGTTTGTTTCTACTTGATCAGTTAGCGGTTCATATGAGTGATTGAGCTGTATACATAAGCGCCATCTGCTAGGAATTAAGGATGTTTGTTTCTACTTGATCAGTTAGCGGTTCATATGAGTGATTGAGCTGTATACATAAGCGCCATCTGCTAGGAATTAAGGATGTTTGTTTCTACTTGATCAGTTAGCGGTTCATATGAGTGATTGAGCTGTATACATAAGCGCCATCTGCTAGGAATTAAGGATGTTTGTTTCTACTTGATCAGTTAGCGGTTCATATGAGTGATTGAGCTGTATACATAAGCGCCATCTGCTAGGAATTAAGGATGTTTGTTTCTACTTGATCAGTTAGCGGTTCATATGAGTGATTGAGCTGTATACATAAGCGCCATCTGCTAGGAATTAAGGATGTTTGTTTCTACTTGATCAGTTAGCGGTTCATATGAGTGATTGAGCTGTATACATAAGCGCCATCTGCTAGGAATTAAAGAAGTTTGTTTCTACTTGATCAGTTAGCGGTTCATATGAGTGATTGAGCTGTATACATAAGCGCCATCTGCTAGGAATTAAGGATGTTTGTTTCTACTTGATCAGTTAGCGGTTCATATGAGTGATTGAGCTGTATACATAAGCGCCATCTGCTAGGAATTAAGGATGTTTGTTTCTACTTCATCAGTTAGCGGTTCATATGAGTGATTGAGCTGTATACATAAGCGCCATCTGCTAGGAATTAAGGATGTTTGTTTCAACTTGATCAGTTAGCGGTTCATATGAGTGATTGAGCTGTATACATAAGCGCCATCTGCTAGGAATTAAGGATGTTTGTTTCTACTTGATCAGTTAGCGGTTCATATGAGTGATTGAGCTGTATACATAAGCGCCATCTGCTAGGAATTAAGGATGTTTGTTTCTACTTGATCAGTTAGCGGTTCATATGAGTGATTGAGCTGTATACATAAGCGCCATCTGCTAGGAATTAAGGATGTTTGTTTCTACTTCATCAGTTAGCGGTTCATATGAGTGATTGAGCTGTATACATAAGCGCCATCTGCTAGGAATTAAGGATGTTTGTTTCTACTTGATCAGTTAGCGGTTCATATGAGTGATTGAGCTGTATACATAAGCGCCATCTGCTAGGAATTAAGGATGTTTGTTTCTACTTGATCAGTTAGCGGTTCATATGAGTGATTGAGCTGTATACATAAGCGCCATCTGCTAGGAATTAAGGATGTTTGTTTCTACTTGATCAGTTAGCGGTTCATATGAGTGATTGAGCTGTATACATAAGCGCCATCTGCTAGGAATTAAAGAAGTTTGTTTCTACTTGATCAGTTAGCGGTTCATATGAGTGATTGAGCTGTATACATAAGCGCCATCTGCTAGGAATTAAGGATGTTTGTTTCTACTTGATCAGTTAGCGGTTCATATGAGTGATTGAGCTGTATACATAAGCGCCATCTGCTAGGAATTAAGGATGTTTGTTTCTACTTGATCAGTTAGCGGTTCATATGAGTGATTGAGCTGTATACATAAGCGCCATCTGCTAGGAATTAAGGATGTTTGTTTCTACTTGATCAGTTAGCGGTTCATATGAGTGATTGAGCTGTATACATAAGCGCCATCTGCTAGGAATTAAGGATGTTTGTTTCTACTTGATCAGTTAGCGGTTCATATGAGTGATTGAGCTGTATACATAAGCGCCATCTGCTAGGAATTAAGGATGTTTGTTTCTACTTGATCAGTTAGCGGTTCATATGAGTGATTGAGCTGTATACATAAGCGCCATCTGCTAGGAATTAAAGAAGTTTGTTTCTACTTGATCAGTTAGCGGTTCATATGAGTGATTGAGCTGTATACATAAGCGCCATCTGCTAGGAATTAAGGATGTTTGTTTCTACTTGATCAGTTAGCGGTTCATATGAGTGATTGAGCTGTATACATAAGCGCCATCTGCTAGGAATTAAGGATGTTTGTTTCTACTTGATCAGTTAGCGGTTCATATGAGTGATTGAGCTGTATACATAAGCGCCATCTGCTAGGAATTAAGGATGTTTGTTTCAACTTGATCAGTTAGCGGTTCATATGAGTGATTGAGCTGTATACATAAGCGCCATCTGCTAGGAATTAAGGATGTTTGTTTCTACTTGATCAGTTAGCGGTTCATATGAGTGATTGAGCTGTATACATAAGCGCCATCTGCTAGGAATTAAGGATGTTTGTTTCTACTTGATCAGTTAGCGGTTCATATGAGTGATTGAGCTGTATACATAAGCGCCATCTGCTAGGAATTAAGGATGTTTGTTTCTACTTCATCAGTTAGCGGTTCATATGAGTGATTGAGCTGTATACATAAGCGCCATCTGCTAGGAATTAAGGATGTTTGTTTCTACTTGATCAGTTAGCGGTTCATATGAGTGATTGAGCTGTATACATAAGCGCCATCTGCTAGGAATTAAGGATGTTTGTTTCTACTTGATCAGTTAGCGGTTCATATGAGTGATGTCTATTGAGCTGTATACATAAGCGCCATCTGCAAGGAATTAAGGATGTTTGTTTCTACTTGATCAGTTAGCGGTTCATATGAGTGATTGAGCTGTATACATAAGCGCCATCTGCTAGGAATTAAAGAAGTTTGTTTCTACTTGATCAGTTAGCGGTTCATATGAGTGATTGAGCTGTATACATAAGCGCCATCTGCTAGGAATTAAGGATGTTTGTTTCTACTTGATCAGTTAGCGGTTCATATGAGTGATTGAGCTGTATACATAAGCGCCATCTGCTAGGAATTAAGGATATTTGTTTCTACTTGATCAGTTAGCGGTTCATATGAGTGATTGAGCTGTATACATAAGCGCCATCTGCTAGGAATTAAGGATGTTTGTTTCAACTTGATCAGTTAGCGGTTCATATGAGTGATTGAGCTGTATACATAAGCGCCATCTGCTAGGAATTAAAGAAGTTTGTTTCTACTTGATCAGTTAGCGGTTCATATGAGTGATTGAGCTGTATACATAAGCGCCATCTGCTAGGAATTAAGGATGTTTGTTTCTACTTGATCAGTTAGCGGTTCATATGAGTGATTGAGCTGTATACATAAGCGCCATCTGCTAGGAATTAAGGATGTTTGTTTCTACTTCATCAGTTAGCGGTTCATATGAGTGATTGAGCTGTATACATAAGCGCCATCTGCTAGGAATTAAGGATGTTTGTTTCTACTTGATCAGTTAGCGGTTCATATGAGTGATTGAGCTGTATACATAAGCGCCATCTGCTAGGAATTAAGGATGTTTGTTTCTACTTGATCAGTTAGCGGTTCATATGAGTGATGTCTATTGAGCTGTATACATAAGCGCCATCTGCAAGGAATTAAGGATGTTTGTTTCTACTTGATCAGTTAGCGGTTCATATGAGTGATTGAGCTGTATACATAAGCGCCATCTGCTAGGAATTAAAGAAGTTTGTTTCTACTTGATCAGTTAGCGGTTCATATGAGTGATTGAGCTGTATACATAAGCGCCATCTGCTAGGAATTAAGGATGTTTGTTTCTACTTGATCAGTTAGCGGTTCATATGAGTGATTGAGCTGTATACATAAGCGCCATCTGCTAGGAATTAAGGATGTTTGTTTCTACTTGATCAGTTAGCGGTTCATATGAGTGATTGAGCTGTATACATAAGCGCCATCTGCTAGGAATTAAGGATGTTTGTTTCAACTTGATCAGTTAGCGGTTCATATGAGTGATTGAGCTGTATACATAAGCGCCATCTGCTAGGAATTAAGGATGTTTGTTTCTACTTGATCAGTTAGCGGTTCATATGAGTGATTGAGCTGTATACATAAGCGCCATCTGCTAGGAATTAAGGATGTTTGTTTCTACTTGATCAGTTAGCGGTTCATATGAGTGATTGAGCTGTATACATAAGCGCCATCTGCTAGGAATTAAGGATGTTTGTTTCTACTTGATCAGTTAGCGGTTCATATGAGTGATGTCTATTGAGCTGTATACATAAGCGCCATCTGCAAGGAATTAAGGATGTTTGTTTCTACTTGATCAGTTAGCGGTTCATATGAGTGATTGAGCTGTATACATAAGCGCCATCTGCTAGGAATTAAAGAAGTTTGTTTCTACTTGATCAGTTAGCGGTTCATATGAGTGATAGAGCTGTATACATAAGCGCCATCTGCTAGGAATTAAGGATGTTTGTTTCTACTTGATCAGTTAGCGGTTCATATGAGTGATTGAGCTGTATACATAAGCGCCATCTGCTAGGAATTAAGGATGTTTGTTTCTACTTGATCAGTTAGCGGTTCATATGAGTGATTGAGCTGTATACATAAGCGCCATCTGCTAGGAATTAAGGATGTTTGTTTCAACTTGATCAGTTAGCGGTTCATATGAGTGATTGAGCTGTATACATAAGCGCCATCTGCTAGGAATTAAGGATGTTTGTTTCTACTTGATCAGTTAGCGGTTCATATGAGTGATTGAGCTGTATACATAAGCGCCATCTGCTAGGAATTAAGGATGTTTGTTTCTACTTGATCAGTTAGCGGTTCATATGAGTGATGTCTATTGAGCTGTATACATAAGCGCCATCTGCTAGTAATTACACAAAATAATAGTTGCGATGATACTCAACTGACCCTTTGAAGCATTAACACAAAATTTAAAAAATAATCTAACACGGGTTATATTTGGAGAGACAATGGAAAAACACTGCAGGGGGGAATTATGTAACGGGTTTGTTTTTATATTTCCCCTATACCAGGGCTCAGGCTACATCTTCTTTACTTAGAAAATAATAAACAGTGATTTAGAATAATTAACCTGAAAATATTACATGTCTTTATAACCAGTGCATGGATAGAATTTCTGTTTATATTAAACGAACATGATATCCACATTGTAAATATCCCAAATATCTTATAATAACTTTCTAAATACTAAATAACTTTTCTAATTGTAAAACAATATTTAATAAGCACTATTCCTTTTACCAATTTTTAAACGTAACACGACCGCTCTTAAAATAAATTATGACAAGGCAGAGCAGGAAATAAATTTTAAAGTTTTATTTACAATTCCTTCTATCAGCTCACATTTTCCTAATATATAAGAATATTTGTAAAAATTTTCAATCGTTAATAAAATACGTTTTTTTCATCATATCAAGTTCAAATATATTTGTTTAACGTATAGTAGATGGCAAGTGATGTTTATAGAGTGTTTTAAAAATAATAATTAAATTATAAAAATGTAGAGATCTGTCCGGATTCGAACTGATAATCTTCATGTTCGAAGTCTAGCGCGCTTTGACACTGCGACAACTTACCAATAACTAGAAGTTTGTTTCTCAAAGATGTATAATAAATACCCCCTCCCACGAAACCTCCACTGTACAACCTTAAACTGTTGCCATGGTTACCACACAATACCATAAGTAGTAGTCTAGTGATAAAAATCAATGAAAATAACCAAATAAAGGAACAAACTGTAAATAAACAAACGATGATAAAACTTTCCTTTGTTGTGATGTTATTGAATTGACCTCAGTAAATATTCACTTTTAAACAAACTTTTTTCATATTACTTGTTTGTAATAACCATCGCCTGTTCATACAGTTTTAACACAATATGTGAACATTTGTTCTCGTTTCCCCTCCCCTTCTTCACTTGTAACGTTTTGTGTTAAAGTAAGTGGACATATTGCTAGTGACAGAACTATGCATCGTAGCGATGTATAGAGCCATTGCTGAGAAATCACTTGTTTTGGAAGTTGTACGCAACTTCATGCTTTGTAGAGCGTCAAGGCATAGAGTACAAGAGGAAACCCAACGCCTGGTTAGGTGTGAAAGGGACGATAGGACGTGAATCCGAAGGGGTAACGAATTACATCACTCTCTTACACCTATGCTTGGTTAGGTGTGAATGGAAGAATGGGAATTGGAGAACGTCTCTCTCTCTCTCTCTCTCTCTCATATAATATGTTTTCTTGTATAAAAATAAAAAGCAACTGAGGCTACTCAAATACAAGCATTATTTATTAATTTTATTCATCCATGAAAAAATAACAAAATTAATAAATAATTTTTGTATTTCAATAACCTTATTTGTAATGGTTTGTGTTCAGTGACGTCAGTAATACATATATATATATATATATATACACACACACACTATGATCACAATCAGGTATATTCATGCCTATAGGTATTACGTAGAGAGTTGAAAAGCTGAATCAGGTAGAATTTAGGTGAAGACAATATCACTTATGAATTTAGTCACAATCATGACTAATATTGGTAGCGCAGCTTACAGAAAATATAACGGATATTACCCATTTGATATACAGCCCTCGATATAAGTATTCAAATATATACTCGGTATATATACACACTCTCAGCTGGCTGTTCTAAGTGTATTAGTAAAGTAGAAACAACAAAAGGAAATATTGAACAATGTTATTCTGTAAAAGGTGCACCTTAAACCTTAAAAACTCTAAAATGTAGATAAGTGCAAAAAGATAACGTGTCCTCACTCGGAGAGATGACTTGCCGTGGTTAACACTTTGGGAATGTTCGATGGTAGGAGTGGGAGTCGGGTATTTATAATTTGATTTAAAACAATATTAACGGCTCTGTGGCGGGGTAAAGATGCGGTGTTGTCAGTTTGAACGCTGTGACACTGAGCGACGAACTGAAGTTCACCGTAGAGTCGGCAACAAGGCTCACCGGGCAAGGCAGGATGTGGATTTTCCGACCGCAGCAGACCCAACCCCTTCTGGAATCCTATTCGGTTTCAAATCAGACTATAATAAGACTGATGGAGCACGGGCAACAGAGAATCTACTACTTATTCATGGCTACTGCCAGTCTTTCTTTTGAGAATTATCGACGTTTTTTGCCTATCTTATTATTTTTCCATGTACTTAAACAATATATAATTTTTAATTCACTAGATTTAGGATAACGGTTTAACCTTGGATGATCGCACCTTTCGCCACTGATGCCTACGTATTTAGACTACGGGCGTCTTGGACACACTATAAAATACACCAAAAGTAACCTGCGTCTAAAAGTTGCAACAGAAAAAAACATTTTCATAATAAATAGTCAAAAGGTAATGGATTAAAATCGTTTCCAATGCATAATTTCAAATTTAATGAGTTACAAACTTCCGCAGTATTAAATTCTCCAAAGAGAATAAAACGAGATTAAATCATTGCTTTTGCGTCACGCCATTTCTGAAACGCATACCTTACAGCATATACCTTACAACATATGATTTCATGTAACAGCTGATTATGTGTTATAGGTTATGTTGTTAAACGGCCATTTCACACTTAGATTATTATTAAGTAGTTTTGATCAGTCAATAAATAAGGTAATTTATTTAAATTTTGTTAAATCTCAATACAAATAATTCAATATAACGATAATAATAAGTTAAGTAATGTATTTTAATCAGATTTTTGAAAATGAATCACGTTTGTACTTTTTAAAGTACTGAATTGAATTGTTAAAAAAATTGTATTCAACAAACATAAATGTTTTTTGTTACCCACATTATTTTAAATTTGTAAATAAGATTAAAGAAGTAAAATTGAACAATAATGAAGTATTGGTTTCTTTTGATGTCTGCTCGCTATTTCCAAGAATCCCTATTGATGAGACGATAAAATACCTTAGAGAATTTTTAGAATGTAATAAATTAGAGAAACAAAAAATCAATGAATATATTAAACTTTCAGAATGTTGCATGAAACAAAATTATTTTCAATTTAATAATGAATTTTATAGACAATTAGATGGTACAGCAA
>JBAIZL010000009.1:43051307-43071307 GCA_036971475.1 Prosapia bicincta | reverse complement strand
AATATATGACTTGCAGGTGTGTGCAGTAACTTACTTCGGTCGATATTTGTGACAATAGACAAGCACTAGCTAGGTATCTCCTACAAGTTCAAATAATTTTCTAACAGTTTTCTTAACCTAATGAATTTCGTTATAATATATATATATATATATATATATATATATAATATGTAGGTTTTTGTTGGTTAAACTGTAAAAGTCTAGAATATTTTAACATTGTATACAATAAGGATCTGACCAGGTGTTTATTAGGTTTTTAAGGCATTCTTTTAGGCATTTTAATGTATCACATCAGGAAAAATTTAATAATTGTATACATTTTAAATTAACTTTTAATTTTGTTGAAGAAACAATATTAATCATTTTAAAAATCATAAAGGTAACAGAATTTTAATTCTTTTTTTTTATAATACTTGGGATATGTAATAATCCTGGAGAAACAAGAACACAATTAATTAATTAATAAACTTTAATGGTAATTTTGTTAATGGGGGACTCTCTGTTAGTCTGAGTACCTATATTTGCCCAGAAGGATTGTAAAGGGCATTAAGGTAATTGAACCATTGAAAAAATATAACGCATTTGTTAAAAAATATATGGAAAATGTATTCAAAGAGCCAAATAAGTAATTCATTTCAAGCGAGTACTCAAAAAGGCTAACGGTAATTGGCAGAAGGCATCTGAAATAAAGGCTTTCTATTTCCGGATAACGAAGCGTCGACATCTCGGGGAATTGACGACTTAAAAAGCAATTGTCGCCATTTCTCAATAATCTAAGCGTACAAATTTAAATGAAAAAAGTTTTTGAACAGCGAGTTTTGATTTTTAGAATTAGAGAAAAACTGTTATGCCCAAATACTGTCGACGGAAGGGACGCTCCAACGCAAATGGAAAGCTTTTTATCTTTGTATTCCCGAGCGGAGCGCGGACTCGACGTTCAACTCAAACAGCATTAATCTCATTTTTCGGGAGGTCTATTTGAATACGTATCTTGTATTTACTTTTAAAATAGCGTGTATGTAAATAACTCATCGTCCTGGTGAATTCATATAACGCTAATTTATTTCAATTTAGGTGGTATTTTTGTAAAGAAAAAATATTTTACACTTTTTAAAACGTTTCGTTTACCAGAATATACGGTGCAATCATGACGACACCAATCGGCTCTGAACACATCAATCGATTTATAATATGTTTAGATATAGATTCAAGGGTATTATAACTTAGTCAACAAAGAGATATATTTAAGTGATTTTTCTGTTTTTTTTGGCAGTTTTAAGGTGACCAAAAAATATGACTAATCGGTCATATGGTAATATGACGATCAGGTAAAAGGATTGACCATTACTATGGTAATGTGACTGTCATATAGTAAAATGCTGTCATATGGTAATATGACGATCAGCAAAAATAAGTGAGAACTATTATGGTAATATGACTGTCATATGGTAATATGACGATCAGCAAAAATGAGTGAGAACTATTATGGTAATATGACTGTCATATGGTAATATGACGATCAGCAAAAATGAGTGAGAACTATTATGGTAATATGACTGTCATATGGTAATATGACGATCAGCAAAAATTAGTGAGACGATTATGGTAATATGACTGTCATATGGTAATATGACGATCAGCAAAAATGAGTGAAAACTATTATGGTAATATGACTGTCATATGGTAATATGACGATCAGCAAAAATGAGTGAGAACTATTATGGTAATATGAATGCCATATGGTAATATGACGATCAGCAAAAATGAGTGAGAACTATTATGGTAATATGACTGTCAAATGGTAATATGGCGATCAGCCAATATTAGTGATCATTATTATGGTATAGTGATGGTCAGCCAATATGAGTGATCACTATTATGGTAATATGACTCTAATATGGTAATATGGCGATCAGCTAATATGAGTTATCACTATTATGGTATAGTGACGATCATCCAATATGAGTGATCACTATTATGGTATAATGACGATCAGCCAATATGAGTGATCACTATTATGGTAATATGGCTCTCATATGGTAATATGACGATCAGCCAATATGAGTTATCACTATTATGATATAGTGACGATAAGCCAATATGAGTGATCACTATTATGGTATAATGACGATCAGCCTATATGAGTGATCACTATTATGGTAATATGACTCTCATATGATAATATGGCGATCAGCCAATATGAATATTGACTATTATGGTATAGTGACGATCAGCCAATATGAGTGATCACTATTATGGTATAATGACTCTCATATGGTAATATGGCGATCAGTCAATATAAGTGATCACTAAATTGGTAATATGGTTCTCATATGGTAATATGGCGATCAGCCAATATGACTGATAACTACTATGGTAATATGCCTCTCATATGGTAATATGGCGATCAGCCAATATGAGTGATCACTATTATGGTAATATGATTCTCATATAGAAATATGGCGATCAGCCAATATGACTGATCACTATATGGTAATACGACTCTCATATGGTAATATGGCGATCAGGCAATACGAGTGATCACTATTATGGTAATATGACTGTCATATGGTAATATGATGATCAGCAAATATAAGTTATAACTATTATGGTAATATGACTATCATATGGTATTATGGCAATCAGCCTATATGAGTGATCACTATTATGGTAATATGACTCTCATATGATAATATGGCGATCAGCCATTATGAGTATTCACTATTATGGTATAGTGACGATCAGCCAATATGAGTGATCACTATTATGGTAATATGGCTCTCATATGGTAATATGGCGATCAGCCAATATGAGTGATCACTATTATGGTATAGTGACGATCAACCAATTAGAGTGATCGCTATTATGGTAATATAACTGTCATATGGTAATATGGCGATCAGCCAATATGAGTGATCACGATTATGATAATATGACGATCTGCAAAAACGAGTGATCACTATTAAGGTAATATGACTGTCATATGGTAATATGGTGATCATCCAATAAGAGTGATCACTATTATGATAATATGACGATTTGCCAAAATGAGTGATCATTATTAAGGTAATGTGACTGTCATATGGTAATATGGCGATCAGCCAATATGAGTGATCACTATTATGGGTAATATGACTGTCATAGGGTAATATGGCGATCAGCCAATATGAGTGATCACTATTATGGGTAATATGACTGTCATACGGTAATATGGCGATCAGAAAATATGAGTGATCACTATTATGGGTAATATGACTGTCATGTGGTAATATGACGATAAGCCAATATAAGTTATTACTATTGTGGTAATATGATTATCATATGGTATTATTGCAATCAGCCAATATGAGTGATCACTATTATGGTAATATGACTGTCATATGGTAATATGGCGATCAGCCAATATGAATGATCACTATTATGATAATATAACGATTAGCCAAAATGAGTGATCATTATTAAGGTAATGTGACTGTCATATGGTAATATGGCGATCAGAAAATATAAGTGATCACTATTATAGGTAATATGACTGTCATAGTGTAATATGGCGATCAGCCAATATGAGTGATCACTATTATGGGTAATATGACTGTCATAGGGTAATATGGCGATCAGAAAATATGAGTGATCACTAATATGGGTAATATGACTGTCATACGGTAATATGGCGATCAGAAAATATGAGTGATCACTATTATGGGTAATATGACTGTCATGTGGTAATATGACGATAAGCCAATATAAGTTATTACTATTGTGGTAATATGATTATCATATGGTATTATTGCAATCAGAAATATGAGTGATCACTATTATGGTAATATGACTGTCATATGGTAATATGGCGATCAGCCAATATGAATGATCACTATTATGATAATATAACGATTAGCCAAAATGAGTGATCATTATTAAGGTAATGTGACTGTCATATGGTAATATGGCGATCAGAAAATATAAGTGATCACTATTATAGGTAATATGACTGTCATAGTGTAATATGGCGATCAGCCAATATGAGTGATCACTATTATGGGTAATATGACTGTCATAGGGTAATATGGCGATCAGAAAATATGAGTGATCACTAATATGGGTAATATGACTGTCATACGGTAATATGGTGATCAGAAAATATGAGTGATCACTATTATGGGTAATATGACTATCATTGGGTAATATGGCGATCAGAAAATATGAGTGATCACTATTATGGGTAATATATCTGTCATGGGGTAATATGGCGATCATCCAATATGAGTGATCAGTATTATGGGTAATATGACTGTCATAGGGTAATATGGCGATCAGAAAATATGAGTGATCACAATTATAGGTAATATGACTGTCATAGGGTAATATGGCGATCAGCCAATATGAGTGATCACTATTATGGGTAATATGTCTGTCATAGGGAAATATGGCGATCAGCTAATATGAGTAATCACTATTATGGGTAATATGACTGTCATAGGGTAATATGGCGATCAGAAAATATGAGTGATCATTATTATGGGTAATATAACTGTCATACGGTAATATGACGATCAGAAAATATGAGTGATCACTATTATGGGTAATATGACTGTCATGTGGTAATATGACGATAAGCCAATATAAGTTATAACTATTGTGGTAATATGATTAACATATGGTATTATGGCAATCAGCCAATATGAGTGATCACTATTATGGTAATATGACTGTCATATGGTAATATGGCGATCAGCCAATATGAGTGATCACTATTATGGGTATTATGACTGTCATACGGTAATATGGCGATCAGCCAATATGAGTGATCACTATTATGGGTAATATGACTGTCATGTGGTAATATGACGATAAGCCAATATGAGTGATCACTATTATGGGTAATATGACTGTCATAGGGTAATATGACGATCAGCCAATATGAGTGATCACTATTATGGGTAATATGACTGTCATGTGGTAATATGACGATAAGCCAATATAAGTTATAACTATTGTGGTAATATGATTAACATATGGTATTATGGCAATCAGCCAATATGACTGATCATTATTATGGTAATATGACTGTCATACGGTAATATGGCGATCAGCCAATATGAGTGATCACTATTATGGGTAATATGACTGTCATGTGGTAATATGACGATAAGCCAATATAAGTTATAACTATTGTGGTAATATGATTAACATATGGTATTATGGTAATCAGCCAATATGAGTGATCACTATTATGGTAATATGACTGTCATATGGTAATATGGCGATCAGCCAATATGAGTGATCACTATTATGGGTAATATGACTGTCATACGGTAATATGGCGATCAGCCAATATGAGTGATAACTATTATGGGTAATATGACTGTCATATGGTAATATGGCGATCAGCTAATATGAGTGATCACAATTATAGGTAATATGACTGTCATAGGGTAATATGGCGATCAGCCAATATGAGTGATCACTATTATGGGTAATATGACTGTCATGTGGTAATATGACGATAAGCCAATATAAGTTATAACTATTGTGGTAATATGATTAATATATGGTATTATGGCAATCAGCCAATATGAGTGATCACTATTTTGGTAATATGACTGTCATATGGTAATATGGCGATCAGCCAATATGAGTGATCACTATTATGGGTAATATGACTGTCATACGGTAATATGGCGATCAGCCAATATGAGTGATCACTATTATGGGTACTATGACTGTCATAGGGTAATATGGCGATCAGAAAATATGAGTGATCACTATTATGGGTAATATGACTGGCATGTGGTAATATGACGATAAGCCAATATAAGTTATAACTATTGTGGTAATATGATTAACATATGGTATTATGGCAATCAGCCAATATGAGTGATCACTATTATGGTAATATGACTGTCATATGGTAATATGGCGATCAGCCAATATGAGTGATCACTATTATGGGTAATATGACTGTCATACGGTAATATGGCGATCAGAAAATATGAGTGATCACTATTATGGGTAATATGACTGTAATGTGGTAATATCACGATAAGTTAATATAAGTTATAACTATTGTGGTAATATGATTATCATATGGTATTATGGCAATCAGCCAATATGAGTGATCACTATTATGGTAATATGTCTGTGATATGGTAATATGGCGATCATCCAATATGAGTGATCACGATTATGATAATATAACGATCAGCAAAAACGAGTGATCACTATTAAGGTAATATGACTCTAATATGGTAATATGGCGATCAGCTAATATGAGTTATCACTATTATGGTATAGTGACGATCATCCAATATGAGTGATCACTATTATGGTATAATGACGATCAGCCAATATGAGTGATCACTATTATGGTAATATGGCTCTCATATGGTAATATGACGATCAGCCAATATGAGTTATCACTATTATGATATAGTGACGATAAGCCAATATGAGTGATCACTATTATGGTATAATGACGATCAGCCTATATGAGTGATCACTATTATGGTAATATGACTCTCATATGATAATATGGCGATCAGCCAATATGAATATTGACTATTATGGTATAGTGACGATCAGCCAATATGAGTGATCACTATTATGGTATAATGACTCTCATATGGTAATATGGCGATCAGTCAATATAAGTGATCACTAAATTGGTAATATGGTTCTCATATGGTAATATGGCGATCAGCCAATATGACTGATAACTACTATGGTAATATGCCTCTCATATGGTAATATGGCGATCAGCCAATATGAGTGATCACTATTATGGTAATATGATTCTCATATAGAAATATGGCGATCAGCCAATATGACTGATCACTATATGGTAATACGACTCTCATATGGTAATATGGCGATCAGGCAATACGAGTGATCACTATTATGGTAATATGACTGTCATATGGTAATATGATGATCAGCAAATATAAGTTATAACTATTATGGTAATATGACTATCATATGGTATTATGGCAATCAGCCTATATGAGTGATCACTATTATGGTAATATGACTCTCATATGATAATATGGCGATCAGCCATTATGAGTATTCACTATTATGGTATAGTGACGATCAGCCAATATGAGTGATCACTATTATGGTAATATGGCTCTCATATGGTAATATGGCGATCAGCCAATATGAGTGATCACTATTATGGTATAGTGACGATCAACCAATTAGAGTGATCGCTATTATGGTAATATAACTGTCATATGGTAATATGGCGATCAGCCAATATGAGTGATCACGATTATGATAATATGACGATCTGCAAAAACGAGTGATCACTATTAAGGTAATATGACTGTCATATGGTAATATGGTGATCATCCAATAAGAGTGATCACTATTATGATAATATGACGATTTGCCAAAATGAGTGATCATTATTAAGGTAATGTGACTGTCATATGGTAATATGGCGATCAGCCAATATGAGTGATCACTATTATGCGTAATATGACTGTCATAGGGTAATATGGCGATCAGCCAATATGAGTGATCACTATTATGGGTAATATGACTGTCATACGGTAATATGGCGATCAGAAAATATGAGTGATCACTATTATGGGTAATATGACTGTCATGTGGTAATATGACGATAAGCCAATATAAGTTATTACTATTGTGGTAATATGATTATCATATGGTATTATTGCAATCAGCCAATATGAGTGATCACTATTATGGTAATATGACTGTCATATGGTAATATGGCGATCAGCCAATATGAATGATCACTATTATGATAATATAACGATTAGCCAAAATGAGTGATCATTATTAAGGTAATGTGACTGTCATATGGTAATATGGCGATCAGAAAATATAAGTGATCACTATTATAGGTAATATGACTGTCATAGTGTAATATGGCGATCAGCCAATATGAGTGATCACTATTATGGGTAATATGACTGTCATAGGGTAATATGGCGATCAGAAAATATGAGTGATCACTAATATGGGTAATATGACTGTCATACGGTAATATGGCGATCAGAAAATATGAGTGATCACTATTATGGGTAATATGACTGTCATGTGGTAATATGACGATAAGCCAATATAAGTTATTACTATTGTGGTAATATGATTATCATATGGTATTATTGCAATCAGAAATATGAGTGATCACTATTATGGTAATATGACTGTCATATGGTAATATGGCGATCAGCCAATATGAATGATCACTATTATGATAATATAACGATTAGCCAAAATGAGTGATCATTATTAAGGTAATGTGACTGTCATATGGTAATATGGCGATCAGAAAATATAAGTGATCACTATTATAGGTAATATGACTGTCATAGTGTAATATGGCGATCAGCCAATATGAGTGATCACTATTATGGGTAATATGACTGTCATAGGGTAATATGGCGATCAGAAAATATGAGTGATCACTAATATGGGTAATATGACTGTCATACGGTAATATGGTGATCAGAAAATATGAGTGATCACTATTATGGGTAATATGACTATCATTGGGTAATATGGCGATCAGAAAATATGAGTGATCACTATTATGGGTAATATATCTGTCATGGGGTAATATGGCGATCATCCAATATGAGTGATCAGTATTATGGGTAATATGACTGTCATAGGGTAATATGGCGATCAGAAAATATGAGTGATCACAATTATAGGTAATATGACTGTCATAGGGTAATATGGCGATCAGCCAATATGAGTGATCACTATTATGGGTAATATGTCTGTCATAGGGAAATATGGCGATCAGCTAATATGAGTAATCACTATTATGGGTAATATGACTGTCATAGGGTAATATGGCGATCAGAAAATATGAGTGATCATTATTATGGGTAATATAACTGTCATACGGTAATATGACGATCAGAAAATATGAGTGATCACTATTATGGGTAATATGACTGTCATGTGGTAATATGACGATAAGCCAATATAAGTTATAACTATTGTGGTAATATGATTAACATATGGTATTATGGCAATCAGCCAATATGAGTGATCACTATTATGGTAATATGACTGTCATATGGTAATATGGCGATCAGCCAATATGAGTGATCACTATTATGGGTATTATGACTGTCATACGGTAATATGGCGATCAGCCAATATGAGTGATCACTATTTTGGGTAATATGACTGTCATGTGGTAATATGACGATAAGCCAATATGAGTGATCACTATTATGGGTAATATGACTGTCATAGGTAATATGACGATCAGCCAATATGAGTGATCACTATTATGGGTAATATGACTGTCATGTGGTAATATGACGATAAGCCAATATAAGTTATAACTATTGTGGTAATATGATTAACATATGGTATTATGGCAATCAGCCAATATGACTGATCATTATTATGGTAATATGACTGTCATACGGTAATATGGCGATCAGCCAATATGAGTGATCACTATTATGGGTAATATGACTGTCATGTGGTAATATGACGATAAGCCAATATAAGTTATAACTATTGTGGTAATATGATTAACATATGGTATTATGGTAATCAGCCAATATGAGTGATCACTATTATGGTAATATGACTGTCATATGGTAATATGGCGATCAGCCAATATGAGTGATCACTATTATGGGTAATATGACTGTCATACGGTAATATGGCGATCAGCCAATATGAGTGATAACTATTATGGGTAATATGACTGTCATATGGTAATATGGCGATCAGCTAATATGAGTGATCACAATTATAGGTAATATGACTGTCATAGGGTAATATGGCGATCAGCCAATATGAGTGATCACTATTATGGGTAATATGACTGTCATGTGGTAATATGACGATAAGCCAATATAAGTTATAACTATTGTGGTAATATGATTAACATATGGTATTATGGCAATCAGCCAATATGAGTGATCACTATTATGGTAATATGACTGTCATATGGTAATATGGCGATCAGCCAATATGAGTGATCACTATTATGGGTAATATGACTGTCATACGGTAATATGGCGATCAGCCAATATGAGTGATCACTATTATGGGTACTATGACTGTCATAGGGTAATATGGCGATCAGAAAATATGAGTGATCACTATTATGGGTAATATGACTGGCATGTGGTAATATGACGATAAGCCAATATAAGTTATAACTATTGTGGTAATATGATTAACATATGGTATTATGGCAATCAGCCAATATGAGTGATCACTATTATGGTAATATGACTGTCATATGGTAATATGGCGATCAGCCAATATGAGTGATCACTATTATGGGTAATATGACTGTCATACGGTAATATGGCGATCAGAAAATATGAGTGATCACTATTATGGGTAATATGACTGTAATGTGGTAATATCACGATAAGTTAATATAAGTTATAACTATTGTGGTAATATGATTATCATATGGTATTATGGCAATCAGCCAATATGAGTGATCACTATTATGGTAATATGTCTGTGATATGGTAATATGGCGATCATCCAATATGAGTGATCACGATTATGATAATATAACGATCAGCAAAAACGAGTGATCACTATTAAGGTAATATGACTGTCATATGGTAATATGGTGATCATCCAATATGAGTGATCACTATTATGTTAATATGACGATTAGCCAAAATGAGTGATCATTATTAAGGTAATGTGACTGACATATGGATATATGGCGATCAGAAAATATGAGTGATCACTATTATGGGTAATATGACTGTCATAGGGTAATATGGCGATCAGCCAATATGAGTGATCACTATTATGGGTAATATGACTGTCATAGGGTAATATGACGATCAGCCAATATGAGTGATCACTATTATGGGTAATATGACTGTCATAAAGTAATATGGCGATCAGCCAATATGAGTGATCACTATTATGGGTAATATGACTGTCATAGGGTAAAATGGCGATCTGCCAATATGAATGATCACTATTATGGGTAATATGACTGTCATAAGGTAATATGGCGATCAGCCAATATGAGTGATCACTATTATGGGTAATATGACTGTCATAGGGTAATATGGCGATCAGAAAATATGAGTCATCACTATTATGGGTAATATGACTGTCATACGGTAATATGGCGATCACTATTATGGGTAATATGACTGTCATAGGGTAATATGGCGATCAGAAAATATGAGTGATCACTATTATGGGTAATATGACTGTCATAGGGTAATATGGCGATTAGCCAATATGAGTGATCACTATTATGGGTAATATTACTGTCATAGGGTAATATGGCGATCAGCCAATATGAGTGATCACTATTATGGGTAATATGACTGTCATAGGGTAATATGGCGATCAGAAAATATGAGTGATCACTATTATGGGTAATATGACTGTCATAGGGTAATATGGCGATCAGAAAATATGAGTGATTACTATTATGGGTAATATGACTGTCATAGGTTAATATGGCGATCAGCCAATATGAGTGATCACTATTATGGGTAATATGACTGTCATAGGGTAATATGGCGATCAGCCAATATGAGTGATCACTATTATGGGTAATATGACTGTCATAGGGTAATATGGCGATCAGAAAATATGAGTGATCACTATTATGGGTAATATGACTGTCATACGGTAATATGACGATCAGAAAATATGAATGATCACTATTATGGGTAATATGACTGTCATAGGGTAATATGGCGATCAGAAAGTATGAGTGATCACTATTATGGGTAATATGACTGTCATAGGGTAATATGGCGATCAGCCAATATGAGTGATCACTATTAAGGTAATGTGACTGTCATATGGTAATCATATCAGTCATAAGGTATCAGTCATATGGTAATATGTTAATTAAACAATATGAGCTGAAGTAGACATGATCTCGACAGGAAGGGAGAGGTATGTTACGTTGTACGAAACTATGTAATATGTATGAACAATACTGCGAAGGATATATTAATGAAAACTGTTACCGGAAGTATAAACAAATGTCATGGAAATACGGGTGAAGTAAACAGATATAAAGCTTTATAGACGTACAATGCACTGTAAGCAGAAAGAAACTAAAACGTAAGCGTATTGCTTTGTGGGGGGAAACGATCAAAATAAAAATTAAGTATGTTAAAGATAGCAATGAAAACTAAGCACTTAAAATAAAAATGAAACTAATTAAACTAAGGAGTAATGATGGATATTATGCTTAGTAGGAAACAAGAAGCAAACTATTGTGATTCTACGAAAAAAGGAATTTGATTACAATGGAAAACCCATAAAAATTAAGTACTGTTAAAAAAAGAAGTTGACAACTCTAATAATGTTCAAGAAGAATAATGGCACTAGACTAGAGCGGAATGAAACATTTACATTGCTAAGAAAAGAAAGTAAACTAATTTAAACTAAGGTTAAAAAATAACTGTTAGATAATAAGTGTTAATAGCTCTAACTAAAGTATAAGAAGGAAAATTAAACACCAATGGAAAAAAGCAAAATACTTCTATTCTTCATGAAGAACAATAGGATTTTGTGTGTACCTGCAAGGTATAAGGTAAACACCTCGTGATAAATAGACAAATTATGAAGAAACCTTAGGTTTAAAAGAACAACATGCAACTACATATACAGAATGAAATTATCAATGACGAAAGAAACTATATAAAATGTTAAACAAACAAATAAAGCAAGGACGGTGTGAATAAAATATGAAACACATCGATTTAAAAAAAATTATAAACGAAATATTTAAACAGTAGGTACATATGTGCTTCATATAGATGATACACTAATGGATAACACAGTCTACTTTGAAATACAAACATCGACTGCTGCGGGCATTAAATACTTTTGACATGACTGATGAGACTTCCAGTCGATCAGATAATCTAACCGTCACAGAACCGTATTAAAGGCCTTGTTTAACTTAGAGAGACAATAAAACCCTCAAGAAATCGCAGGAAAAATATTGTAATCCCCCAAGGGGTTCAATGAACTTTTAATTTCGACTGGTTTCATTCTTAAAGTCAGTTCTTTCTACAGAATAGTTGCCTTAAGTCGTTCTGAAACACTACGACTCCATCGCCTTAAGTTTCTATTACAAGAACACCATATTTTTAAACTTACTAATGTCTGGAGTTCGCCTGTCTTTATTAGTTACACACATTTTGTAATGGGTCCAAAAATGTATTTGCTTTATAAGTTATTACACTTTACTTGAACAAACTAAAACTTCATAACTTACTACAATAAAACTCCTCAGAAATAAACCCAACTAAAGTAGGTCAATTAAAAATCAACAAAAACGAAGAAATAAATTAAATCTCAATGAAAACTGTACTAACTTGTTTTTTTTTTAAATCACAGTTTCACACTTTTTCAGGACGATAGCAAGGAACTACTACGGTGACCTTGATACCAAAATGTCAACAAATCAATAAGATTGAAAACGTGATATGTTCTCAAGTATAATTAAATCTTATTCTAGAGAAAAACCGTGGTGAAATTTATTTAAACTTAAAACAGAAATTCTCTATATTCCTAAACTATAATCACTGCATCTTATTCGTTTGAGTACAGTTATCTGCCATTCCTAACCCTTCAAAATTCTCTTCTCTTGACTGTGGAGTACGATTCCAGTTTCGAAAATGGAGTCACTCCGAAACGCGTGAACAGAGGAGGATATTGAAGCGTTAGAAATGGGAGAAACCGTACTCAAACATATAGAAATATTCCTAACAGAAATGAAGATAGGTTGCATCTTATAGTATTACTTTTTTCAAAGATTCTATTTTCATTGTAGACTAGTTATTTGACTTAGGTTGTAGACTTTTCTCATTTTTTGTTGAGTTAGGGTGATCAGCCAGTGAAGCTCTTATCGCCTACGTACCTAAAGGACGGTAAATGATTGTGACTTAATTGGTAGGATTAAAATAAGGGTATAATACTCTCCGGTAAATGATACAGGGAATCCTTCAGGTGCGGATTATTTACCAGAAATATAATATCTGTTTGGATCCATGAAGAGCTTTCGACATTTTCATTCCCTTGTGAGAAGTGGATAAGAAGGGTAGCTGGAATTAGGTAGGGCTGAAGGTAGAGCGAAGAGGTTGAAAATAAGGACGAATCCATTAAGAGCTGTCGACGTTTTCATTTCCTTGTGAGAAGTGGATAAGAAGGGTAGCTGGAATTAGGTAGGGCTGAGTGTAGAGCGAAGAAGATGAAAAGAAGGACGAATCCATTAAGAGCTGTCGACCGTTCCATTTCCTTGTAAGAAAAGGATGAAGAAGGGTAGCTGGAGTTAGGTAGGGCTGAGGGTAGAGCGAAGAGCATGAAAAGAAGAAAGGATCCATGAAGAGCTGTCTAGATGTTCATTCCCTTGTGGGAAGAGGATAAGAAAAGTAGCTGGAATTAGGTAGGGCTGAGGGTAGAGCGAAGAGGATGAAAAGAAGAAGAAAGGATCCATGAAGAGCTGTCTAGATTTTCATTCCCTTGTGAGAAGAGGATAAGAAGGGTAGCTGGATTTAGGATAAAGGTAGAGCGAAAAGGATGAAAAGAAGGATGTATCCACCAAGAGCTGTCGACCGTTCCATTTCCATGTAAGAAAATGATGAAGAAGGGAAGCTGGAATTAGGTAGGGCTGAGGGTAGAGCGAAGAGCATGAAAAGAAGGATGAATCCACCAAGAGCTGTCGACCGTTCCATTTCCTTGTAGGAAAAGGATGCAGAAGGGTAGCTGGAGTTAGGTAGGGCTGAGGGTAGAGCGAAGAGGATGAAAAGAAGAAAGGATCCATGAAGAGCTGTCTAGATGTTCATTCCCTTGTGGGAAGAGGATAAGAAAAGTAGCTGGAATTAGGTAGGGCTGAGGGAAGAGCGAAGAGGATGAAAAGAAGAAGAAAGGATCCATGAAGAGCTGTCTAGATTTTCATTCCCTTGTGAGAAGAGGATAAGAAGGGTAGCTGGATTTAGGATAAAGGTAGAGCGAAAAGGATGAAAAGAAGGATGTATCCACCAAGAGCTGTCGACCGTTCCATTTCCATGTAAGAAAATGATGAAGAAGGGAAGCTGGAATTAGGTAGGGCTGAGGGTAGAGCGAAAAGCATGAAAAGAAGGATGAATCCACCAAGAGCTGTCGACCGTTCCATTTCCTTGTAAGAAAAGGATGAAGAAGGGTAGCTGGAGTTAGGTAGGGCTGAGGGTAGAGCGAAGAGGATGAAAAGAAGAAAGGATCCATGAAGAGCTGTCTAGATTTTCATTCCCTTGTGAGAAGAAGATAAGAAAAGGAGCTGGAATTAGGTAGGGCTGAGGGAAGAGCGAAGAGGATGAAAAGAAGAAGAAAGGATCCATGAAAAGCTGTCTAGATTTTCATTCCCTTGTGAGAAGAGGATAAGAAGGGTAGCTGGAATTAGGATGAGGGTAGAGTGAAAAGGATGAAAAGAAGGATGAATCCACCAAGAGCTGTCGGCCGTTCCATTTCCTTGTAAGAAAAGGATGAAGAAGGGTAGCTGGAATTAGGTAGGGCTGAGGGTAGAGCGAAGAGCATGAAAAGAAGGATGAATCCACCAAAAGCTGTCGACCGTTCCATTTCCATGTAAGAAAATGATGAAGAAGGGAAGCTGGAATTAGGTAGGGCTGAGGGTAGAGCGAAGAGCATGAAAAGAAGGATGAATCCACCAAGAGCTGTCGGCCGTTCCATTTCCTTGTAAAAAAAAGGATGAAGAAGGGTAGCTGGAATTAAGTAGGGCTGAGGGTAGAGCGAAGAGCATGAAAAGAAGGACGAATCCACCAAGAGCTGTCGGCCGTTCCATTTCCTTGTAAAAAAAAGGATGAAGAAGGGTAGCTGGAATTAAGTAGGGCTGAGGGTAGAGCGTAAAGATCGTTTCCAGTGGAAAATTATATCATTCCGTGAACATGGTTGGTTACGTAAGCAGCGGAAGTGAAGAGAGGGTCGCATGGTACCCGATTTAAAATAACGTTAAAACTAAGTAAGTCACTCCTGAGGTACTTGAAGTGCGTAGACTGCATACCTACTGCTAGGTGTTCATCTGATCCCCCTACCTCTGTTTGTACGTCTACTCTAAACTTCTCAGCTATCACCGAATACTTTTATTTCTTTCATGCCTAATAAAACACGGGTCATTCTGAGCATAATAATAACGACATCTGAGCATAAATTAACTTCACAGATAAACCTCGATTGCCTTCCGGATCATATCAAATATGTTATATTATGAAACAAAAAGAAGGACTTGTGAAAATTCAAGTTTGACTTTATTCCCAGCGGAGTTAGTCAAATTAAGTAATAAAGATATAATTTCAAAGTGTCAACTTTCTTAACCAATTTAAAAGTTCATCTCTTTGGATATTCTCGAGAAACTTTTTAAATTTAATTGCAATTTAAATTTTATATAAATCTAATTTATTACATACTTTTTATGTTCAGCATAGAGTTTTTTTAAACACAAACTAAAATTTTATAAAAAAATCTACACTGTTCCAAGTTTAATGTATCGTTTTGGGATATCCGGTTATGTTTAGTGCACTGATGCAGTCGTGGCTCCTAAGAAAAACAAGTGATATTAAAATTGTTTTTTTAAAGTCAATTTCTACTTAAATCGTCAAAGAAATATTTTATTTTAGTTTTTTTTTAGTTTTTAATTACAATTATTACATATTTCAAAATAACAATATTAATTGGCAAAATAGAAAGATAATTTCCTTGCAATTTTATTTTCTATTTTACTTTCTATGTATAGTGTTGGACTATTATTTTTGTTTTTTACTATTTATACACTATCTTATTTCATCGCATGCATTGTGTTGTAGTTTCTTTTCGCTTTCCTTTCGTATTGTCCATTTGTGAAGCAAGGTTCGATACCGTTAATTAAGTTTGTTTGTTTTATTCTTTTCATTCATTTTTAATGCAACACCGTTATTTATGATATTGTGTGGTAACCATGGCAACAATTTTTGGTTGTGCACTGGAGGTTTCAACGACAACCAAATGGGAATAAAAAAAAAAATCATATTCATCTTTGAGAAGTACATTTCTAGATGTGGGAAGTTGGCTCAGTGCTTAAAAGTGCTAGTCTTTGACCATGAACATACTCAGTTCGAATCCGACCTAGACCACCTGAATTTTTATAATTTAATTATTGAATAAGAATTTGAAAAACTATATTAACATCAATTGTCATCCATTATAGGTTAGAAGAATTTAAACATGATTGGACGAATAAAAACGTATTTAATTAACGATTGAAAATTTGTACATCGTATGTATCAGGAGAGCGTGAGCTAATATAGGGAATATATTATATTGGGTCTAACAAGTAATATAAAATATTTATGTAAATTCCAACTGAGGTTAACAGAGAAAACATTTATTTTAGTTACGCTAGAGCAATCTTTATGCTATTGTGTGGTAGCCATGGCAACAGTTTAAGGCTGTGCAATGGAGATCCCGACGACAACCAGATCGTGGAAAAAACTCATATACATTCATTTTTAACCGTAGAGTACTATTTATGTTATTGTGTGATAGCCATGGCAACAGTTTAAGGTTGTACAGATGTCGAATTCGACGACCACCAGAGGGTGGGAATCATATACATCTTTGAGAAATATATTTCTAGATATTGGAAAGTTGGGCCAGAGGTGAAGTGCGTTAGACTTAGAACATGATTACGCTCAGTTCAAATCCGGTTGGACCCCACACATTTTATAATTTAATTATTGAATAAATATTTGAAAAAAACTGTAATATCAATTGTCATCCACTACACGTAAAAAAATGTACTTGAAATTGAGTGGATGAATAAAACGTACTTTATTAACGATTGAAAATTTGTGCAATATATATATATATATATATATATATATATATATATATATATATATATATATATATATATATCAGAGAGTGTTAGGTAATACTCAAGATTTAATAATATCATCAAGTATAATAAATGTTATTGATTTTACAACAGGCAACCTTCTGTATCGCCATGACTACAATTCAAACATTTTAATTAAGGATCACTTTTGTTATGATCTATTTTATTATGATCTATTTTATTATGACCTATTTTATTATGATCTATTTTATTATGATCTAATTTATTATGATCTATTTTATTATGATCTAATTTATTATGATCTATTTTTTATGACCTATTTTATTATGATCTAATTTATTATGATCTATTTTATTATGATCTAATTTATTATGATCTATTTTATTATGATCTATTTTATTATGATCTATTTTATTATGATCTATTTTGTTATGATCTATTTTATTATGATCTATTTTATTATGATCTATTTTAGTATGATCTAATTTATTATGATCTATTTTATTATGATCTATTTTATTATGATCTATTTTATTATGATTTATTTTATTATGATCTATTTTATTATGATCTATTTTATCATGATCTATTTTATTATGATTTATTTTATTATGATCTATTTTATTATGATCTATTTTATTATGATCTATTTTATTATGATCTATTTTATTATGATCTAATTTATTATGATCTATTTTATTATGATCTAATTTATTATGATCTATTTTATTATGATGTATTTTATTATGATCAATTTTATTATGATCGATTTTATTATGATCTATTTTATTATGATGTATTTTATTATGATCTATTTTATTATGATCTATTTTATTATGATCTATTTTACTATGATCTATTTTATTATGATCTATTTTATTATGATCTATTTTATTATGATCTATTTTATTATGATCTATTTTATTATGATCTAATTTATTATGATCTATTTTATTATGATCTATTTTATTATGATCTATTTTATTATGATCTAATTTATTATGATCTATTTTATTATGATCTATTTTATTATGATCTATTTTATTATGATCTATTTTATTATGATCTAATTTATTATGATCTATTTTATTATGATCTATTTTATTATGATGTATTTTATTATGATCTATTTTATTATGATCTATTTTATTATGATCTATTTTATTATGATCTATTTTATTATGATCTATTTTATTATGATCTATTTTATTATGATCTAATTTATTATGATCTATTTTATTATGATCTAATTTATTATGATCTATTTTATTATGATCTATTTTTATTATGTAGCATCCTCAAAGTAATAAAATTTAACTTAAATAAATAATAAAATTTCAAAGCATAGTAAAATTTGCTCATGCAAAATAACCTAAAACACGATACGAACTTACATAATAAAACAACATATTTGATAGGGAAATTATTTACAAAAACTATTATGTTCTGAAACGGTACGTTTCGTAGGAGCCAACAGAATAACGTAGACGTCACTGATAATTTCATGTTCACTATTACAAAACCATATACTTAATTGCAGTTGTGAATGTGAATCTGATTGGTTGTTATTTGTCATTTATTCTTTAGGTGTTACTCGTTGGAACAGAGAATAAAATAAAATACGAAATTATATATATATATATATATATATATATATATATATATATATATATATATATATATATATTGTAATATTTCTTTTTTATATATATTTTTATATAATTTTGAATAATATCTTTATATTAACTTCATAGTAACTTTATAATAATTTTCTAGAGAAAAGAATAAAACATTTTCCTTTGTTGAAACATCTGTTATTTAACCCACTGATTATTTGATCTTCATGTCCTTACCTGGACAGGTAAGTTTTATCCTCTATGCAATAATTTTTAGAATTTGTACAATTCTACATTTGGAAAACATCAGCTGTTTCATAATTATACTAGCCGCCATCTTGGTTTTAATATTTTATAATTTTTTTTTTTAGGTTATGGCTCCATTGTTTACATTTTTTTTCATCAACTTTTAATTTACTTCTATTATATTCTGAATTATTGTTATTTATTACTTTTGTGTTTTTATATAAAAACATTACTATATATATATAAAATACGTTTTCTTGTTTAATAATTTAAAACAACATAGGTTA
>JBAIZL010000009.1:42808807-43046307 GCA_036971475.1 Prosapia bicincta | reverse complement strand
CCACTAATGGCTATCCAATGAACTTTTAAATAATTTGCATCCAATCACTTCAGAGATAAAACTGTGAGATGAACAAAGAAAATAAATAATTGAAATTTAAAATAGAGAGTAAAAGATATATGTAAATATTTAGTACTAGACATGAGTGTTGTGAAGAAAGGGTTGGGGAAACGGGCAGGCTTCTGAATAATAACAAGGGCTTCCTTGGTAACAAGGAATAATGAGACGCTCTAAAAGTGCCAGGCATACCACACTGGTAAAATGACTCCATAACTCGTTTTTTTGGATCCTCATTTTATTTAAAAATAAACTCCTACGTAATAAATTTACAAACTACCGAGTGCGAAATAGAGTCTACTGTACACAACACTGTTAATGTCGTGAAACCTCACACTAATCGTCCACTCATACACGAAGTATACGAACTAATGACTGCCGTGATAAATATCAGGAACATTTAGTCGTGCCAGCGACATTTTGCCCAATCACAACAGAGACAATCCCCCTCTCCTAGGCAGTAACACTGCGCTATATTTAGGCGAGCAGTGAGATCAAGGCCAGTGACAGCGACAATTCAACCTATGACAGCCATTTCCTCCAGTGACAGCGACAATTCAACCAATGACAGCCGTTTCATCAAGTGATCTCTACTTTTTGCACAATCTCAACGAAGGCAACATTCGATCGTTCGTTGTCACTGGAACTGGCATTTTTCATAGTTTGTCACTGGAACCACCAGCGGCAAACGAATATCAGTGACAAGTCACTGTGAAGGAAAATATCGACCACTATTCTTACCATAAAGGTAAAATAAAAATAATTCACAAGTAACCTCGTGTAAGGTATTTTTCATATTTTGTCACTGGTACCACCAGCGACAAACGAATATGAGTGACAAGTCACTGTGAAGAAAAATATCGACCACTATTCTTACCATAAAGGTAAAATAAAAATAATTCACAAGTAACCTCGTGTAAGGTATTTTTCATATTTTGTCACTGGTACCACCAGCGACAAACGAATATGAGTGACAAGTCACTGTGAAGAAAAATATCGACCACTATTCTTACCATAAAGGTAAAATAAAAATAATTCACAAGTAACCTCGTGTAAGGTATTTTTCATATTTTGTCACTGGTACCACCAGCGACAAACGAATATGAGTGACAAGTCACTGTGAAGGAAAATATCTACCACTATTCTCACCATAAAGGTAAAATAAAAATAATTCACAAGTAACCTCGTGTGTTTAAGGTATTTTTTCATATTTTGTCACTGGTACCACCAACGACAAACGAATATCAGTGACAAGTCACTGTGAAGAAAAATATCGACCGCTATTCTAACCATAAAGGTAAAATAAATATAATTCACAAGTAACCTCGTGCGTTTAAGTATCCGGTTCCCAAAAGGTTTAGTTATTTTCGCAAAACTAAAATTCCTACACAATCATCAAGGTTTACAACACATGCTTCTTTATAAACATATTCAACGATGCGTTACACATTTTTCAACAATATTTTTAAAGTTATAACAAGGCTATAAATTTTATGTTTCAACGAATGTAAAATAATAATGTCTGAACTTTACAAAAGTAACGACCTTGAAGTCCATAAGTTTGACAAGTCGTTAATTCATTGAGTTTGAACGTAAATACTTCACTAACAGTAATAAACAGCAAACTCCAAGAGTAAAACATTTCTGCAACGAAGCATTAGAGCAAGTTCGAGTAAATAGTGTCTTTAAAAAACTTTTTCAATAAAAAAAAATTAATAATTTTTTAAACTATAATATAAATACGAAACTATTAAAACATAGATTTTGTGAATTTCGCTATCATGAATGTTTTTATGGTGTTTCATTTCTATTTAGTCCCGGGAGACCGAGCCTAGCTTGAACAAGACAGGTCATTTATGGTAAGTTAATTAGGTAAAATACAAAGTTGTATTTATTAAATACACAAAATAGACACATTTTGCATAAACAAATTAAACACTTTATAATACACAATATATCATATCGTACATATCTACTTCCACATGGTTCGGGTTGTCTGTTGACATTGGTGGAGCATTACAAACAGATGTTATATGCTCTGCCCAATTCGCGGCCAAGACGCCTCGGGATCAGGACGAGACTGGTGCCGCCCTCGGATTGGGCAGCACTGTTGAGCCAAAGACTGGCCAAGGTCATCACCTACTGTTTAAAAATTAGGATAATAAATCATAAGGATAGAGTTTCATAAGAATAAGATGGGAACTCTAGGAGGCACTGGGGCGAAATCCCGATCTTAACCAAGGTTGAGATCATTGTCAACCGATTTCTCGTGGCCGAAAACCCCAAAAGAAATCAAAAATCCTTGGGGCAAAAAAAATATTTCCGGGTCCGTGGTTATTTAACGAGAGTGTTAGATTAAATTGGTATGACTTATGTTCTTATCTACGTATTTATCCAAGATAAATAAACTATTAGCAAATGTAATTTACACATAGGAACCGAAAGAATCATTTCACTCACATCTTTTTAACTCCAGGCGTCAAGTCTTTGGGTATTATGAAGAAGGTGTCGCCATAGCACAAGCAGTCCGGGTCTGTGTCGTAGACAGACGCGTTGGAGCATACACACCGTGAGCCGAGGATCCTCTCATGCGGGAATGTAAATGGCGGCAGCTCGGCTCTGTATATTGGCAACCATGTGGCCAAGCTTACGATCACCAAGACCGGCCTGTAACATGATAGAAATACGTCAATTGTGACCAAAGACTAAAACAAGTAACATAAAAATAAATTTGTGAAAGTTAATTAAAATATAAGTCAACACAGAAGAATTTTAATTCAGTTTCTTTTATGTACATACGTATGTAGAATAACGTATGTAGAAAAATAAAAAGCGAATGTTCATGCAATTTTCCAATTTCCTTTTTATGTATGGAGTTCATATTACTATGTATGGAGTTTGTATGTATTATTATATTTGATGTTATTATTTATACGTTTTAATTTTTTCGTCGCTTGCATTGTGTTGTAGTATCTTTTCGCTTTACATTCTCATTGTCCGTTTGTGAAGCAAGGTTCGATACTGTCAATCCAGTTGGTTTATTGTATTCTTTTCATTCATTTTCAATCCTTGAGCATTATTTATGATATTTTGTAGTAATCATGGCAACAATTTAAGGTTGTACAATGGAGGTTTCGAAGACCACCAAATGGGAGCGAAAGAGAAATTCATATACTTCTTTGAGAAATACAATTCTTTTTTAAATCTCTTATTAAATCTCCATTTTTAGATGTTTTAATATCAAGAAAAAACAATACTTTAAGTTTTAACGTTTATAGAAAACCAACTCACACAAGCAGATTTATTACCAGTGATTCATTTCACACAATATCACATATAAAAGCCGCTTTCAATTATATGGTGCATCGTTTAATTAATTTGCCTTTATCAGAGGAAAATTATAAAAATGAGCTGAATTACATTTATAGTGTAGCAAGCTTCAATGCATATAGTAATGTGTTTATAGATGAAATTCACAAAAAGATTGATAAGACAATAAGAAATCAGAGAAGCACGTTAATGAGAGATTTAAAGGGGGGAAATGGGTAAAAATAACACACCATCCTCCGCTGTCTAATAAAACTAGAAAATCTCTAATTAGGAAAATATATTAATTTGAACGTTACAATTGCCACTGCAAATAACCTAAAGAAGTTGTTAGGGGACCATAAAGACGCCATACCTAATGAAGGAAAGTGAGGAATCTACTGCCTGAAGTGCAGCGAGTGTCCTCTGAAATATATAGGCCAAACAAAAAGAGATATTAAAACTAGGGCTAAAGAACATTTTTCCCACTTTAAATATAATAGACCAGAAAGATCTGCGATGGCGAAACATTGTTTAGAGGAAGAGCACGAATTTAAAGTATACGATGTAACCCTATTAAAAAAAAAGTTGTTAAGTGTAGTGAATTGTATGCATGGGAAACTTTGTATATTAATAGGAATAAAAATAATATTGTAAACAATGAGTCAAGCCCTATTCCAAATTCTATATTACTGTAATTAGCGTGACACAAAAAGGGGGGGGAAAGGTTACTGTAACTTTTACGTGAAATATTTTGACATAATAATAAAGTGTAATATTCATTATTTATTTTGTTTATATGTAATTATGTTGTATGTTACAAATTGTATTGTAATTATTGAGTTAGATACAAAATATCTATTTGATGTATCATGTTTAAAGCAGGGTTAGTAACTGTTGTTTTGACAAGTGGACGTGGTAACGCCTACTGTATAAATACGGAAGTGTAACCTTACTTTCACCCTAGTTGTAAGTTAGAGTTTGTAATAGTAACACTCATTGATGATGATGACTTGGTCATTGAAACGCGTATGAGAAATAAATGATTAATTCGTGAGTTTTGTGTATGTCTTTTATTTATTTTTAACATAACCTCACAAGCTAAGCTCAAAGAATATTTGTTTTATATTTATTTGATTGTAATTATAAAATAAAAAACTAGTAAAGTAAATGTTTTTTTGTTGGTCTCTTTAAAGGAATTGACTTTAAAACTTTTATATTACTTGTTTTTATTACGTCCGCTTATTCTATACACGGAACAATTGTATTACGAACAAACAAAAATACGACTGTCATAGCTAAATTATTATTTTTAAATAAACTATTTTAAATACTGCCATAAGTACTTGAGAAACTCGCGTTTGTTGTTCTCTCCGTTTTTAATGACTCCTTAAGCTGAGTTCATTAAATATCTTTACTCATTGCCGGATGCTGGATACAACAAAGAACTTGGCAATGACACCAGGCATTAATGACAGCTACTGCAAAAAAAGCAGGCCAGTTCATTGTAGACAATTTAATTTCACAGGACCAGAACAAATCCGTTCTTTGACAAGTATTTGTTTTTCACAGTTTCCTTGTTTATACGAGTGGTTTTTTTTAATAAATATAAACAAGTCATTAAAAAAAAAATTAATTCAATTCCAACTTTGGTCAACAAAGGCAAATTTTCCTACTGTGTGGAAAAATATTTTATTTTATATACTTTTCATTAAATAATTACAATTATTATAAGTATGTATATACATACGTCAGAATAACAATATTAAGTGGCAAAATTTAAAGCGAATATAATTAATTAAATTGAATTATTGAATTAATCTTTTTTAACTGTATTAATATCAAGTTAAATTCACTACAAAATTTAAAAAATCTATTTTAATTTGAGTGAATGAATAAAAAGTATTTTATTAACTATTGAAAATGTGAAAAATATATTTAAATATAGGTGTGTGTGTGTGTGTGTGTGTGTGTGTGTGTGTGTATGTGTAGGTTATATCATTGTTTTTCCTGAAGATGCTAATACTTATTTTATTGTGCGAAAAGCATTTACAAATATATATATATATATATATATATATATATATATATATATATATTTGTAATTTCTATTTCTAAATAAACATATGTTTTAGGCCTATAGCTTACATTATTGTAATTTTCATTCCTGATGATGTTGGTACTGTTTGCCAACGAAAAGCTTTGAATATAAAATAATAAATATTCTTGTATTTGAATAACCTGTGTTGTTTTAATATATATATATATATTAAGACAGTTCTTGTAACTGAAATGTTCTCAGTAAATGTATATAAATATATTTATTTGTTTATTTAAATAGAGATAGTTTGAAATAATAGTCGGAATTGAAGGGAAAACGTATTATACACTACTCCTTAGCTATATTGCATGCTACAATCGTAAGTACCGAAAGGTTTCTAGATTTGAAGGTTGCAATATGATGATTGATGAAGTGGTATCTTTACTTACACCAAATTCGGTCAAAGCATTTGAGATTTATTTAGGCAAGATCCACCCTTCTATTGATTGCAATCAAGCAAATATTGTAATACCTTCTGTCGATTACATTGGCCCTAAAATATTTCGAAAGCTTTTGTTCTGTCTTTCAGTTGCAGCTGCTTAGCATACTCAAACCAAATCCCTTATACTTACTCTAACAACGTATCATAAACAGTTAACAGACCTCGTTATTGCGGATTTCCACCCTATATTTTCCCCAGTTCAGTGCTTTCGAGATTTAGTTTTTAAAACGTTATGTTGAGATTTAGTTATGTTGAGTGAAAACGTTTGTAAATAGAAAGTATGCTTTTCTTAAATTATTGACTGATAGGTTTTAATTAATCTTGCAAAGGGAAGTGGCGGCTGGGAGCTAATGACATCGTACAACTAAATTCATCTCTCCCATTTCTATCTACATTTGCCCATTTATAGGTCTTGTCTTTGTAATGTCTGGCTCAAAATATTCAATACTACTTTTTATTACAACCTTTCATTACCATTACAATGAAAATATTGGAAATTAAACCCAATACCACAAAAACAATGAAAAATAACAAATGATAAAAGCTGCTTAACATTGTGTTATTTGTTTTTTTTTTTGTGGTATTGGGGTTATTTTCAATATTTTAATTGTAATATATTGTACCACTATGCTCTTGGTATTGTATATTTCATAACCATGTTAACATTTTTTTCTGTAAAATAAATAAAATAGTGAAAAAAATTACTATAAACACAATGTAATTACGATAAAATAAAATAAGGTAAATGAAAGAATCAAACGTTTCATTTTATACTGAATTACTGTCCTTCTCGATCCTCCATAACAACTCTGCAACTCGAGAGGATCCCAGCCGTCTATCTCTCGCCTCCTACAATAGGCTACTAGTTTTTAAGTTTTAGTCTTAATATGTTTAAATTGTAAAAACTCCTGTTTTTTTATTCCTAATAATACCATCATGTATCTGTTTCATCATATAAAATGCTAGTTAAGTTAAGTTAGTCTAAGACCATCCATGACACCTTTGCTATTCCGTTCTAGCTCTAGGTCTTATTAGACATTTCTACACTATCCTATGTCCCACAAACACCCTTACTACATACTTGAACCCCCAAACACAAAACAAAAAGTGTCACACAAAAAAATGTCAGTCAGCCAGTCCAAATGTTTAATATAAACGTAGCCCCCCAGAATAAAAACCTTATTACCGTCCCACTCAAAACATCCTACTTTGCAGATGCCCTTCCTACAGCCCCTACCAAAAGCCCTGTTCCCATATTCCTACCCCTAGCCATTGTCGGTGACAATGCATAACTTCGAGGCCCACCAAACCCCCTCCTTCTCTGACTGACTGAATTACTTTTTGTGTGATTTGAAAAATATGTTTTTCATTTTAAAATAATGTATTTATATATTATATATAATTAAAATATTCTAAATAAAAGATAAAAGTTAATTTTAATTAAAAACTATCAATGTCAATACTCTACGTAATTGCACATAGCTTACAGAACTAGCTCAATGCGATAACGAAAAGTTAATCTAAATCGTTATTCCCCAGTAGACGATCAGGGGCTTGACGCGTATATGGTCGAGTGAGTTCATTTAAGGGTGGAAAACTTGCACAGTTGCTAGTATCCTAAGCTCCACGGCGCCTCTTTTCTTGCTCAGAGTAGCGGACGGATCCTATCTTTAGCCGCTACATAAGTTTCCAAAACCTGTCCATGTATCTAGTTTGAAAGTGAGTTGTCTTCACCCGTAAAGAGCTCATAATTAATAAAAGGCTGTACTTACTCCCGTCATAGTGCTGTTTTTAACCGTATTTACAGACTTTGTATATTGGTTTTATGCCTAAGGACACATTGAAACTTAACATCTGTGGATAATTATTTACTTTTAATATCAATACCTCAAACAAAAAGTAAAATTTAATTATTAAAATAAAGTTTTGAGGAACATTTAATAATTTTAAATACTATTTCGTTTGATTGTTTAAGTTGATAAACCAAAAACTTTGTGAAATCCAACAACATAAATAAATCAAGGTCTGTTAAATCTTTGCAGCCTATTGAACAGTAAAACTGATTGCATTTTAAGGTGTAAGTTACTTTGGCAATGTATATACTTCTTATCGCAATAAACTTCACTTCTATAGAGTCCCAGACAGGACGTGAGGTTTGGATCTCTCCCTATTGACTCCGTCAGGTTGGCGGCATACAGTCGTCTTATTTATTACCAACAATTTGCCCTTCCCGCCGTTGTCTTCCATAACGTATATAGCACTTAAAAACACAACATTACAAAAAAACAATTCCGTAACACTACTATATATAAATTTCGAACAAAGAGATTACTTTTAGTTTAGAATAATGAGCTATCCGTACGCGAATATCTTGACAATAGTGGTCTTCCTGTATACTCTCCTATTGTATTACCCCACATTGCCTCACCCAGTACTGAGAACGGCAGCGCGTGGAGCACGAACCTACACATATCCTTTTTTACGTCTCAAAACTTCAAATATTTTAAAAAAGGGAACAATTACTTTCATACACAAGTATTAGCAACGTTTGTAAGTAGATATCAAGACGTTATCTTAAAACATTCATGATGTATTGCAACGTTTTTGAGGAAAATTAATTTTCACCCACTTTCAAGAAATAATTTTTATTAAATTAATACATTGAAAAAATTTCCTTCAGAATTACAACAAACTTTTATGGTTTTGTTTGTGCGTTTGTTGTCAATCGGATAGAAGATTATGGCTGTTTGTGATGTGTTCAAATGTGCAGAATTTGGTTTTATCTAGGGTTTTTCTTCGACCCCAGGTGATTTTTTTTTTTTAGATAACAATTTATAAATTTTGTTAAGGAATTAACAATAATTAATAACAAAGAATTATTACTCTTTTAAAGAAAACTTATCGATATTACAGACGGTTTTGATCAATTTAATAAACTCTTTACAATTCGTCTCAATTAAACATTATATTTTAATAATGTAAAGAATTAAGTCATTAAATATAATTTCGTTATTGTTTAGAAAAAGATAGCAACGAATTTAAGAAATCGATAATATTTATGAATAAGGTAAATGTTTATTTTAAAAAAAAATTATTCAAAACTTAAAGAAAATTAAGTTGCCGACCAATTAATCAAAATGTTCTTATTAATAATTTAAAAGATCTTTTACTCTCTCTCTCTCTCTCTCTCTCTCTCTCTCTCTCTCCCTTTCTCTTTCCCTCTCTCTTTCTCTCTCACTCCCTCTACCAAATTGCTTTGAAGGTTTTTGAAAACCAAACACGGAGGTAGGTAAACACTATCAGCTGTTTCAGTTTTTACTTAGAGGTTATTTAAGGCTATGTTTAAATCACTTTTAAAAGCAATATTTACTATTATATTAAAATCGAATGGTGTCTATCTTGTGTGTGTGTGTGTGTGTGTGTGTGTGTGTGTGTGTGTTACTTAATCATGTAAAAACTACTGGATCCATTGTGCTGAAATCTTACATGAACATTCTTAGGGTCCCTAGTTAACACATAGGGCTATTTTTATTTAGAAGTTCCATCAGGGCAACGCTGCACTGGCCTTGAAAACTCCTTCAACACTCAATTATGTATATTCCACTATATACTTGGGTTAATCAGCTGATAAAAAATGTGTTTGTAATAACATTTAAAAGTCACTTTTACACACATTTAAACAGCTGTAGTAAATGTTTTTTATATCCATTTTTCAAGGTTAGTTATACTTTACAAACGTCACGTTACAAGTAGACATTTTTCCTCCTCTTGGTTTTGGTATTTTTGCTTACGTGTTTCAAGTGGAAGGAACCTACATATTTTCATTAAAGAAAACAAACTGTAAATATTGTTTATAAGTCTGTTTTATAAAAAAAATTTTTAAACATTGTCATATTAAAAATCGTTTCAACAACCTAAAGTTAACATGTTTCATTGCTGTTTTGTATTTCGGAATGCAACAAGCACAATACAAATATACGTCAACCCTGTACGAAGGACGAGTACTCTGCTAGCTATTTATACATTTTGAAATGTACATTAGATTGAATTATGATTTAATATAACTGTTTTTAAAACTGGTTTGTATGCTATTTCTCGTATACTGGGTGTAATTATATAATTTTTCCTAATTCGTTATCATTAAGTACAGCTGTCAAATATACTGGTTTGTTACTTACGTAATCATGATGTATTAACTTACTAAAGTTTACAATTTTCCATTTCTTTAATTACAGTTATATATTTGTAATTGAATCTTACATGATGATGAAACAATGTCATTGAAACACGTTTGAGATTAGTTTTATAATGTGAGTTTTATATATTTCTTGTGTTTATTACTAAATTATATTAATTATATCTTATTTTAATTTTCACTCCAGTCCTTCACCAAAATCACTCCACTGGTAAAATCTAGTGCTTAATTATTTTTTTTCGAAGTGACAGCCTTGACGTATTTAACGATACTGTAGATCTTGATAAAATACATGCACACAAATGTACTCTAGTTAGCTTCTTAAACTGAACTTTATTGATAGAAACTGTCATCGTTTTGTAAAGTTCTATTGTAAACATCAGTAACAGAATTGAAATAATTAAATCAGAGCTACATCTGCCCAATTGGAGGCCGAGTGTAATCGCGGATATATGTCATTAGGATTAGAATTAAAGAACAAATACTAATGATGGTATTAGCGATATCGAGACGTCAATTGGAGAATGAAACAGTGGAAGAAATGTTGAAATTGTGCTGTTCATAGCAAACGGCACGACGAAATATGGTAAAATAGTCAACCTGTTTTAAAAGTGCTGTGTCGGCGAATATGATTGATTGATGTTGACGCTGGAAAATAACCTGTTCTGACCCGTCGTCAATATTATTAACGGGAAATAATCTTCTGCAGAATCGATAGGCGTTGTTTAAGCTCTATTACAAACATCGTTGGCAGGCAAACGAGATTTTTGTGATAGCCTATAGTGGATTAAACAGGCGAGAAAAGTAAAATTTTAATAATGTATGCCTGTGTAAGAGAGAGGGAATGGAGAAGAGAAATACGAATTTCAAGCGTTTAAAATTTGTTTAACATTATAACATACTTAATTTTTGGAATCACGTAGAGTATAGTGCGGACTACGTAACAGTGCACTTGGCTTTGAGAGATCGCAGTAGGTGAGACGAAAGGTAGAGGGCCAGTATGAATACTTCCCTACAAACATGATAAGAACTGTCAAAACACTTACATTCGTGGTACAGTCGATATTAGATAAATTCGATGATTATCTTCGGTATGAAGTAACAAACAATATTGAAATAAAATGTATTTCAAGATGGTAAGATGTATCCATTGTTGGAATATTCGTGAATCAGAAAGCTGGTATAGTGCGCACCATGTAACCGTGCACTTGGCCTTGAGAGATCGCAGTAGGTGAGACGATGAATACTTCCCTACAAATATGATAAAAATTGTCAAAACACTGACTTGCATGGTACGGTCGATATTAGATAAATTCGATGATAAATTAACTTCGATATGAAGTAACAAACAATATTGAAATAAGATGTATTTCAAGATGGTAAGATGTATCCATTGTTGGAATACTCGTGAATCAGAAAGCTGGTATAGTGCGCACCATGTAACCGTGCACTTGGCCTTGAGAGATCGCAGTAGGTGAGACGATGAATACTTCCCTACAAACATGATAAAAATTGTCAAAACACTGACTTGTATGGTACGGTCGATATTAGATAAATTCGATGATAAATTAACTTCGATATGAAGTAACAAACAATATTGAAATAAGATGTATTTCAAGATGGTAAGATGTATCCATTGTTGGAATATTCGTGAATCAGAAAGCTGGTATAGTGCGCACCATGTAACCGTGCACTTGGCCTTGAGAGATCGCAGTAGGTGAGACGATGAATACTTCCCTACAAACATGATAAAAATTATCAAAACACTGACTTGCATGGTACGGTCGATATTAGATAAATTCGATGATAAATTAACTTCGATATGAAGTAACAAACAATATTGAAATAAGTTGTATTTCAAGATGGTAAGATGTATCCATTGTTGGAATATTCGTGAATCACAAAACTGGTATAGTGCGCACCATGTAACCGTACACTTGGCCTTGAGCAGAAGAGACGGGAAATAGAACCTCAATATAAATACTTTCCTACAAACATGTAAAGGGGTGTCAAAACACTGACTTGATATTTGATAAATTCAACGATAAATTAGCTTCGGTATGAAATAAAAATCTTGAAATATTTGTAGACAAGTCGGATGCAGAAGATGTTGATGTATAGAACATTCCTAGTATATCACATGTTTTCAGAAGTGGTAATATACGAGAAATCTCGTACGATCTCTCAAGGCCAAGTGCACGGTTACGTGGCCGCACTGTACAACTCCAACTATACGCTCCGACTATCCGGATCGCTGATTATCCAAATCACTTTTAGATTTCCAGAGAAAAATAAGACAGTAACATATTGCGATTTCCAAAATAGTAGCATAATTATTCTATTTACATGTTCTATTGGGCTTTTCTACACAAAGCCGTAGCGTAAACATTATTTTGGTGCTGAGTCGGCGTCTCGGTGCAGTTCTGTGTAGCTAACAGTTGTTTCATCGCCACGCCGGCCCCGCCCATCTGTCACCATTCGTTTTGATTAGTCAGTCAGTGTGTTTTTGGCCTGTTAATTTGACGCCACTCTTTGAGTTTTGTTGTTTTGTTTGTGGGTGCGTTTTATCTTTCATCACTGCTTTTAAAAGAAAACTAGTTGGCTTACCGTTAACAGATAAACTAATTATAGACCAATCGCATACAGAGTTACGGGTAACTATTTGGCTGAGATGTACGGTGTTGGACAATCAACGATTTCAGACATAAAAAGGAGCAAACCTACAATTTTAAACTTCATGTCAATGAAGATAAAAACTTGAAAATGAAGATAAAAGCTTTTCAAGAAAATCAATGAAAGCAGCAAAAAACGTAGTATATACTATGTAATTTACTCTAAATATACTATTGTCCAAGAGTAAAATTTACCAAGTTTTATATAGACTTTTCGCCAAATGGACAACCAAATTCATAATGTGCTACATCTTTATTTACTATTAATCATATTTTGTATTATTTATTTCCTTCTTGTGTTTTGAATATTTTCCACATGTTAGTACCTCTTTACAATAAGCTTTTGCTACGTTTTAGAGAGAGTTCTTTCTGAGCGAATATTTTTGCAATTCACATATGACGCGTCCTTTTCCACTTCAGCGAACCGAATCGACCTCTAGAACGTGCCCCAAAACATTTTCTGTTTATCATACATTATGCCCGCAACAGTGGCCATTCTATGAATTCTCCACACAGAGAACATGTTCATCATATCTAAAGCTTCTCAAATAACTGTCTAAAAGTTAGATATTGCACCACGAGTAGCAAGTTATAGCTTGAAGTTGTCCATAAATCGGGTTCCCAATGCAAGGCGCGCAATGCAACGTTTCTAACACAAGCTGGCTGCGATTCAACACAATTTGCTTAATTTGCAACACACGCCGGAGATTAGATGTAAATTATAAACGCTTCCTAATAAATAAAACCTTCTATAAAACTTTTCTCTTTATACGTTTGGCTTTAAATCTTACAAAACAACTTTGCAGATTCACCAATGTTAATGCAATTCAAGAGTAAATACATCGCATGTGGTAAATAACGTTAAATGCAAATCACAAACTTATGTATTCCCCGAGTTTTGATTTAATTTCAAAGAGTAAAGTTTTACTGCAAAACGTTTAACTTGAAAGTCAAAACATTAATATTAATTATTAACTATAATTTCGTTTATTAAAGTGAAATATGCAACACTTCAAAGATTTTAGCTTTCAACATCTAAATTTGTATTAAACATGATTGGCAAGGAGAAGCATTTCAGACCAGACGTCTAAACGAGCATGCGCAAGATTAAAAAGACGTATAAAGTCTATTAACGAGCAAGATGTTAACCAAATAAATCACGAGCTTCTAATATTTCACCGTCTAAACAATCACAGTAATACCTGACTGGAGTCGAAGATTTGCGATGTGCTAATTAAAGTTAAAGGTAATTCCCAGTTAGATACGTTCCAAGAACCACGATAAATACGAACCGCCTTTAGTATAACGGAATGCACTGATTAAAGAGTAACACATTTATCCTGATTAAGAATAGGTAGCTTCCAGTCTGCCCATGCACTATCATAATTTCCCCTTTTCTCTGTACAACAGGTTAATTGTATCCTTTTACCATCTTTATTACAACGGAACATTTTTTTCCAAATCTTTATAAACAGATGAAGGGATGGTCACTTGTTGGTATACTAGTGGTATGCTACCCTGCAACCTTATGACATGTCACTTCTACATCCCCTACAAGTGGACTTATGTCTCTACATTGATCCTCTCTATAATTACAACCCTTACCTGCGTAAGCGATGATAGTCATGCATACTGTCAGTCTGTTAGAGACGGCAACATTACAGCATGTGGGTTTATATATATAGTAAATAAGGTGAAGATAGTTTGGGAGATTTGCTAGAATATTATTGAGCTCCTGAAGTATAGACAAAACATGTAATATAAAAACATTTTGTAAGGTAAATTCCTGTTGAGGTCCAAAAACATGTATCATTGTTTGTTTATTTCCAGTTAGTTTCTTTATTTTATTTTTTTCATTTATTTTTAACCCTAGAGTACTATTTATGATATTGTGCGGTAACCATGGCCACAGTTTAAAGTTGTACAGATGTACAATTCAGAATTCTACGATCACCAGAGGAGGGAAATGCATATACACCTTTGAGAAGCGTAATTCTAGGTATTGTAAACTTGGCGCAGTGCTAAAACGCTCTGGACTTCGAACATGAAGATTCTCAGATAGAATCCAGATTGATTCTCAAATTGTTATAATTTAAATATTGATTTGATTAATTGGATGAATAAAAATGTACATTAGCGTTTGCAACATTGTACGAGATATATATCAGAAGAGTGTTGAACTAATAGAAGGAATTAAAGCCGATGATCTACTCTTTTAGCAACGAGTATACCTTGTCGTTTATATATTATGCAAAAACTAATATAAGAATACACGAATCCGTCACAACTTCGCAAATCGTAATGTGTATAACATATATAAGCATTATTATAATAATTTATTCGCAATAATATATGTAAATTTAAACTTATTACCCACACGTGTTACCTACATGTACGTAGGTCACGTAGAAATAACTATGTCGATAATAAGTGTAAGAAGCTACAATAGTAGATTTAAGTTAATGTTGGCTTGCATTTAAATCCAATCCAATTCAACTGTTGCCATGGTTAACACACAATATCATAAATAGTGCTCTAGGGTAACTAAATTTAAAGTTTTCGTTATTAACCACAATAGAAATTTACTTTAAAATTGTTTTTCAATATTACTTGCCTTTAAATTTAATTAATAAACCCAATAACTACAAACACAGACATATTTTTTCAACAAGAAACAACTGATTAATAATCAACTATAAACCATAGCTAAATATATTCACACAACTTTATGTATGTTTCGCTAACATAGTTAGCATCATCAAAGGGTTGCAAATATACAAGTACACATTCCTGATGGCGAAATGTGTAAATATTTGTAGCAAGAGTTGATAACTGTTGGTTAATTATAATTAATGTGCCCTCTATGGTGATTTTAAAATAACCACTGTTCAAAGGTTTTCGCCGATTGATAATATATGCATTATTTTCACTTCGAAGCACACAAAAACATAGCTGACCTACATTTTGGACTGCGTTCTAATCGTTGTTTGTTTCCTGTGTCTATTGATTATTTGTAATGGGAAAAAATTTCATTATATATTACTTACTAAAGGTATATTATTTTTTTAAATATATTTACTTTTTTACCTCTAGCATGTTTTTTATAATATGCTATTGTAACCTTTTAGTTTAGATTTAAACATTTCATGTATTGACAAAATTAGTTTTCCTTGAATTTTGAACAAAACGTTATTCTTGAATTTGAGGTCAACACTCAACAAATTAAAATTATTTTTCAACAGATTTCAAAGCCATTTCTGTACAATTATGCCTCCCAAACGAGTGACAGGTCTGATTTTTCGTACAATATACAAAACATATTTTACATCCGAGTGCACTTCAATAAATAACATTCAACCAAGAACCTTTACTACCACTCTTTTCTCGAACGACTACTATAAGTTTAGCACTTCATGTGTTAATAATATACGAAATTAAACTCTTGAATTTTTGTAATCCATTGCGTTTGAAACTTAATAATCACTTTTACTTATATTATCACCGTCCAAACCCTAATTTATTTTGTAAATTTGTGAAAACCTACAAAGACGGAACGTTTTCGATCGCTCCGTGGCGATCTTCATCAGTTTCTAAATTTTCCGCTTGGAGTTGTTAGGTTAAGCGGTGACGGTTTTAAAGGCAGGTTTTCAATAGTGTCAAATAGTATGAAAAAAATAAATTAAGGTTCGGATAGTCATATTTATTGAAAAAGTGATTAATTAAAACGCCATTTTGTGGAAATCTACATCATTTTTATAACTTTCCAAGGCATCAAGATTTTTCTATTAATTTATATATATTTTTTAATTTTAAAAAACTAATAGAATTTTAACCAATTATTGGATTTAAGATACTTGAATATACTTTAAAATAAGCGTAACATGTGTTTTTCAATTTATATTTAGTTGGAATTTGAAAAACGTTTTTACACAATAATATCGAGAATCCCGATTTTTACAAACTCAGCAGTGTTTATTCTCTGAATTGGAATTTAACAAACGGAATCTTATTGAAACTTCTTACCTGTAACATTGCTGTAATATTATAATTTATAATTAAACGAAAAATAATCCTATAAATTTGCGTAGAATTTTTAATTTTATGTAAACTGTTATTTAGAGTATCATAATTGCCTGCCTTTCCCAGCTTCGTCACACTCCCCGTTGACGCGTTTCGGAGGTCCTCCATCTGTCAGAACCTTTTATGAACTGTACTTCACTGCATGGGAATCGTCTTTAATCTTATCCAGCTATCCCCTCATTTCTATATTTAAATTTTATCTCATACCGGTTCAGCTGTTCAACTCCCTGTCTATTTGCAGGGAAGAACAGTTTATAAAAAGTTCTGAGAGAAGGAAGACCTCCGAAACGTGTGAACAGGGAGTGTGACGATGCTGGGATGGCAGGTAATTATGATAAGAATATACATCACAGCGGAAATTTATCAAAAGTTTTATGTTAACTGTTTCATTAAAAACAATATTTTATCATAACTTTTTAATTAAACTTTTTCGTTGTAAGAAATTTATTTCAACTATGAGTTTATTAAAGCATAAAAAGTTATATTTGTTTTCATTATTTCCTCTTCCTAAAATAATAGTGATTTTTTAATTGCAGATGTTACTAAAATAAGCGATAAATTTAATTTTTTTTAAATTATTGATTTATTCTTTTAAAACATTAAATAAAATAGATATCTGCTTCATAATTTTAAAAATTATTCCTTCTGTTTGTTTATTTTACTTATTAAATCTGATAAACACAGTGCTTTTTAATATTCTTAATGAACGTAACTGTTCAGAAATAATTAAATAAGCAGCCGGTGGGGAAAAAAGCTGAGACATGGACGGAATGGCGAAGGAAACGTGAATTAAAATGCAGCCCGAGAGACTATTTGTCTGGTTACTAAGTATAAACCTGAAATACGATTATGGTAATTGTTACTAGCCGTCACACAAAAAAAGTCAATAGTGACGACGTTTTTTTTAAATTATAAGAGAAAAATTCTAGAACTTGTGGTCACGCTACAATTGGATCTAACAGTCTATACTAGTAGTATATACAGTGTTATATACTGTACAAGTATTTTACCTTCAATATAAATTATAACATATGATTTCACACAACAGCTGATTTCATATAACAGGTTTCGTTGTAGAACAGCTGTCTTAACATTGGTTAATTTACTTTACAGATATTAATTCCGAAAGCAAATAGGTCCCCATGATATTTTTTCAAGCAATTAACAAGATAAGACAGCCTAATTAGACATACAGCACTTTAAAGCTTAAGGGCTAAGGACGGTGGAAAAACTATGACACATGTCATAAAATACTTGGTATTTGCCCCACTCGGCTTGATAGATCCAATGATTTTCTAATGAGAATATCACTACAGTGGGTTTATTAATAAGTAAGACCTATTTGCTAGATGGTGATTAATACATATGTTAGATGGTGATAACAACAGCTGATGTGAATTTATTTATTTTATTTTTATTGTTCTCTTTAACTGAAATGTTGCAATGTATCTAATAGAGGAAATGGTGTGCAGTAGGAATAATGGTTAAGCCTAATTTACAAGAACATTGCGCAATTAATTGTTTATATTTGTTGATTTTCGTAATCTGTTCAAGTGAAAATGTTTAAATGAATTGTAATGGAGGAAGACCGCGAGTTCGTAGACGAGTATTTAGGACTGGTGGTGGAGAGGAAGGTTAAACATCATTTACAATGCAGGAGAAGGAGCTGATGAACATTCCACAAGTTTAGGCGGTCTCTAAATATTGAAAATTATGTACTTTAGAATAGTGTTAGGAGGCTTGACCAATGCTGCCAGCATTGTAATACACTTTATTGTCCCAGTGAGCTAGTAGAAGGACACTTTAACTCATGTTGCCACAATGGACTGGTATTGCTACCACATCCCAGAACAAACCTAGAGTTGCAACATTTAATGTTGAACAGTCGACATTTTATTTATATATTAGAAAATATAACAGTGCCATGGTTTTTGCATCATTCACAGCACGCACCAAAAAGATACCTGGCATTGGTCCCTGTACTTCTAAGCCGCAAGGCCAGATTTGTTAGTATATCTCAGACCTCTATTCTCCCTAGCATGCAATATATTGAGATTTAATCACATTGTTATTATTATAGTATTTAAGCTATTAAGACGTATTTGACAATGAGTATTTCATTTTATTGTAATAAACAACCAGCAATTGCTGCTACGAGCCCCTAGTGTTACTTTATTTATTGTACGTTATTAGGCTAAAATAATATTATTCTATATATCTTATCAGTCAATAAATTTATTAATTTATATTTGAATAAATCTTATTACAAATAATTCAATATTATGATAAATAGTCACATTTTTTATTCCAGTTTTACTAAATAAAAACTGCTTTGAGAACACAATTAAATTAAACTCGTGAAATAAAATATTTATTTAGTAAAGGTTTCAAGGCATAATAAAGGTAAAGTATTTTATTATCAACTGCATTAACCAGATCCCATTATAAACTCTATTACCTACACCCTTCAAATGAATTATTTAACTCTATCAACCACCTGAATGCTATATTGTGCTATATTTTAAATATATATTTTTACAGTAAAGTTATAAAATATAAAATTCCTTGTACTTTTGCTGCTAATCCTATTTGAACTTACTTTAATAACTTCTATCTATAACAACCCCTTTCGTGCTATTAGTTTCGCCAGTTGTTGGGTAACGACAGTTAGTTTAACCAAGCCAACCCTTATATACACATAAGGTGTTAAAGGGTATATACAACCCTTTTCCAACACATTACCCTGTCACTAAAAGTATTTGGTGTACAGATTGTGCTAGATGACATTGCACTTGAAATGTGTCGTGATTGCTGGCTATTAAGTCAACAATCACTGCGCCACATCAACACTTGTTTGGGTTTAAACAGGTTGTTTTTACTTTACACTCTATTTCAATATGAAAATAAATCTAGTTAAGTGAAAGAAAGTCAACATTTAGTATCAGAAGGAAACCGTCAATGTAAAATATTAAGGGAAGATTAATATATTTAAAAAAAAAACAATTAGATATGTTTTAAAAAGAAAAAAAATCATAGCGTTAAGCAACTAAAGATTTATTAAAACTGAATTTTCGAATTTAATTGTAAATAAATTCCCCATTAATCATTCTATAGAAAACAACAAACTGGCCAATAATTTAATATAGATATAAATTAAAATAATGTTTTGAAAGTTTATACAAAATATCTTCCATTGTCAGAGGATGATAACATTACGACTAAAACAAGCGTTTTACAACACTACCATATACATGCATTCCTAATATGGCATTCCAAATCTGTTTTTACTATTTTTGTTGTTGCTGTTATTTATAATAACTTAATTTTGTTGTTATAAATATTATCATTACTCGAACTTCATTGTTGTTGTTTTTAATTTTGTTATTAATAATAATGTAATTAACATCATTACTCTTGTTTGTTATTTTTAATTTTGTTATTATTGGTAATTTATTTATTATAATTATATTTCTTATTTTTAGTATACCTTCATTTTGGTTTTTTTTAAAATTGTTATTGTTATTATATTAATAACTATTATTTCTATTATTTCATTGTATTAATTTTGTTATTATTGTCACTATAATTTTTATAACAATAATTAATATTGTTACTCTTACTTCATTGTTGTTATTTAATTTTGTTATTATTGTTAATATGGTTAATATTATTACTAATACTTTATTATAGTTATTTTTAATTTTGTTAATTCCGTTAATTAAATCTTCACTTTAACTTCATTGTTATTTTTATTTTCTTAATGTTACTGTAGTTATTATATTAACAATAAAAAATATTACTTATTTCATTCCTGTTATGTTTTAATTTTGTTAATATAATTATTACAATTAGTATCAGTAGTTTTCCCTAATTGTGAATATTTATTTTATTATTGTTACAACTAATACTAATCACTATTATTATATTATCTATAGACTACTTTTTATTTTTATTTTGCCAATATTTTTAATATATTATAATAATTATATTATTAATTATTTTTTATTTTGCTTATTAAAATAGAAACAATAATAATTGTTATTGTTATTATCATTATTATTATAACAATATCTATTGCTTTTGTTATAACAGTATCCGTTGCTCTTGTACTATTGTTAGCATTATTATTTATGATTACTTTTACTTCATTGTTGCCATTTTAATTTTTCTATTGTTGTTATAATAACAATAGTAGTTATATTTATATTATTATTATTATTATCATCATCAACATCATCAATATTATTATTACTATGGGTAATTTTATTTTATATTGTTGTTAATAACATATTTATTACTTAAATTTGCTATTATTATTATTATTACTTTTACATGATTATTGTGTTACTTTTACTTGTTATTTTCATTTTGTTGTTGTTATTATTATTATTATTAGTTATTATTCTTTTTATAAAATTTTTTTGCTGATTCTCATGTGTTTATATTATGTTTACCAATAATATTGATGTTATTAAATAATGTTATTGTTTTGTTTATATACTTGTTACATAAACATAGTTGTTCCTTTACATGTTGTTATCATAATTACTACAAATATTTTATTGCTATTATTATTCATGTTAAATAATTGATATTCTCCATTATGTTTTTTTTTCTAAATTTTTGTTATTATAAATAATAATTATGCTTAGTAGCAAAGAAAGGAAACTAATACGCCTGCTGCATTTGTAACCATGGTATGAAACTATGATCGAATTGTTTCCAGTTCTAAGTAAATCTTGTGAAGTAATAATAAAACTCGTCAGAAACATTAATCTCACGTTTTTAGAGTTTAACATTCAACATCTGAATCTATTTACTTTAACATAACTTCCTAAACTGCAAGATGTATTATTGAAACCTTCTTAACTATATTATATTACATTATATTATATTATTATTTTACATATTAATTTAATACTGTATATTTCTCTATTTCTAGTGCTTGATCATACCCAGAAAATGGCCAGATTAAAAATTTAGTTTTTAAATTGGCATTAATAAAATGTAATAACAGTTAAAGTTCATTAAACAAGTTCTCTAACCATTGCCAATATTACTTTCTTAGGATGAATAAATTGACAAATTTTAAAAAATTCAATTGGTAGTTACATTTATATTGTGGTGTTTTACACAGATAAATGAACTAAAATAAATATTTCTGTCACAGTTAAACACTTAAACAAGTAATTGTACATATATGCAGAAATTAACCTCGGTTATATTTGAGAAGAAATATTAGTTAACAATGTTTTTACACCTTATTTAAAAAGTAAGATACTGTTTATTGTATTAAAGAGAGTTTATAAATTTAAACCACTCATGTATACGTATGGAAAGTACGTACCTAACGAGCAGGGCGAAGTGTGAGAGCATGGTGAGAGATGAAGTGTAACGGGCCAGCGTCACCCCGCTACTGAGTCGGGGGTGTCTTTGCGTCCGGAGGGGCTCGCGCATAGTCGTTCAATTTATTGCACCCTAACTGCATCTAAAGGTTAGCATGCGCCTAAACTAAGATACTTAATGGCATATCTAATTTTATATGTAGTGTTTGCTTGGACACAGGCACGTGTCGTTTGTATGGAAACCAATTCATTTTTAATGACGTTTATTTGCAAATACCACGACATTTTGGAATTATTTAAAGATTAGTTTGTTAATTTGAACGAAAACACTCAAGGTATCATTGCATAATTTAGAGTAGACACAACAATATCTAATTTGTATAATTTCGGTGAATATTAATATTTTCTCAAATCGAAAATTTACAGTGAACTTATCAAGTAATCCTTTTTTACAATTTTGTTTAATCTAAAAATCTCTCCCTTGTGGAAGTATTTTTAAACGGTAAAACTACATCGATTTTTCAGAGTCGAAAGTTATCCTGTATATAAACATACTTCACATACAAGTATGAATGTTTTTAATTTCCTCTAAATGTCGAACAAGGAAAATATATTTAAACTTTGTTTGGAACGGTTGTAATTGTACGAAAAATACTTTTTACTGTGATGAAAAACAGCCTGCAGTACTTTAAATAATTAATTTACCTTATGATATTAGCTTAGACAAAAATATGCACTTGTGTTTTCAACAATAACCAATTTTAAAGCAAACTTTTCCGACGTTAATTTCCCCAATTAAAATGCATGAACTCTGGTTGCCTAATTAAAAGTTATCAGTAATTCAAACACACACACACACACACACACACACACACACACACACACACACACACACACACACACACACACACACACACACACACATACACACACACACACACACACACACACACACACACACACACACACACACACACACACACACACACACACACACACACACACACACACACACACACACACACACACACACACACACACACACACACACACACATATACACACACACACACACACACACACACACACACACTCACATACACACACACACATACACACAAACACACACACACACACACACACACACATACACCCACAATACATACACACACCCACAAACACAAACATACACAAACACACACACTCACACAGACACACACGCACACACAAACACACACACACACAAACATACACAAACACACACACTCAAACATACACAAAAAAACACACACACACAAACACACACGCACACATACACCCACACACACATACACATACACACACACAACAACAACAACACACACACACACACACACACACTGTAACGGTGTGACATTCCGTGACAAATAGGAAATAAATAATTTCCTGGTTTTAAGTAATAAAGTTGATTTTTAAATTAATCAAGTTTGGAGTTATACAAATAATAAAGAGTGAAAAATTAAATGAAACCTTAAATAGAATAATTAAGCTAAATTAAAAAGTATTAAAGAATAAATTTGTAATAACTAGCTAAATTTGACCATCGGGTGTGAGGCGAAAATTTGCTAAGTGCTTAAAAAAGCTATCTTAAGAACCAAACCACGTAGAACTTTCATCGACATTTTAAAACAAACAGAATAAGCCAGAATAAACATTAGTGAAAACATAATTTGAAAAACTTAAAAAACAAAAAAGTTACAGCAGTTTAAATAAAATAGACCTTTTTCAGTGTTCCAAAAATGATAATCAAACTCTGCAAGCTAAAACAGATTCGTTGCCCAACTTGCCCGTACAAGGAATAAATCCAAAGATAGCAAGTATTGCAGGCGGGGTGAGGTAGGTTAAATTCACCGCTATATATACTAGATCTCTAAGACCTTAGAGACAGTCTGAAATAAATTTTTAATACGAGGGGCCGCGGAACGCTATGCTGAACCGCGAGTAGGACCGCCATCAGGCCAGATGGACCAAACCTCAACGCTTCCGACGTCTAGGACTACCAAGGAATGAAGGCTCCAGACTCAGCCTCCAGGACGCGGGAATAGAGGAAAACCACCACCGACGAACCAGGGATGGCGACTTCCGATGTCCAAGGACCAGGGAATCCAGACGAGGGACTCTAGGACCGGCAGGAACATCTTTGGCAAGTCATTTTCTCTATTCGATACCAATTACGTCAAATTTAGTCAGTTAATTTTATTAAATTCAAACAAATATTCAAGCTTAAACAATGACTTCACTCTTTATAAAATTTAAATAAATTCTATGCTTAATAAAATGAATTTATGTGATCAGAATATTTCAAATGATAAATACTAAACTTACAAAGGGTTTTTGGCCATGAGCCATTTATTTTCAAGGAAATAAGAATTTTTTGGATATTATAAATTTAAAAATTAAGTGTCATAAATACAAATTTACCAATTCAATATATAAGATAAATTTTATTAGGTGTAATTTGGAAAATAATTTTATGTTTATGTAAATGTAATTGATCTAAATGGAAATTATAAGATTTTAAAGGATGAAAAACAACAAGTTATTTAGTGAATTGTTTTGTTAATATAATTGTGTTGTATTTGAAAGTATAAAATTTCTTTTTTATTTAAATAAATAAAATTAAATATGTTATAAAATCAACAGTATTTGCATTTCATCCTGTGTCGAATAATCAATAAAAACTGTTTAGCTTTTTCCAACTAATATGAAAATGATTATTAAATCAGTAAACAAGTTTAATTAAATTTCACTAAATGATAATAGTTAAAACCTAATGTTTTTAAAGAGTTTCTCTCAACTAACTTCAGTGAGCTAGCCTAAAGATTAGTTGGTTTTTTGTATAAAAGTCCAGAGATTTATCTACTGGCAGATTGTGTTTAAAAGGACACGGGAGCCTTTTAAAATAGGTAATTTAAACACGATCATATTTTGCACGTTCCCTTGCTGTCTCTGCAGATCATCATCAGGTGGTAAGACTCTGTGAATATTTTGTGTATTATTTTAAATGTGTTTCTTTCCAGCTGACTATTGAAATGACATGTGTGACTATATCTAGACCCTACATAATTAATTAACCAATTTTGGGGAGTTTATACTGATTTTAAATAGTAGTCAGCGGGAATAGGCTTGTTTTGGGCCTGGCCCTATGAGCGGGAAATATACACGTAACTCAGGGACTTTAGCACGGTTTAACAAGCGGGGTGTTTGGCAGATGTTTGGTTTGTTTATAAATAAGTTTTTAAACAACGAAATTTTGGTATTCTGCGAGAAGGGATATCAATAAATCAAACAAAGGAGGGGTGGGATGTTGCAACACACACTAAACCCACACATAAATACACACAAATACACATACACACAAACAAACAAATTGACTTTGATATTAAATGAATTGACTCTACAAACTGGCAAAACCAATTAAAAAAATAATTGTAAGAAATCAATAAACAAAATTACTATCAAAAATAATAAATCAATATGACAAAAATCATTTAAAATACGGGATACAGAAATACTTAAATCATTTTTAACAAACTTCCTAAAAATGAACAGATTTTTAACTAACATGATAATCTGACTAAATAATCATTTAAACAACCTAACTCCAAAAACTAAATAAACAATTAACTATAAAAATGATATTAATAAAACTGACAAAAAAATCAATACATAAACAATTTAATGAAAAAAACTAATTTGAAAAGCAATTGAATAATTCACACAAAAAAACACTTTCGTTAAAAAAGTCATTTAACACAATAAATAATGAATCCTTTCAACATATACATATAAAAATGCCTTTATAAACTGAAAGGAAAATGTAATTGAAAGATTCCTGATTAAAAAAATTCTAATTGAATTCTCCATTCCTAACTGAGAAGTGGCTTGTGATCAAATCAGTTACAAAAAAAACCTAAAGAAACAAGCTAATGAATGTAACTAACTGTAAAATTTCCTAACAGTATGAACTAATTGACTACACATAGCCGTTGTAAAAATTAACTTTATAAAAAGAAGAAAACACAAGCAAGTGGTTCCTATGTTTTTCCTTTGGAGAAAATTAGGTGTTATTACTTCAGTTACATTATTTAAATCATACCATTAATAAAGATCTTTTATTCCGTGCTAAAACTAAAAGTAAAAACTGTAATAAATATTACAATCTCTATTATTACAATGTGTTGTGTTTGACAAAAAATATTATTTACAAGAGATTAAATGAAAATTACAGGGCGTAGTGTAGGCAACATAGGTACACCTACACAGCTCCCCACGGCTAATTCCTGTCTACAGAACAGCCCCGTATTGTGCATCGTTGACATGCTATTTAATATTATTTATTACCTCCAACCCTGTACCTGATAAACCTCTTTATAACCAACAAAACCATATCCACGCAAACTATGATTCCTTCTTTTAAAATCAGAGACTTTTGTCCTATCTCACAGTAACCTTACCACAATCTACTGTAAGGTCACAAACACTTTTCAAGGATTCTGTTAGAAAGTAGATTTATATGATTCTGATATAGAGTACAATACTAGTACTTTGATTTAGATTGGGTTTCTAAGACTCAGATTCCAGGAAGTAGGTTTCTATAAATCAAATAGTGTAGAATTGTACAACTATGATATATAGTGGTTTTCTTCCTTAAATAAAGAGTAGGTCTCTATGACTCCGAATAGGATTAGGTTTCTATTACTCTTATATTGAGAAGTCTTCTACGACTCTGGCAGACAAGAGGTTTCTAAGACTCAGATTCTAGGAAGCAGGTTTCTATAAATCAGATAGAGTATATAATTGTACAACTATGATATATAGTGGGTTTCTTCCTTAAATAAAGAGTAGGTCTCTATGACTCCGAATAGGATTAGGTTTCTATTACTCTTATATTGAGAAGTCTTCTACGACTCTGGCAGACAAGAGGTTTCTAAGACTCAGATTCTAGGAAGCAGGTTTCTATAAATCAGATAGAGTATATAATTGTACAACTATGATATATAGTGGGTTTCTTCCTTAAATAAAGAGTAGGTCTCTATGACTCCGAATAGGATTAGGTTTCTATTACTCTTATATTGAGAAGTCTTCTACGACTCTGGCAGACAAGAGGTTTCTAAGATTCAGATTCTAGGAAGCAGGTTTCTATAAATCAGATAGTGTAGAATTGTACAACTATGATATATAGTGGGTTTCTTCCTTAAATAAAGAGTAGGTCTCTATGACTCCGAATAGGATTAGGTTTCTATTACTCTTATATTGAGAAGTCTTCTACGACTCTGGCAGACAAGAGGTTTCTAAGACTCAGATTCTAGGAAGCAGGTTTCTATAAATCAGATAGAGTATATAATTGTACAACTATGATATATAGTGGGTTTCTATGACTTAAATGAAGAGTAGGTCTCTATGACTCCGAATAGGATTAGGTTTCTATTACTCTTATATTGAGAAGTCTTTTACGACTCTGGCAGACAAGAGGTTTCTAAGACTCAGATTCTAGGAAGCAGGTTTCTATAAATCAGATAGAGTATATAATTGTACAACTATGATATATAGTGGGTTTCTATCACTTAAATGAAGAGTAGGTCTCTATGACTCCGAATAGGATTAGGTTTCTATTACTCTTATATTGAGAAGTCTTCTACGACTCTGGCAGACAAGAGGTTTCTAAGACTCAGATTCTAGGAAGCAGGTTTCGATAAATCAGATAGAGTATATAATTGTACAACTATGATATATAGTGGGTTTCTATGACTTAAATAAAGAGTAGGTCTCTATGACTCCGAATAGGATTAGGTTTCTATTACTCTTATATTGAGAAGTCTTCTACGACTCTGGCAGACAAGAGGTTTCTAAGACTCAGATTCTAGGAAGCAGGTTTCTATAAATCAGATAGAGTATATATTTGTACAACTATGATATATAGTGGGTTTCTATGACTTAAATGAAGAGTAGGTCTCTATGACTCCGAATAGGATTAGGTTTCTATTACTCTTATATTGAGAAGTCTTCTACGACTCTGGCAGACAAGAGGTTTCTAAGACTCAGATTCTAGGAAGCAGGTTTCTATAAATCAGATAGAGTATATAATTGTACAACTATGATATATAGTGGGTTTCTATGACTTAAATGAAGAGTAGGTCTCTATGACTCCGAATAGGATTAGGTTTCTATTACTCTTATATTGAGAAGTCTTCTACGCCTCTGGCAGACAAGAGGTTTCTAAGACTCAGATTCTAGGAAGCAGGTTTCTATAAATCAGATAGAGTATATAATTGTACAACTATGATATATAGTGGGTTTCTATGACTTAAATGAAGAGTAGGTCTCTATGACTCCGAATAGGATTAGGTTTCTATTACTCTTATATTGAGAAGTCTTCTACGACTCTGGCACACAAGAGGTTTCTAAGACTCAGATTCTAGGAAGCAGGTTTCTATAAATCAGATAGAGTATATAATTGTACAACTATGATATATAGTGGGTTTCTTCCTTAAATAAAGAGTAGGTCTCTATGACTCCGAATAGGATTAGGTTTCTATTACTCTTATATTGAGAAGTCTTCTACGACTCTGGCAGACAAGAGGTTTCTAAGATTCAGATTCTAGGAAGCAGGTTTCTATAAATCAGATAGTGTAGAATTGTACAACTATGATATATAGTGGGTTTCTTCCTTAAATAAAGAGTAGGTCTCTATGACTCCGAATAGGATTAGGTTTCTATTACTCTTATATTGAGAAGTCTTCTACGACTCTGGCAGACAAGAGGTTTCTAAGACTCAGATTCTAGGAAGCAGGTTTCTATAAATCAGATAGAGTATATAATTGTACAACTATGATATATAGTGGGTTTCTTCCTTAAATAAAGAGTAGGTCTCTATGACTCCGAATAGGATTAGGTTTCTATTACTCTTATATTGAGAAGTCTTCTACGACTCTGGCAGACAAGAGGTTTCTAAGACTCAGATTCTAGGAAGCAGGTTTCTATAAATCAGATAGAGTATATAATTGTACAACTATGATATATAGTGGGTTTCTATGACTTAAATGAAGAGTAGGTCTCTATGACTCCGGATAGGATTAGGTTTCTATTACTCTTATATTGAGAAGTCTTCTACGACTCTGGCAGACAAGAGGTTTCTAAGACTCAGATTCTAGGAAGCAGGTTTCTATAAATCAGATAGAGTATATAATTGTACAACTATGATATATAGTGGGTTTCTATCACCTAAATGAAGAGTAGGTCTCTATGACTCCGAATAGGATTAGGTTTCTATTACTCTTATATTGAGAAGTCTTCTACGACTCTGGCAGACAAGAGGTTTCTAAGACTCAGATTCTAGGAAGCAGGTTTCTATAAATCAGATAGAGTATATAATTGTACAACTATGATATATAGTGGGTTTCTATGACTTAAATGAAGAGTAGGTCTCTATGACTCCGAATAGGATTAGGTTTCTATTACTCTTATATTGAGAAGTCTTCTACGACTCTGGCAGACAAGAGGTTTCTAAGACTCAGATTCTAGGAAGCAGGTTTCTATAAATCAGATAGAGTATATAATTGTACAACTATGATATATAGTGGGTTTCTATGACTTAAATGAAGAGTAGGTCTCTATGACTCCGAATAGAATTAGGTTTCTATTACTCTTATATTGAGAAGTCTTCTACGACTCTGGCAGACAAGAGGTTTCTAAGACTCAGATTCTAGGAAGCAGGTTTCTATAAATCAGATAGAGTATATAATTGTACAACTATGATATATAGTGGGTTTCTATGACTTAAATGAAGAGTAGGTCTCTATGACTCCGAATAGGATTAGGTTTCTATTACTCTTATATTGAGAAGTCTTCTACGACTCTGGCAGACAAGAGGTTTCTAAGACTCAGATTCTAGGAAGCAGGTTTCTATAAATCAGATAGAGTATATAATTGTACAACTATGATATATAGTGGGTTTCTATGACTTAAATGAAGAGTAGGTCTCTATGACTCCGAATAGAATTAGGTTTCTATTACTCTTATATTGAGAAGTCTTCTACGACTCTGGCAGACAAGAGGTTTCTAAGACTCAGATTCTAGGAAGCAGGTTTCTATAAATCAGATAGAGTATATAATTGTACAACTATGATATATAGTGGGTTTCTTCCTTAAATAAAGAGTAGGTCTCTATGACTCCGAATAGGATTAGGTTTCTATTACTCTTATATTGAGAAGTCTTCTACGACTCTGGCAGACAAGAGGTTTCTAAGATTCAGATTCTAGGAAGCAGGTTTCTATAAATCAGATAGTGTAGAATTGTACAACTATGATATATAGTGGGTTTCTATGACTTAAATGAAGAGTAGGTCTCTATGACTCCGAATAGGATTAGGTTTCTATTACTCTTATATTGAGAAGTCTTCTACGACTCTGGCAGACAAGAGGTTTCTAAGACTCAGATTCTAGGAAGCAGGTTTCTATAAATCAGATAGAGTATATAATTGTACAACTATGATATATAGTGGGTTTCTATGACTTAAATGAAGAGTAGGTCTCTATGACTCCGAATAGGATTAGGTTTCTATTACTCTTATATTGAGAAGTCTTCTACGACTCTGGCAGACAAGAGGTTTCTAAGACTCAGATTCTAGGAAGCAGGTTTCTATAAATCAGATAGAGTATATAATTGTACAACTATGATATATAGTGGGTTTCTATGACCTAAATGAAGAGTAGGTCTCTATGACTCCGAATAGGATTAGGTTTCTATTACTCTTATATTGAGAAGTCTTCTACGACTCTGGCAGACAAGAGGTTTCTAAGACTCAGATTCTAGGAAGCAGGTTTCTATAAATCAGATAGAGTATATAATTGTACAACTATGATATATAGTGGGTTTCTATGACTTAAATGAAGAGTAGGTCTCTATGACTCCGAATAGAATTAGGTTTCTATTACTCTTATATTGAGAAGTCTTCTACGACTCTGGCAGACAAGAGGTTTCTAAGACTCAGATTCTAGGAAGCAGGTTTCTATAAATCAGATAGAGTATATAATTGTACAACTATGATATATAGTGGGTTTCTATGACTTAAATGAAGAGTAGGTCTCTATGACTCCGAATAGGATTAGGTTTCTATTACTCTTATATTGAGAAGTCTTCTACGACTCTGGCAGACAAGAGGTTTCTAAGACTCAGATTCTAGGAAGCAGGTTTCTATAAATCAGATAGAGTATATAATTGTACAACTATGATATATAGTGGGTTTCTATGACTTAAATGAAGAGTAGGTCTCTATGACTCCTAATAGAATTAGGTTTCTATTACTCTTATATTGAGAAGTCTTCTACGACTCTGGCAGACAAGAGGTTTCTAAGACTCAGATTCTAGGAAGCAGGTTTCTATAAATCAGATAGAGTATATAATTGTACAACTATGATATATAGTGGGTTTCTATGACTTAAATGAAGAGTAGGTCTCTATGACTCCGAATAGGATTAGGTTTCTATTACTCTTATATTGAGAAGTCTTCTACGACTCTGGCAGACAAGAGGTTTCTAAGACTCAGATTCTAGGAAGCAGGTTTCTATAAATCAGATAGAGTATATAATTGTACAACTATGATATATAGTGGGTTTCTATGACTTAAATGAAGAGTAGGTCTCTATGACTCCGAATAGAATTAGGTTTCTATTACTCTTATATTGAGAAGTCTTCTACGACTCTGGCAGACAAGAGGTTTCTAAGACTCAGATTCTAGGAAGCAGGTTTCTATAAATCAGATAGAGTATATAATTGTACAACTATGATATATAGTGGGTTTCTATGACTTAAATGAAGAGTAGGTCTCTATGACTCCGAATAGGATTAGGTTTCTATTACTCTTATATTGAGAAGTCTTCTACGACTCTGGCAGACAAGAGGTTTCTAAGACTCAGATTCTAGGAAGCAGGTTTCTATAAATCAGATAGAGTATATAATTGTACAACTATGATATATAGTGGGTTTCTATGACTTAAATGAAGAGTAGGTCTCTATGACTCCGAATAGAATTAGGTTTCTATTACTCTTATATTAAGAAGTCTTCTACGACTCTGGCAGACAAGAGGTTTCTAAGACTCAGATTCTAGGAAGCAGGTTTCTATAAATCAGATAGAGTATATAATTGTACAACTATGATATATAGTGGGTTTCTATGACTTAAATGAAGAGTAGGTCTCTATGACTCCGGATAGGATTAGGTTTCTATTACTCTTATATTGAGAAGTCTTCTACGACTCTGGCAGACAAGAGGTTTCTAAGACTCAGATTCTAGGAAGCAGGTTTCTATAAATCAGATAGAGTATATAATTGTACAACTATGATATATAGTGGGTTTCTATGACTTAAATGAAGAGTAGGTCTCTATGACTCCGAATAGGATTAGGTTTCTATTACTCTTATATTGAGAAGTCTTCTACGACTCTGGCAGACAAGAGGTTTCTAAGACTCAGATTCTAGGAAGCAGGTTTCTATAAATCAGATAGAGTATATAATTGTACAACTATGATATATAGTGGGTTTCTATGACTTAAATGAAGAGTAGGTCTCTATGACTCCGAATAGAATTAGGTTTCTATTACTCTTATATTGAGAAGTCTTCTACGACTCTGGCAGACAAGAGGTTTCTAAGACTCAGATTCTAGGAAGCAGGTTTCTATAAATCAGATAGAGTATATAATTGTACAACTATGATATATAGTGGGTTTCTATGACTTAAATGAAGAGTAGGTCTCTATGACTCCGAATAGGATTAGGTTTCTATTACTCTTATATTGAGAAGTCTTCTACGACTCTGGCAGACAAGAGGTTTCTAAGACTCAGATTCTAGGAAGCAGGTTTCTATAAATCAGATAGAGTATATAATTGTACAACTATGATATATAGTGGGTTTCTATGACTTAAATGAAGAGTAGGTCTCTATGACTCCGATTAGGATTAGGTTTCTATTACTCTTATATTGAGAAGTCTTCTACGACTCTGGCAGACAAGAGGTTTCTAAGACTTAAAAGAAGAGAAGGTTACTATGACTTAGATAGATAATAATCTTCTAAAACTGTGATAGACAGTAGGTTTATATACTCTAATGAAGATAAAGATTTCCATGACTCAGTTAAATAGTAGGTTTCTACAACTCTTATAGACAGAAAATTTAAAATGTATTCGTATCATACGCCTTTACAATGGTTATTTTCTGTTAAAGAACCAAATTTCAAACTTTTAAGATGGAAACTAAGACTAGAAGAATATGATTACGAAATAAAATATGAAAAAGGTAAATTAAACCAAAACTCGGATGCTCTATCGAGAATACAATTGAATGTCACCGATAAAATGTCAACAAACTCTCAACATACTGTAGAGGAGGACTTGCAAATGCATTCAGCTGATTTACTCCAACGTTACTTCCCGGAATTAGATGATAACCACTCTCTGATAGTCAACGTGGATATATAACAAGACGACGCCGACAATCAAGAAGATATCAATGCAGAAAGTAACCAGTCAGTTCACTCCAACTTTGAAGAAAACACTCAGATAGAAATGCCAATTTCCGACAAGCCTGTAAACTTTGGCAAAAATCAAATATTTTTATCTTTAGTAAAGTATGAACCTAAAAAAGTGAAAATAATAAAATTATTTGGAATTTCAAGAATGCGTTTAATAGTTGAAATATCGGAACATAATCTGAATAATGACATAATTAACTTCGTAAAATCATATTTGGCACCTAAAGTAAAATATAACCTATATTTTGAAGATGACTTTTATGAGAGATTTGCATCATGCATAGCTAAATCTTTAAACAATCTGAACTAAATTTAGTTAAGTGTAACAACAAATTATTGGATTTAACTTCTGAAGAAGAAATGCTAGAAATAATGAATAATTATCACGTTAGCAAAACTAATCATCGCGGAATACAAGAAACTTATGGACAAATTAAACGTATATATTATTGGCTCAACATAAAAAGACACATTCAAAATTGTATCAACCAATGTGAAATATACCAAAACACTAAATACGACAGAATCCCTTTAAAACTAGAAATATCTAAATCTTGTTGCTGTTCATGACGAGCTGGTTGTTAATCACCTTTTACACTTTTGCTATTACTTGCGACCAGACTTTTTGTTAACTAAAGGTTGTTAAATTCTATCTTTTAAAAAAATGGTACCGAATAAGCACAACTGCAGAATTCCTATAGGCAAAAATACGAGGCTGAAGAAGTAAGAAGAAAACGTTTCCTCCAAGTGTAAGTTAACAATTTAACAACCTTTAGTTAACAAAAAGTCTAGTCGCAAGTAATATCAAAAGTGTAATAAGTAGAAATGAATCTTACACCAACGCCAACAACGCCTTTGCAAGTAGTGCAAGTGGATAGCATATAACTAGAAAAAAATCGCTTATAAGCATAGTAGACGCCTTCTCGCGTTATGCACAGATGCACCGTGTGGGCAGTGCGCAAACAACAGAAGTTGCTGATAAGCTACTAGATTACTTCGGACACTATAGTGTGCCTGCAGTAATTATATCAGACAATGGCAAGGAATTTAACAATAGAGTTGTAAAAGAAATATTGGATCTGCATAAAATTAAAATACATTTTATAAGTACACAAAACCCCCAATCAAATGGATTATGTGAAAGATTTCATTCCACGATAGTAGAACACATAAGACTTTTAAACAATCAAATCAAGTTCAAAAGGGACAATATTTTTAAGAAAGCGAAATATGCTATAATAGCATATAATAATGGCATACATTCAGTAACTAAATTGACACCGTTTGAAGTTTTATTTGGTCACATAAACTCGAACACTCTACTGGGTGTAGATGTAGAAAACCAGTTTACAAACAACTACCTAAACTGCATAGAGAGAAAAAAGCACTGTATAAAAACATTAGAAATGCTAACCAAAAATTAAAGAAAAAATTTTGGACCAAAGAAATATAAACAATGAATCACTTCCAGATATTCCAACTGAAGTTTATTTGAAAACAATACAAAAACGGGGTAAGACATAAAATAAATACAGCAAAGAAGAAATATCTTCAGTTAATAAAGGAAGAAAAACCGGTAAAATAAGGTCTAGACATCAAACCACAAAACAAAACAAAAAACATTTGTCACAAATCAAAAGGCCTAGGAAGATAAGAAATATAACTACTGTAATGATCAAAATCCTTTTCCAGGTCCCTTCTGTTCGTCCTTGCCACAGCCAAATTAGAACCCGTGTACCATAACTTTGTCCACTATTTTAAAGTAAGAATTTTTATTAATCATTTAAACGACATTGATTCCTATATTATGATATATTACAAAATTTTGAAATTAATTGAGGGAATTGCAACGGTAGCCTATATGGTAATGAATATGTAACATATGATGGTAATAAAATTAGAGAATATTATTAAAGTTAATTGTAAATTAGATTCTGAAAAATTGTATATTTTATAAACTTAGCTATTGTTGAAAATATTTATTTTAAAATGTATAAATTGAATTCTATTCCTACTAAATATGAAGAAGTTTATGTAACAATAATACCAAAAGTAAGGTACATATTAGTATCTAATTATGTAATTTTATGTTTAGACAGTAATTATAATGGTAAAATAGGTTCCAAATACTTTTGCTCATTTGACCTTTTAACGCCCCACAAATTAGATTGTAAAACGACCATCATTAGAAATAATAACGCCGACTGCGAGTATACTGCGTTGTAAGTCACGGACAACATAATCAACTGGATCCGAGAAATCAACCATTACTTGGCGGCCTTGCTCAATAAAGAAGACTCCAACAGAGGACGAAACTTCGCCACCGCCCGGTTTTATTTAGGGATAGAGGGGTTATGTGAACGAATAATGTGAACTTGACTAAATATAATGCTTACTAGAGTAGATTCCTGCTTACGCAGATTTTGTATTGTGCAGCTGGCAAAACACGGTAGTTGAAGAGTACAGTTGTAGGCACTCTAACTGAATGCATAACAGTTGAATATTTGTTAAGTAAAAATTAATGTAATAATTTCAAAATTAAATTGTTCCTCATTAATAAAGGTTTATAAAAATAAAATTATTTTTAAAAACCTTTTGTGCTTAACAACACACGCAACTTATATCTAGGATATATATATATATATATATATATATATATATATATATATATATATATATCCTTCTTTTAAACTTAAAATATTTGAAATAAATAATAGGAAATCCAAAGAAACCTCAGTTTAGTGAATACACTTTACTTTTTCTAAGGCTTTCTTAGAAAAGTCTTAGGAAACAGTCTGACAAGAGCATATACTGGGGAGTGCACATGAATAACTAAACAGGCTCTATCTCGCGTGAGGTGAAAGAGCGAAGGCGAGGGAAATGTGAATCAAACATTTACATCTATATTTTGTATACCGAACGTAAATTATAAAGGATAACATATCTTTTGCTCTAAAAATAGATATATAAAATGTTGATGATTATAACATGAAAATGTTATAGATTCTATAAAATGTTGATCTAGAATTTATTTTTTTTATAAAGATAACTATTAAAATACTAAATTGAATACCACATTAGCTATAAATTAAACCAGCCCTGCGGGAAAATTTATAATATATAATTATTATTATTTGTCGATTCACAAACAAAAAGATTACAGTAAGCACTAGAAATGCTCGTTATTTTATAAGGTATTGCCTTTTGTAGGATGTAACCTTTGAAAACCCTTCAGAATAAAAGGAAACGAAGCCTCTTAGTGTAAACATTTGAGGCAAGAAAAGGACAACCAAGGAAAACACAATTTAGTGTATCCACTTTATATAAAGTGGCTTCTCGAAAAGATAAAACGAATAAACAAGAGAATGTAGGAATAATTAAACAGTTTCTTTACTTTATATATATATATATATATATATATATATATATATATATATATATATATATATATATATCCATATGTGTGTGTGTGTGTGTGTGTAAGTGTGTGTGTGTGTGTGTGTGTGTGTGTGTGTGTGTGTGTGTGTGTGTGTGTGTGTGTGTGTGTGTGTGTGTGTGTGTGTGTGTGTGTGTATGTGTGTGTGTGTGTGTGTGTGTGTGTGTGTGTGTGTGTGTGTGTGTGTGTGTGTGTGTGTGTGTGTGTGTATGTGTGTGTGTGTGTGTGTGTACATATGTGGTTCAATAATATTTTTATAAACAAGAGTATATAATTTTTTTTATTGAACACCCTTTTATTAAGCTAAGTGAGTGAAGTTTTTCGCTTATTTAGTGTCAGTATTTTCAAACTTACAAGGAACACGAAGTGCCACGACTACAGTCAGAATGTAGAGGTGGAACACTGTGTTACTTGTAAGTTTGAAAATACTGACACTGTAAATAAGCGAAAAACTTCACTCACTTAGCTTAATTAAAGGGTATTAAATTTAAAAAAATTATATACTCTTGTTTATAAAAATATTATTTAACTATATATATTTAACTAGAAAATATTTTCATCTAAAATTTACAACTTGTATCCGCAAAATTGTTGAAACAAGATCATAGTGCCAAAAATCGCCAATTAATACATCATTTTCTCGTACAAGGGAGTACTAGTAAGTCATCACTAGTAAGTAAAACTAGACAAATCCTAAGAATTAAACAGTACTATCACTATACACTAAATTATAGGTTACATTTCTGTATTTATATTTGCCCATCAAGAGGCTTTTCGTTATAAAGCTTATAAAACAATAATCGGTTGTTGAAATCAGATTATATTTAATTTTATGACTTTATCACTATTTAGTTTAGTATTCAAATCGTTACACAGGTTTAAACAGGTTCAAAGGTAAGCCTTTCATTGACGATGACAACATGGTCGACGAAACTACACTGTTTGAATAAACTAACAATATATATTAACTTTCAGAAAGTACAAAAACCAGTATAATAATACAATGCATTTTCAAGTCAACACAAATGTTTTCACACTTTTACACTGAACAATCTATTTATTTTGCCAGGTTTAACTATAATAATGTATGTCTTTAGATTTTGAAACCTAATAAAACAAGACTCTGTAGAGAGACTCTCCGAAGTACGTATTTGTAATTCACAGGTGTATTTATTTTCTGTTTCAACACAACTTTATGAGAATATTTTCAAACTCACATGATTAAATAGTGAATTTTCAAAATGAGAACGTCCTTGGAAGAGCCTAACACTTTTTGACACGGACAAAAACCTTTTAGTTTGCGTCAAGAGAGATTTCATCTCTCAATTCAGCTTAAATTAATTGACAACATATGATTTCATACAACAGCTATTTTATGTTAAAGGTGATGTTCTATAACCGCTGTTAGTACTTAGGTTATGTTATTTCATTTATTGTAGATTATTAAAAGTTAAAATGTTTTTATTGGATCTTCTTTATCAGTTAATAAATATATTTCGTATATTCAAATTTATATTTTAAACTTATATAAACATAGAAAATATAGACTACTTAATTATATATTTAATATAATTATATAAAGTAAGATTATTCTTACTGTGATGAACAGAATATAATAACAATAAATTTCATATTTATATTAAAACTGTTGAACCTTATGCGCTTGAACGCTTTTTAAGAAGCAATTGCAGTTTCCAAATGGTTTGAAAAACACTTTATAAACAATCATACGGAGGCCAAGAGAACGGATCTTTGAAGTAATGACAGTTCTATAAATGAAACTGGCGTTTAATAGGGGACTACAAAAGATGGTTCGTAAAGATAAAACTGTCTTTTGATTAAATCAAAGAAAGTCGGGAGACAATCGTTTGGACGAATTTCAATTGTCAAAATACTTCTTTTTTATACAAGAAACCAATTATTTTTGCCTCAATTCAATTATCAATAAGCGAAATTCTTTTAAACCAGGAAGTTTTCTCTTTAAGTATTAGAATAAAAACTTGTTTCAATGAAAAACGAAACCAAATATTATTTAATATGTCAGTTTTATATTTTTACATTCGTGTGCCACTTTTATTGAAACCGGGGAACATTTTTATTTGTTTCTATAAATAATAATGTCCTTAATATCCCTGAGCCGAGTTGCGCTATAAAATATATGTTTTGACAACCCTAAAGAGCAATCAAATATTTTCGAATGCAAGCGCACTTTCACGAATTTTATATCAACGACGAAAGGACAAAATGTGCAAAAGAAATTGATGGAATGTGGTATTTAAAATCTATACTCTCCTGGAACCCTGATTTGTCAAGACATTATATATTTTATACCGACGATATATTTTACAATAAAGACGCTTTTCTATACGTAACGTGGTATAGGTAAATGGTTTACGGGAGATGTGTTGAAGATCTGTTACGTTATTCGAGGAGGTAATTTGGCCAGCCCTACTGCTACACCCTTCCTCCCACTCTTAGCCTAGGTAGTTATTTTCACGCACTTATTCGACCTAGGATCTGAAAACATAGACAGTTTATTAATGAAATTTGCCAGAATTAAAAGACGGTGTAGTGGAAAAATGGTGGCGAGTTGTATCTACCCTTGCAACTTCTTCTACACCTAACGCATAAAACACAAAGATTACGTTATTTTTTTTTTTTTGAAATATCCACAGTCCAGCTTGTAAAGCTATATCCCATGAATCCAAACTCAAATTTGTGACACCCGGCCGGGCCTAAAGCGCTGGTGCTATGAGCTGATATCAGTCTATGAGGCCCCAAAAGCCTGACTGTAAGGCCTGGGCTGGAACCATTCCTCTCTGTAGGTGATACTCCAACCAGAATTTCTCAACGCCAATAGAACGTAACTAACTACCAGATTTTTTCACACACGAGTTCTTTGGCGCTAGCGGCATTGAAACCAGGACCTTTAGGGTTAGAGCTAAATGCTTTACCCACTAAACCTCACAGTAAATAGATATATTAGTATAAATATATTCACGTCCGTATAGTCTTAAACACGGTTGATGTAGTTTTACAATAAAGCATAAAACTTGACCTTACTAAAGTAATGAGAATATATTACAGTATACCACAGCACTAATACATTAGTGGTTAAATGTCTACTATTACGAATGTCTGCTTATTTATGACATTGAGTAGCAGAATTTATCCCGATGCTAGTAACAAAAATAATATTTAAATATTGTTATTTTTTTAACAATATTCAAGACAAAAAAGTAATTGAACTATACTTGAATTTTTATGAATTTTGATATTATATATATATATATATACAGTAACTTCCGATTATCCGTGGAATAGGGTGGCCCGGCAACGCCGGATAACCGAATTCGCCGGATAATCCGCTATGAACAAAGAATACGCAAAACGATTATTATACCATAAGTTACACAAATAATCTTCAGAGGACAAAATAAATACAGAAAATAATTTAAAATGTCGATGTATTTGACGGATTATAACATGTACATTTATATGTATAACTATTTACAATACGTTCATAAGTATATGTCAAAAGTAAGTATGTTTGTACATATGTAATTACCTTTACACATAATACAAAAAAAAAATCTGTCACTTTCGTTTGTTTTTTTAGTGAGCATTGATTTAGCTTTAATGTGAGATCTAAGTTTCTTGAGAACCATTTTGTCGCACAGTGTCTACTTGTGTCACAAAGCCATCAAGATCGATAATGTACATGACAGACATGGATAATGCATATGTCACGACCTAGACTATTTATAGCCGAGATCAGCTGACATTTCTTTACAATCTTATGAAACTCATTGGGTTTTCGGGCGTCCAAGGATTTTGTGATTCTCTCTTATATACAGTAGTCTGCTCACCCTTTTATTTCGCTGGCCGCGGGTCAGGATGCTTTCCTTTTAATGTAAAAATTAGTACGTACATATCTATTCCCTTCATCTAAACTTCTATTAAGCCTAATATGTATTTACGCTGTAATTCAACGTTTGGAAATTTAAGTACATGAATCTGATTGGAATGAAAGTTGAATATTTTTAAAACAATGGCAGACCCCGGATAATCCGTAAACCTGTTAAACCGCCCACGGATACTCGGGAGTTTACTGTATATATATATATATATATATATATATATATATATATATATATATATATATATATATATATATATATATATATTTATGTAGTAATATATGTGTAATATATATATGTATAATATATATATATATATATATATATATATATATATATATATCAAATACAAAATAGGTTTAATATATACAATATTCAAAGCTTTTTTCCAATAAAATCGGTATTAGCATCTTGAAAAAAGACAAAGACAATGATGAGCCACCAAACTATTGTACCACCATATACTTATAAACATATAGTTTAATTGTATAACATATGATTTAAGTATTGTAAAAATATTGTGTTGTTAGATTGTCCTGAAGACGCTAATACTTGATTAAATACTTTCATTAAATATATATATATATATATATATATATATATATATATATATATATATATATATATTATAATAAAGATGATTATTTTTTCTTGATTTGTTATAATTATTAAATAACTTCAAAAAGTTCATAATCAAGATATATTTTATTCAACATGTACAATTATGCTGAAGCTTTTCGCCGGTGCATAGTTCCAGCATTCTCAAAGACTACCATGTATATATATATATATATATATATATATGTGTGTGTGTGTGTGTGTGTGTGTGTGTGTGTGTGTGTGTGTGTGTGTGTGTGTGCGTGTGTGTGTGTTTGTGTGTGTGTGTGTGTGTGTGTGTGTGTGTGTGTGTGTGTGTGTGTGTGTGTGTGTGTGTGTGTGTGTGTGTGTGTGTGTGTGTGTGTGTGTGTGTGTGTGTGTGTGTGTGTGTGTGTGTGTGTGTGTGTGTGTGTGTGTGTGTGTGTGTGTGTGTGTGTGTGTGTGTGTGTGTGTGTGTAATATATAGATAACACCAAAATAAAATGATGAAAAACACACCAAATTTGCGTGGAAAATAATCTTTATAAATTCACAAACATAAAAATTGACTCGCTCAGCCTTACTAGCTGTTGTGCCGTACAAAAGTCGGTTTATATTACATACATTCGATATATTTTCCTGCTTCCGTACATTTTCTAAAAGGATATTTTATATGTGTGATGTCGAAAGCATTCCGAATGGAATGTATGCCATAAAGCGTCTGTAGGACGTGCCCACATTAGCCTTCAGGTTCACTTGTACTTGCTACGTTATGGGGTCGGGTGGCTTGAGGACAATCGTTAAAATTTATTACTTTTTAATAATGACTTTCACTTTACTGGTAACTTAAACAATAAAGACAAACGTTTGAAAACTAAACACAATTTCACACCATTTTAGAATTTAACATCAAACGCACGTTTTTAGAATCAATTCATTAATTATTTTTTAAAAATTTAAATGCATTTTAAGTTTAAATAATACTCGACAACATTACATGTATATATGGTATTTAACTATGAAATGAGGCTAAAAATAACAAGGTCTTTAACGCAAAAATTAAGTATTTACAGTAAGAAACACAATTTAAAAAAAAGATATATTGAATCTTTGAGACTGTTTGTTAAAACTTAATTATATTATCTATAAAACGATGTTCTAATGGATAGAAGCTTAGCAAGTCTTTGGGAGTTGTAGTTCTTAAATATGGAACACTTACAAATATTGTCACGCAAACTGAAGTCTATTACTACTTGCAGTTTACTGTCAAGTAAAATAATTTATATGACAATAGTGTTAATTATTTATCCTTATTATTTGAATTTTCATGTGAGAATTTCAAAATAATTTAAAATTATTTATAAAACTAGAACGTTTCAGCTACTTTCTTTCTCTGACAAAAAATTAGAGGGATTTGTCTAATACTTCAGAGATTAGCCCCATCGTTACACCACTTATTACTACTTATATTCGTAGAACAACTTTTTATTACCACTTATTTATTTTTAATTATCTTCTTAAAATATTTAAAACTTTCAATGAATTAATTTATAAGTTCGTTTAGCTTTTCCAGGATATAAGTATAAATGAAATTAAAAACAATTGCGTGCATTTTTTTGTAATTTCAAACACTAAGAAAAATCTATTCAAATGTATACAAATACTCCTAACAAAATTGGATGAGTATATTAATAATTTCAATCATATTGAAGATTATGATTTGTATTACATATTTCTTATTTACTTCTAAAACGATAATAACAACGCTTAAACCGAATATTTCATAGCATCACATTTCTAATCAATGCTACGAGCTAAATCACTGTTATATCTGTTATTAGGATTTACTTTTTTCACATTTTAACACTTCTAAAGCAATTACAATTAAATCAATGACTAAGACCACGGCTCGCGCAATGGACTATTCCTAGATTTGTTTCGGCTTTGTTCTTTCAAATTACAATATCTTACTATTGATTGATTGACGTGTTTACTGTTGCTATAGCAACGAATGCTTATATCTACACAGTCGAAATGTTAACCCTTCTAGAAATTACTTTTTGTTTTAAGGTAGTGTTTAATTTCCGAACAAAATTATTATTAGTGTTGTAAATAAAATTTTTATTACTAAACAGTTTTTAAGTTTAAAACTATTACAACTTTAAATAATTTTCTACGTTTACAGATATTATTGTTTGATTTATGTAGGTTTACTGTTACTGAATATAAATGTTGGAAAATTTCAGAAAAACGTAAATATGTTTTCTGTGTTATATTTTTTGGTGGTTAACTTTTTCCTATCTTTTAGAGTTGCATAGCTTCCTTAATCCTGACAATAGATAGTTGTCTATCAAAACATCTTCTACCCCTCTATCACGCCCACTACAACCCTCCCAAGTCCTCTCATATCACTGTTACGTCTCTTCTACATCGCTTCAACGTCCCTTCCAAACCCCCTTCATAAACTCTTCATCTCCCTTCTACAAAACTTTCACTTCTCTTCCACATTCCATCCACATCTATCGAAATCCATCCACATTTCTTTCGCGTGCAAAACATTCTCTTTCACTACCAGTTTACAATACTTCCGCACCTCTTCTTTACACCTTTCCCATGTTTTTCATTTTCTATCCACATCGGTGCAATACCATTCTCAATTTTTCCTTATACTACCCACATCCACCGTAGAATATTGAATTACATGTCCTTTTTTATGTTTTCAAATTATTTTTAATATCAATTAATAGAGTGTTTTAACATTTTAGTCGGGTCTGAAAAGCAATATCAATTGCAGAAGCAGACGAGGTACACCTGCAAGGTACACAAGCCTGTAGTTTACCACAAAAGCCTGTAAGGCACCACTAGAGTCTGTAGGGCATCACAAGAGCATGTATGGCACCACAAAAGTCTGTATGGCACCACTAGAGTCTGTAGGGCATCACAAGAGCATGTATGGCACCACAAAAGCCTGTAAGGCACCACTAGAGTCTGTAGGGCATCACAAGAGCATGTATGGCACCACAAAAGCCTGTAAGGCACCACTAGAGTCTGTAGGGCATCACAAGAGCATGTATGGCACCACTAAAACCTGTAAGGCACCACTAGAGTCTGTAGGGCATCACAAGAGCATGTATGGCACCACAAAAGCCTGTAAGGCACCACTAGAGTCTGTAGGGCATCACAAGAGCATGTATGGCACCACTAAAACCTGTAAGGCACCACTAGAGTCTGTAGGGCATCACAAGAGCATGTATGGCACCACAAAAGCCTGTAAGGCACCACTAGAGTCTGTAGGGCATCACAAGAGCATGTATGGCACCACAAAAGCCTGTATGGCACCACTAGAGTTTGTAGGGCACCACAAGATCATGTATGGCACCACTAGAGCCTGTATGGCACCACAAGAGCCTGTATGACACCACAAGAACCTGTTTGGCATCAATAGGGCCTGTAGAGCAACATATGAGTCTGTCAGTCACCACAAGAGCCCATAGGGCACTACAATAACCTATAGAGTACCGAAAGAGCCTGTATGGCATCACAAGAGTCCCCAAGACACCACAAAAGCCTATAGAACACCAAGACTATAGGGCACCTCAAGAGCCTGTAGAGCATCACAAAAGTCTGTGTGGCACCACAAGAGCCAGTATGACACCACTAGAGTCTGTAGGGCATTACAAAATCCTGTAGGGCACCACAAGAGCCTGTAGAGCATCACAAAAGTCTTTGGGGCACCACAAAAGCCTGTATTGTACCACAAAAAGCCAGAATGACACGACAACAGCGTGTAGGGCACCAAACTGACAGTGAAGGGAAGTAAAATGTTTTGTCAATATTTGTAACCCAAAACTAAATCCCGGTCAATAAGCCACTTATATACTCTTCTAGGGAACAATATCCGTCACCGGCGCACGAGTCGAGCCATGCTGCAAGCCAGGTCAAAACAATAACGTCATTTCCCAAAAACATTTCTAACACAAAACGTCAGATTTACAGAAGATTACAATGCAGAAAACGGGATCAAATATAATTTATTTTGTACACCCTATCTTATTAAAATGACTATTTTTACCTATCTGTATATACTTATATTACTTGCTAAAATATTACTACTATAAAACTTCTGTATGGTTAGGTTATGTTTGTAGATCATGAATACATAGACAGCTCATGCGCAGAACTGTAAAACGAGCGTGACTCATCTCTACGCCAGGGCTCTTCTCTTGAGCCGGTGACAGTAGCTAAAAAATGCTGTGTAAAATTATTGTGTTTTACCCCTAGGCAGCCAGATTTGTAGTTGTGGCACTATGGCTCTTGATAGTCAATTTATAAAAAGAAATAATAAATTTAGCGAGTATTCTACATAGTTGTATTCAAAACCCTGACTGGGAAACATTCTTCCACGTGAATTCAGATGTATTACTTACGTTACATTTCACAGCCGCCAAAAACGCATTTGCTGCACAAATGTTTGGACATTAAATAAATATTATTTTGAATAATTACAAAAGGTGTGCTGAATTATACTATAATTAGGTTGTTTCTAAATTTTAAAAGTAATTTAAAATCAACGAAATAGTCTCCTGATAGTAGAAAGGAACATTGAGGAGATCGAAAGACCCTGATAATTAGCAAAAGGTACTAAAATGTTACCCCATACTCCTGAAACATCTGCTCCGGCTACATTCAGGTGTGCTAATTGTGTATCATGCAAACGACATCATCTCTATTTGCTGGGAATTCAGTAGTTTTATTATAAATTTAAAATACATTTTTTAAATTCGGTCTTTTAAGCCTCATTTTTTTGATGACTAAGCTAACCTACTTGTGAACGAAAAAAATGTAAACGAAACTAAACTTACCTAAACGGTTTTTTATTTTTTTTTTTTTTTTAATATTGTTTGTAATTCTATTTAATGTTATTCATTTCGGTTTTTGGGGTTTTTAAATAATAATCTATATTTGTCTCGTTAACAACAATATTACTAATTTTTGCTTCATTACTTTTATACTCTCCAGTTTACCAGTTCCACTTGAATGTTTTAATAACCTAAGCATCCTGAAGCAGGTGTTTTGCTGTTTTAGGATCAGTTGGCCCACTTGTTATGTTCGAGGAATCCAACCATTTAGGGTGGAAATGGGTAGAACCCAGCGAAAATTGTTGAAAATTATAATATCACGGCAAGATCTCTCACCTGAAATACTCTCCACTGAAGAATGTTTAACCGTTATCCAGCCCTTATTTAAAAACAATCCAATGCAAGTAGAATTAAGGTAGGAACAAGAAGCTATACAAGTCGTCAGGTTTAGCCTGTCCGGGGAAATGCACATAAGGAGAAGGCAAATATACGAGAATAGGAACTACTACCGCGGGAGGGGAAACGGCACAGTGTTTACTATAGTATTCACTACACGAACGTTAACAAGAGATCATCATAGCTAGTAAACGCTCCGCCCCCCACACGCATCAACTCAAGTGCTTCTGCCCATCTCAAGATCACCACCAGGATAAACCAAACGACCAGTACAATTACTTTAAGTAGAAAATTTAGGGCGATTACCGTTTTCTAATAATCTTTAATTTTCATAAAATATGAAATTGTTTTTTTCTATAACGCTATAACAGTAAAAGTAAACTTGAAAATACAAGTAAATTGAACAACTAAAACGCTCAATGCTTTCTCTACTTGCACGACGTCGCTTCGACGACAAAGTCGATTGATTCAACGGATCGAAGCACTTAAGGCGTGACAGACAAAGATAAAACGTGTTGACACTTAGTGGTTGCACACTTCCTGCCCCAGTTAAGGTCGCGCGTGGTTCTGTTATTGTTCTATATTTGTGCTATCAGAGACAATTTAGAATGGAGTAAAATATAACATAAAGAGCAGATATACGATTAACAGGAAAGTTAAAATAAACAATAGTTATTTTTAAAAAATGTATAGTAGGACAGAATACAATTACGCAAAAATAACGAGCTGTTTGTCAGTTCCAGCTTATAATTAAAAATACTGCACTGTAACGTAAATTATAATCAAACAATTAAAAACTCTAGTCACTAATTGAAATAGTTACAAAACGTTTCTGCACATACCGCCAACGCAGCCCAAGGTTGCATTGAACTGAGCCTTAAGCCTAATTAATTATTCAATTACGTGATATTGTAATATTCGTTTATCAATTTATACCTACTGTTAGTTCGCACTCTCTTTACATATATTTTGCTCAAATTTTCAATCGTTAATTAAATATTTTTTACTATCCATTCACTCCAAATATATTTTTTTATGCTTTTAATGGATAACACTTTATGTTAATGCAGTGTTCTCAAATATTAATTCATTTAATAAATTTAAATTAATAATTTTAATAATTAATTCACTTTCTATTTTGCATATAATATTATGATTCTGCCATATGTGTATATATATATATATATATATATATATATATATATATATATATATATATATATATATATATATATATTTATTTATTTATATTTATATTAATAATTGTGTTTATTTTTAAAAAGTAACTAAAATGAATTTTTTCTTTAATGACCTAATTAGAAATTGACATTAATTATATATATATATATATATATATATATATATATATATATATATAGATAGATAGATAGATATAGATATAGATATATATATAAATATAAAATACGTTTTCTTTTTTAATAATTTAAAACAACACAGGCTATTCAAATACAAGAATATTTATTATTTTATATCCAAAGCTTTTCGTTGGCAAACAGTACCAACATCATCAGGCTGATGATGTTGGTACTGTTTGCCAACGAAAAGCTTTGGATATAAAATAATAAATATTCTTGTATTTGAATAACCTGTGTTGTTTTAATATATATATATATATATATATATATATAATATATAATATATAATATATATATATTTATTTATAATAAATCCTTTTAAGTTAAGAAAATGTTTGGAAAATATTTAAATTTTAAGAGTTGTAGCAAACTGTTGCTAACTAACAAAGGGGAATCAGTTGTAAAAATCTTTCGGCCAAAAAGTGTTGCTGCATGCACCTGTAAGCCATAAATATTCATATACGTCGAAAAGTGTCATTGTGGGTAAACCAAGACCTGACTCGATCACTGTAGAGGCGCTTTACTTGGACATCCAGGGATAATGCAGATTTATGGTGAAAAATCTCTAAAAATCCAGAAATGAACGTCTAGCCTACATTTGCATTTTTAATAAGTTCTAGAAGTTCCCACCCAAGTCAAAGAGAAAGCGATGAAGAAAGACTTAATAACAGGGGGAACAAAATTTAATGGCATAAGGAAGCCAATCTAATTAGTAGAATGGATGAAACCCGTACGGAAATGATACAAAGGGAAAATCAAGAGAGTTAGTGAAAATGTAGGAGTCGATGGAGAAATGCAGGTACATTAGTTTTAGTAAGAAATTCTAAATTCAAATAAAAAAAGTGAAGTTGCAATGTAAAAGTATTAAGTGATATCAAGTAAGGGAGATAATTAAGTAGTAAGAGATATATAGTGAGGGACATGAAAAGTAGTAAGTGGTATTAGGTGAAGGAGATAATTAAGTAGTAAGATATATATACTGAGGGAGATAAAAAGTAGTAAGTGGTATTAGGTGAGGGAGATAATTAAGTAGTAAGTGGTATTAGGTGAGGGAGATAATTAAGTAGTAAGATATATATATACTGAGGGAGATAAAAAGTAGTAAGTGGTATTAGATGAGGGAGATAATTAAGTAGTAAGTGGTATTAGGTGAGGGAGATAATTAAGTAGTAAGATATATATAGTGAGGGAGATAATTAAGTAGTAAGTTATATTAATAAGGGAGATAATTAAGTAGTAAGTGGTATTAGATGAGGGAGATAATTAAGTAGTAAGATATATATAGTGAGGGAGATAATTAAGTAGTAAGTGGTATTAGGTGAGGGAGATAATTAAGTAGTAAGATATATATACTGAGGGAGATAAAAAGTAGTAAGTGGTATTAGATGAGGGAGATAATTAAGTAGTAAGTGGTATTAGGTGAGGGAGATAATTAAGTAGTAAGATATATATAGTGAGGGAGATAATTAAGTAGTAAGTTATATTAATAAGGGAGATAATTAAGTAGTAAGTGGTATTAGATGAGGGAGATAATTAAGTAGTAAGTGGTATTAGGTGAGAGAGATAATTAAGTAGTAAGATATATACTGAGGGAGATAAAAAGTAGTAACTGGTATTAGGTGAGGGAGGTAATTAAGTAGTAAGATATATATACTGAGGGAGATAAAAAGTAGTAAGTGGTATTAGGTGAGGGAGATAATTAAGTAGTAAGATATATATACTGAGGGAGATAAAAAGTAGTAAGTGGTATTAGATGAGGGAGATAATTAAGTAGTAAGATATATATACTGAGGGAGATAAAAAGTAGTAAGTGGTATTAGGTGAGGGAGATAATTAGGTAGTAAGATATATATACTGAGGGAGATAAAAAGTAGTAAGTGGTATTAGGTGAGGGAGATAATTAAGTAGTAAGATATATATAGTGAGGGAGATAATTAAGTAGTAAGTTATATTAATAAGGGAGATAATTAAGTAGTAAGTGGTATTAGATGAGGGAGATAATTAAGTAGTAAGTGGTATTAGGTGAGAGAGATAATTAAGTAGTAAGATATATACTGAGGGAGATAAAAAGTAGTAACTGGTATTAGGTGAGGGAGGTAATTAAGTAGTAAGATATATATACTGAGGGAGATAAAAAGTAGTAAGTGGTATTAGGTGAGGGAGATAATTAAGTAGTAAGATATATATACTGAGGGAGATAAAAAGTAGTAAGTGGTATTAGATGAGGGAGATAATTAAGTAGTAAGATATATATACTGAGGGAGATAAAAAGTAGTAAGTGGTATTAGGTGAGGGAGATAATTAGGTAGTAAGATATATATACTGAGGGAGATAAAAAGTAGTAAGTGGTATTAGGTGAGGGAGATAATTAAGTAGTAAGATATATATACTGAGGGAGATAAAAAGTAGTAAGTGGTATTAGGTGAGGGAGATAATTAAGTAGTAAGATATATATACTGAGGGAGATAAAAAGTAGTAAGTGGTATTAGGTGAGGGAGATAATTAAGTAGTAAGATATATATACTGAGGGAGATAAAAAGTAGTAAGTGGTATTAGATGAGGGAGATAATTAAGTAGTAAGATATATATATAGTGAGGGAGATAAAAAGTAGTAAGTGGTATTAGGTGAGGGAGGTAATTAAGCAGTAAGATATATATACTGAGGGAGATAAAAAGTAGTAAGTGGTATTAGATGAGGGAGATAATTAAGTAGTAAGATATATATAGTGAGGGCGATAATTAAGTAGTAAGTTATATTAATAAGGGAGATGTTACGGAAATAAAGTCAGTTATGGTATAAAAGCATTTAGCGTGGATAGAAAAAGTAAAATTAAAAAAAGTATTAATAAGTAAACGGGTATCAAGTGAAGTGAAACGAGACAAACCGACTGTCTGACGCTGCTATACCCTACCTTCTGAGACAAACCGACTGTCTGACGCTGCAATACCCTACCTTCTGAGACAAACGGACTGTCTGACGCTGCAATACCCTACATTCTGAGACTGACGACTGACTGACGCTGTAATACCCTCCCTTCTGAGACTGGCCGACTGTCTGATGCTACAATACTCTTCCTTCTAAGACTGACCTACTAATGATGCTGCAATATTTTACATTTTGAGACAGACCTACTGACTAAAGCTCCAATACCTTCCTTTCTGAGACTGGCCGACTGACTGACGCTGCAGTACCCTACCTTCTAAGACTGACTGACTGACGCTTCAATACCCTTCCTTCTGAAAATAGCCAACTGGCTGAACCTTCCTTCTGAGACTGACTGACGCTGCAATACCCTACCTTCTGAGACCGACTGACGCTGCAATACCCTTCCTTCTGAGACTGACTGACGCTGCAATACCCTACTTTCTGAGACTGACTGACGCTACAATACCCTTCCTTCTGAGACTAGCTCACTGGTTGAATCTGCAATACCCTTCCTTCTGAAACTGACTGTCACTGCAATACCACTCCTTCTGATACTGACTTATGCTGCAATACCCTTCCTTCCGAGACTGACTGTCGCTGCAATACCCATCCTTCTGAGACTGACAGACCGACTGAAGCTGCAATATCCTACCTTCTCAGTCTGACTGACGCTGCAATACCCTTCCTTCTGAGACTGACTGACGCTGCAATACCCTTCCTTCTGAGACTGACTGACGCTGCAATACCCTACCTTCAGAGACTGACTGACGCTGCAATACCCTTCCTTCTAAGACTGACTGACGCTGCAATACCCTTCCTTCTGAGACTGACTGACGCTGCAATACTCTTCCTTCTGTGACTGACTGACGCTGCAATACCCTTCCTCCTGATACTGACTGACACTGCAATACCCTTCCCTCTGAGGCTGACCTGTTAACTGACGCTGCAATACCCTACCTTCAGAGTCTGAAAAACTGACTGACGCTGCAACACGCTTCCTTCTGAGACTGGCACCGTAATGACCTTCCTTCTGAGACTGGCCTACTGACTAACGCTGCATTACCCTTCCTTCTAAGACTGACCAACTGACTAACGCCGTAATGGCCTTCCTTCTGAGACTGACCGACAGACTGACGCTGCAATACCCTTCCTTCTTAGACTGACCAACTGACTGACGCCGTAATGGCCTTCCTTCTGAGACTGACCGACAGACTGACGCTGCAATACCCTTCCTTCTTAGACTGACCAACTGACTGACGCCGTAATGGCCTTCCTTTTGAGACTGACCGACAGACTGACGCTGCAATACCCTTCCTTCTTATACTGACCGACTGACTGACGCTATAATACCCTTCCTTCTGAGACTGACCGACAGACTGACGATGTAATACCCTTCCTTCTTATACTGGCAAACTGACTGACGCTGTAATACCCTCCCTTCTGAGACTGACCGACAGACTGACGCTGTAATACCCTTCCTTCTTAGACTGACCAACTGACTGACGCCGTAATGGCCTTCCTTCTAAGACTGACCAACTGACTGACGCCGTAATGGCCTTCCTTCTAAGACTGACCGACTGACTGACGCCGTAATGGCCTTTCTTCTGAGACTGACCGACAGACTGACGCTGTAATACCCTTCCTTCTTAGACTGACCAACTGACTGACGCTTTAATACCCTCCTTTCTGAGACTGACCGACAGACTGACGCTGTAATACCCTTCCTTCTTAGACTGACCAACTGACTGACGCCGTAATGGCCTTCCTTCTAAGACTGACCAACTGACTGACGCCGTAATGGCCTTCCTTCTAAGACTGACCGACTGACTGACGCCGTAATGGCCTTCCTTCTGAGACTGACCGACAGACTGACGCTGTAATACCCTTCCTTCTTAGACTGACCAACTGACTGACGCTGTAATACCCTCCCTTCTGAGATTGACCGACAGACTGACGCTGCAATACCCTTCCTTCTTAGACTGACCAACTGACTGACGCCGTAATGGCCTTCCTTCTGAGACTGACCGACAGACTGACGCTGCAATACCCTTCCTTCTTAGACTGACCGACTGACTGACGCCGTAATGGCCTTCCTTCGGAGACTGACCGACAGACTAAGGCTGCAATACCCTTCCTTCTAAGTCTGACCAACTGACTGACGCCGTAATGAACTGCGTTCTGAGACTGACCGACAGACTGACGCTGCAATACCCTTCCTTCTTAGACTGACCGACTGACTGACGCCGTGATTGCCTTCCTTCTGAGACTGACCGACAGACTGACGCTGTAATACCCTTCCTTCTTAGACTGACCAACTGACTGACGCTGTAATACCCTCCCTTCTGAGATTGACCGACAGACTGACGCTGCAATACCCTTCTTTCTGAGACTGACCGACTGACTGACGCCGTAATGGCCTTCCTTCTGAGACTGACCGTTAGACTGACGTTGCAATACCCTTCCTTCTTAGACTGACCGACTGACTGACGCCGTAATTGCCTTCCTTCTGAGACTGACCAACAGACTGACGCTGTAATACCCTTCCTTCTTAGACTGACCAACTGACTGACGCTGTAATACCCTCCCTTCTGAGATTGACCGACAGACTGACGTTGCAATACCCTTCCTTCTTAGACTGACCGACTGACTGACGCCGTAATGGCCTTCCTTCGGAGACTGACCGACAGGCTGACGCTGCAATACCCTTCCTTCTAAGACTGACCAACTGACTGACGCCGTAATGAACTGCGTTCTGAGACTGACCAACTGACTGAAGCTGCATTACCCTTCCTTCTTAGACTGACCGACTGACTGAAGCTACATTACCCTTCCCTCTGAGACTGACGCTGCAATACCCTTCCTTCTAAGACTGACCAACTGACTGACGCCGTAATGAACTGCGTTCTGAGACTGACCGACTGACTGAAGCTGCATTACCCTTCCTTCTTAGACTGACCGACTGACTGAAGCTGCATTACCCTTCCCTCTGAGACTGACGCTGCAATACCCTTCCTTCTGAGACTGACCAACTGACTGACGCCGTAATGGCCTTCCTTCTAAGACTGACCAACTGACTGACGCCGTAATTTCCTTCCTTCTAAGACTGACCAACTGACTGACGCCGTAATGGCCTTCCTTCTGAGACTGACCGACAGACTGACGCCGTAATGAACTGCGTTCTGAGACTGACCTACCCACTGACGCTTCTGTTGTTATTATTTTTCGTCAGTCTGTCGACGATTAGCTTCACAATACTTTATTAAATATGTCACTCTGTTTTAAAAAATGGCACAGGATAAAATGTTTTGTGGTTGATTGGCTCTGAATTTAGAAAGTCAAGAAGAGACCGGAGCAGTAATGAGAGGAAGACCTCCGAAGGGAAGAAAGGCGAGAGAAAATAGGGAAGTATATATGAATCGATTTTGAAGAGTAGTCGAAAGCGGATAGAGCGAGGGTTAGTAGGAGATTAGTTTAATCTACAAAGAGTAAAAGAAGATGTGAAGACGGGTGTGAGAAAAAAGATGGAAATATTGTGAAAGAGAGATGAGAAGAAAAGTAGGTGGAAGGAAAGAGAAAGGTGAAATAAAGTGAGAGAAGAAAGTAAAAAAAAGATATAGGGAACAGACGAATTTGACAGAAGTAAAGGTGGGAATTATTAGCCTACCACATATCTAAGCAGATCTAGCAGAACCATATCACTACATTTCTTCAATTTGTCTCAATAACGTTTTACGTACTTCCATTAAAGCATTTTTTTGTGAAAGATTATTATGTGTCTCATTAAATTGTTAAATAAGATTGTAAATATTATTGTAAATATTTTTTTTTTTTAATATTTATTTACTTTCCCTATTTTAGTTTCCCAAAAAACAAAATACTTTGATTCGTTTGTAAAATAAAATTCTGTATTTCTAAAGATGTCCTTTCATATTAACTTTATTCTTCGCAACAGCAATAACCATTTAAGGGAAGTGTAAAGTTTCGTAGTGATGGTGTGATGCTGTAACGATGGTTAACAGATATTATCAATAACAGAGGCGTATATACACTTTATAAATTAATAAAGTTTGCCTCTAAGCCACCGGTTGATGTAATGGCGACCTCGTTTGTTGACATATTACCGAAATTTCTTTCATCTTTTTCATTTGTATGTAATTTATAAAGCAAAAACTTGTTGTTATACTTTTCAGTTATTTCCTTTTACCTTTACAGGGGTGTTTTACACATACAAAGGACATAAAGCCCAGGATTAAACAAGTTCTCATATTGTTTTCATTACTTCAAAGTACGGGTGCAAAAACAAGTCCAGCCCACCATTTTACCAATGACGGCTGGTGCCTTAAATCTATGGGGTTGCAGATCGTAAATTGTCAGTTTTTTCTAAGACAATGAAATAGTAGCCCCTATTCATAAAAATTAAAAGGGCTGTTATAGGGGAAATAGATAGATAGATACTCCTTAATACTTTGTGATTTATTCTATTGTACGAAATATACTGGCATTTTGTTAATTTTATGTTACTTATCTAAAACACCGAATCTCAAGTTATGGGTTTTGTTCATTAACAAACCCATCTCTATTAATTCTTAACTGTGAATGTCAACAAGTTCTGTTAAGATCCAAATTATTAAACCAATAAAAATAAATTAAATAAATAAATAGAACTTACTCTGTTTGCGGGGAGCAAATGCGTCTCTTCGGACGGAGCCGAATCTAACCGAACACTCCCGAGGTTGCAGCCCGCCTGCAACCTAATAGATCCTGCTAGACTGTCTGGATCTTCCAATGTTTTTTCTCCATTAGAAGTGACGACACTGTGCATTGCAGGTTTCCCTGTAAACAGGCCGAACAATATTATAAGGTGAATATTCGCTCATAACAATGTTCATAATCTTACGTAGTAAATTAATTTATTTTTTGCTATTGATCTCTGGTTTGGGTGTTGCGCAACCGTGCAACCTGCCCACGAACCACCACTGCATTTTTACTAACGTTTTGAAGGGACTGTACAGAGATGAGCCAAAAGTATGTCATTTCACAAAAATATGTTACGTTGGTTTAGTGATGTATTGGTTTTGTTTCAAGGGGGTTGTTCCCCGAACATAATTTTGCTGTTTCTTTATTTTTGTTACATTTGCCTAGTGTATTTATATCCGTGGATTTTGTTTGTTTCTAGAATGGCCTAACTGTTTTATTGGTATATATATATGTATATATATATATATATATATATATATATATATATATATATATATATATATATATATATATATATATATATATATATAGTGCTACATAAGTTCATTTGTCGTCTGACTGTGGATCGAAAAATAACTATTTTTGATTAACTAGGCCCTGTTTGCAACTGAAATATATTTTTATTGTTTTCTATAGCTTTATATAAAGGTATGCTCACATCATCGCTTAGCTAGGTCGAACCTTCTGAAAAATAAGCCTTTAAACACTCGCCGAATGTATATTCTCGACGAGCAGCTTATGTTTTGTCTGCCCTGATCGTTGTTAACAAGTCCTTGTTATTGTCGAAACTTTAGTGTGTGATCTGCAATTGAAGTGATTTATTTTGCTAGCCCTTGAACGGTTTGTTATTATTTGTGACAAGGTTTCTAAAAAAATTACATAATTCTTATTTTTCTCTTAATTTGTCCTAGAGCAAATAGAAGTCTGCATCATCTTTTGTTTACCCTAATCTTTTCAATTTTAGTAAACACCCAACTAAATTTAAATAAAAGTGTGTAAATTTTGAAATCTTTTATCTATTTTTTACTCTTTCATGTTTTGATGGTAGGGTTTAACGGCGCCGAGTAAGCGCCGGCTTCAGCACTTACTCGGGCAAGATTTATTTCGGCGCCCTTTTAAGGGTTAAGTATTGAATAGGTATACCATTATTAAAAAGTACACTCAACTACAAAACCTAACTAAATACATACTTTCAAAATTTGTTTTAAAAATTGTATATCAGTTGGAAAACTTCATTACAAATAAAAGTTAATAGGGATAATTATAACATTATTACAGAACCTATAGATTAGAAATTAATTAGGTTTCAATAATTCCATGCGAGATAATCGTATTCTGCTCATACCTCGTATTTTTGAAACCGTTTTTATGCTCATCGTTGTAAAAAAATGTCGATCAATACACATTTGTAAGGTGTTCTGTAGCTCGTGTGGTTCCCATCATTCGCTACATGGCAGAACACTTTTACGCACTTATATTGGAAATAACTATTAAAAGAACGAGGTGAAGATAACAAATGTTGTCCTTTTTTTAAATTTATTCCACTGCTTTGAATTTAACAAAAATTTCGCAATAGATTAGTTTTTCTATAATTGGATTCAGATGCGTGTTTAATTACTGGATGCCATAGACTATAATAAAAAAAATTAATTATATTTAATCTCAAACAATTTTGAAAGAAAAATATTGCTATAGGTTCAAATTTTTTCATTGAAGATATGTTTTTAGTTTTACAATAAAAATATAGAGTTTTTCCTAAGGAAATAGAAAATGTGGACCTTTTTCATACCTATTCTATATTGCACATACATTTTCGCCTATATTTATTAGTTCCTACAAATACTTTTTGAAGACATTTCCTATAATAAAGTTATGAAAACCCTTCAACGCGCCTAACTACCCTAACCACCCGAGCTTGCCCCCCCCCCCCCAAAGCCGCTCTTGGGCTGGAACCTCAATCATTATATCCGGGTGTATTGGAAAAAGTTATATTACAAATTATAAAAGAACAAGGTAAAAATAAACAACTTTTTCGTATTTTGTAACTTATTTCACTATTGCGAATAAAACAAAAACCTCGCAATGAATTAGTTTTTCTTTTATTGTTTTCTGATCCGAGTCTAATCACTGGATCCAATAGACTTTAAAAAAAATCTTATTAGATCTCAAACAAATGTACAAGAAAAATACTGCAATAGGTCCAAACTTTTACATTAAAGATATGTTTTTACTTTTTCAATCCAAATGTAGAGTTTTCCCTGAGGAAATAGATAATTCGAACCCTTTTTTTCATACTTATTCTATATTCCATATACACTTTCACTTATATTTTTTAGTTCCTACAAATACCTTTTGAAGAAATTTCCTGTAGCAACATTATAAAAAACACTTTAACGCCCCTACATGCCGGCTCCCAAGGGCGTAGCCCGAGGTTGCCACCCACTCCCCAAAGGCTGCTACTGGACTGAAACCCCAGTCATTGCAATGACTGGATGTATTGCAATGACTAAATACTACGTATAATATTTATATTCTATTGACAGACTGTAACTTAAAACATAATTGTGGTATCGTGCATTATACCGTCAGTTTCATCTATTCACAGGTGTAGTTCATGAAATCATCGTATCAGGGCTGGCATGGACTACATTACGCTTACACTGCGCCGCGGCATGGAGAAACGAATTCAGATGTTCAGCTCTCCATAAACAACGATATACCGATGAAGGCAGACTCTGACTAGGCGTCCACAGATTTCCTGTAATAAACTAGGTAGATAGGTTGAAATAAAGGCATTCGTTGGTTTTAGTTACAGATGATAACAGCCGATGTGGAAAAATCAAAGTAAGATAGTAAAGGAATTTATGTGCTGAGCGATACGAGCAGAAGAAAGAAGGCGCTGATGCTGGATATAAATGAAAGAGATAAATACTTGGATAGCATTTTTAAACCAATTGTAGAACCTTTGAAACTAATTTCTGTAAACTTAAAGGGTAATGGTATTAATCCTGCGCAATTTGAAATAGGCCTAGATGAAAACATAAAGGGTAATGCTATTAATCCTGCGCAATTTGATGTAGGCCTAGATGAAAACATAAAGGGTAATGGTATTAATCCTGCGCAATTTGATATAGGCCAAGATGAAAACGTAAAGGGTAATCGTATTAATCCTGCGCAGTTTGATATTGGCCTAGATGAAAACATAAAGGGTAATACTATTAATCCTGCGTAATTTGATATAGGCCTAGATGAAAACATAAAGGGTAATGCTATTAATCCTGCGCAATTTGATGTAGGCCTAGATGAAAACATAAAGGATAATGGTATTAATCCTGCGCAATTTGATATAGGCCTAGATGAAAACATAAAGGGTAATGGTATTAATCCTGCGCAATTTGATATAGGCCTAGATGGAAACACAAAGGGTAATACTATTAATCCTGCGTAATTTGATATAGGCCTAGATGAAAACATAAAGTCTAATGGTATTAATCCTGCGCAATTTGATATAGGCCTAGATGAAAACGTAAAGGGTAATGGTATTGATCCTGCGGAATTTGATATAGGCCTAGATGAAAACATAAAGGGTAATGGTATTAATCCTGCGCAATTTGATATAGGCCTAGATGAAAACATAAAGGATAATGATATTAATCCTGCACAATTTGATATAGGCCTAGATGAAAACATAAAGGGTAATGGTATTGATCCTGCGCAATTTGATATAGGCCTAGATGAAAACATAAAGGGTAATGGTATTGATCCTGCGCAATTTGATATAGGCCTAGATGAAAACATAAAGGGTAATGGTATTGATCCTGCGGAATTTGATATAGGCCTAGATGAAAACGTAAAGGGTAATCGTATTAATCCTGCGCAGTTTGATATTGGCCTAGATGAAAACATAATAGGTAATGGTATTAATCCTACGAAATTTGATATAGGCCTAGATGAAAACATAAAGGGTAATGGTATTGATCCTGCGGAATTTGATATAGGCCTAGATGAAAACATAAAGGGTAATGGTATTAATCCTGCGCAATTTGATATAGGCCTAGATGAAAACATAAAGGATAATGTTATTAATCCTGCGCAATTTGATATAGGCCTAGATGAAAACATAAAGGGTAATGGTATTAATCCTGCGCAATTTGATATAGGCCTAGATGAAAACATAAAGGATAATGTTATTAATCCTGCGCAATTTGATATAGGCCTAGATGAAAACATAAAGGGTAATGGTATTAATCCTGCGCAATTTGATATAGGCCTAGATGAAAACATAAAGGATAATGTTATTAATCCTGCGCAATTTGATATCGGCCTAGATGAAAACATAAAGGGTAATGGTATTAATCCTGCGCAATTTGATATAGGCCTAGATGAAAACATAAAGGGTAATGGTATTAATCCTGCGCAATTTGATATCGGCCTAGATGAAAACGTAAAGGGTAATGGTATTGATCCTGCGGAATTTGATATAGGCCTAGATGAAAACATAAAGGGTAATGGTATTAATCCTGCGCAATTTGATATAGGCCTAGATGAAAACGTAAAGGATAATGTTATTAATCCTGCGCAATTTGATATAGGCCTAGATGAAAACATAAAGGGTAATGGTATTAATCCTGCACAATTTGATATAGGCCTAGATGAAAACATAAAGGGTAATGGTATTAATCCTGCGCAATTTGATATCGGCCTAGATGAAAACGTAAAGGGTAATGGTATTGATCCTGCGGAATTTGATATAGGCCTAGATGAAAACATAAAGGATAATGTTATTAATCCTGCGCATATTTGATATAGGCCTAGATGAAAACATAAAGGGTAATGGTATTAATCCTGCGCAATTTGATATAGGCCTAGATGAAAACATAAAGGGTAATGGTATTAATCCTGCACAATTTGATATAGGCCTAGATGAAAACATAAAGGGTAATGGTATTAATCCTGCACAATTTGATATCGGCCTTGATGAAAACATAAAGGGTAATGGTATTAATCCTGCGCAATTTGATATAGGCCTAGATGAAAACATAAAGGGTAATGATATTAATCCTGCACAATTTGATATCGGCCTTGATGAAAACATAAAGGGTAATGGTATTAATCCTGCACAATTTGATATCGGCCTTGATGAAAACATAAAGGGTAATGGTATTAATCCTGCGCAATTTGATATAGGCCTAGATGAAAACATAAAGGGTAATGATATTAATCCTGCACAATTTGATATCGGCCTTGATGAAAACATTAAGGGTAATGGTATTAATCCTGCACAATTTGATATCGGCCTTGATGAAAACATAAAGGGTAATGGTATTAATCCTGCACAATTTGATATAGGCCTAGATGAAAACATAAAGGGTAATGGTATTAATCCTGCACAATTTGATATAGGCCTAGATGAAAACATAAAGGGTAATGGTATTAATCCTGCACAATTTGATATCGGCCTTGATGAAAACATAAAGGGTAATGGTATTAATCCTGCACAATTTGATATAGGCCTAGATGAAAACATAAAGGGTAATGGTATTAATCCTGCACAATTTGATATAGGCCTAGATGAAAACATAAAGGATAATGTTATTAATCCTGCGCAATTTGATATAGGCCTTGATGAAAACATAAAGGGTAATGGTATTAATCCTGCACAATTTGATATCGGCCTTGATGAAAACATAAAGGGTAATGTTATTAATCCTGCGCAATTTGATATAGGCCTAGATGAAAACATAAAGGGTAATGGTATTAATCCTGCACAATTTGATATAGGCCTAGATGAAAACATAAAGGGTAATGGTATTAATCCTGCGCAGTTTGATATTGGCCTAGATGAAAACATAAAGGGTAATACTATTAATCCTGCGTAATTTGATATAGGCCTAGATGAAAACATAAAGGGTAATGCTATTAATCCTGCGCAATTTGATGTAGGCCTAGATGAAAACATAAAGGATAATGTTATTAATCCTGCGCAATTTGATATAGGCCTAGATGAAAACATAAAGGGTAATGGTATTAATCCTGCGCAATTTGATATAGGCCTAGATGAAAACATAAAGGGTAATGGTATTAATCCTGCACAATTTGATATCGGCCTTGATGAAAACATAAAGGGTAATGGTATTAATCCTGCGCAATTTGATATAGGCCTAGATGAAAACGTAAAGGGTAATGGTATTAATCCTGCACAATTTGATATCGGCCTTGATGAAAACATAAAGGGTAATGGTATTAATCCTGCGCAATTTGATATAGGCCTAGATGAAAACATAAAGGGTAATGATATTAATCCTGCACAATTTGATATCGGCCTTGATGAAAACATAAAGGGTAATGGTATTGATCCTGCGCAATTTGATATAGGCCTAGATGAAAACATAAAGGGTAATGGTATTAATCCTGCGCAATTTGATATAGGCCTAGATGAAAACATAAAGGGTAATGGTATTAATCCTGCACAATTTGATATAGGCCTAGATGAAAACATAAAGGGTAATGGTATTAATCCTGCGCAATTTGATATAGGCCTAGATGAAAACATAAAGGGTAATGGTATTAATCCTGCGCAATTTGATATAGGCCTAGATGAAAACATAAAGGATAATGTTATTAATCCTGCGCAGTTTGATACAGGCCTAGATGAAAACATAAAGGGTAATGGTATTAATCCTGCGCAATTTGATATAGGCCTAGATGAAAACATAAAGGGTAATGGTATTAATCCTGCACAATTTGATATCGGCCTAGATGAAAACATAAAACCATGGTGAGTAATTTAGTTTACATGCAACGTATTATAATTATAGGTCTACAAAATAACAGGATTTGTCTAGTGGAAACCAATTCAAGTTTTACATATGATAGGAATAGACTAGAATTATTTCTAGAGCGGATATGAAATAAGTCCAGTTACTGGTCGGCGAATGGATTTCCGAGGGATTTAGAAATTTACGGCAGGAAAAAGAATGTATCTAAGATTTTCGATAAGTAATGCTATATGAAGAAAGATAGAATGTTTATTCTGGGTTTTTTGCTTTATTCAGATCTCGTTTATCTGTTATCCGCAAAATCTAAAGAATTCCACTGTCACAAAGTCACCAACGAACGCAGGCCTATCATTTTTACACCCATGTTTTAGCACCTAACTTTACCCCTATTTATTTTGTAGGGTAAAAATGTTCTACTTTGTTGTTTAAATGACTGCTTACAAAACTAAGAGACAATCAGTTGTAATAAATAACAACCATCTTCTGACTACAATAGTCTTATAGTATACAAATTTTAAATACTCCTTAAAAGCAAAAATCCAAAATCATTTCATTGAGTTTGAGTTCTATGCGCCTGAGGATGGTTGCTTTGTAATAGGAACGTATAAAAGGTAATCAAAATATCGATTATTTAACGGTTTTGTTGTAAAGTCAACACATTTTATTCAATATAGTATTGCACTGGTGTTTTTTTTGTTATTTGTATACGTACAACACTGAAAAGCAAAAACTTATTTCTTTTAATTTCCGATTCAACTTTTTTATGCTCTTCTAATGCCAACGATAAACATCTGATGACTGTAATTTCCTCTTAACCTGCGTAAGGTACTCGCGAAGGAAATGCCAACATTTTATCTCATTTCCAGATCATTTGCTCTTTTTCTCACAGTTGATTTTCGTTTCTTCTTTATCGCTCGCTTTATGTATAGTACTTACCACGTAACCGTGCACGTGGCTTTGCGTATACTACCACTTCTGAAAACATGTTACTTATTGAGAAAGTTCGATACTTCAACAGCTTCTACATCCGATATGTCAACAGATATTTGCGGATTTGTTTGTTATTTCATACCGAAGCTAATTTATTTTATTTAATATTGACGGTCTCATTCAAGTCAGTATTTTGACAGTGCTTGTCATGTTTTTAGAAAAGTATTTATACTGACCATCTACCTCCAGCCTCGCTTACTGCGATCTTTCAAGACCAAGTGCACGGTCACGTGGTCCGCACTAAAGTATACTATGAGTATACTACTGAATATATATATATATATATATATATATATATATATGTGTGTGTGTGTGTGTGTGTGTATGTGTGTGTGTGTGTGTGTGTGTGTGTGTGTGTTTGTGTGTGTGTGTGTGTGTGTTTGTGTGTGTGTGTGTGTGTGTGTGTGTGTGTGTGTGTGTGTGTGTGTGTGTGTGTGTGTGTGTGTGTGTGTGTGTGTGTGTGTGTGTGTGTGTGTGTGTGTGTGTGTGTGTGTGTGTGTGTGTTCAGTTAAACTGTTTTGTACTTCGCGGTACAGATATAATTACTTATCTTATGCCCATTTATAATCACTAGACCAGCAGAAGACTTTCAGGGAACGCCTATTACTAAAGTATTTAAGAATTGTACTTTTCATATTACTTGACCGACGCAGGAGAGAGGGTTAAGAAGTAACACTGACGGTGAAGAAGCGTTGGCTTACTTTTTAATACTTGACCACAAATCTGTTGTGAATGATTGAAGGTAAAAGACATTAAAGCTTCCTGTGGTCTCTACTCTTCCAATTTACCTTACTTCCTAAGCCAGGGCTCAGGGTGCATCTGTTCTACTTTACAATACAAAATTTTAATAACGAGCAAGTTCTTTGGAAAGAGTTTTTTCAATAACATTTTATTTTTATCAAGATGTAAAATCTCGGTCAGAAATCGTTTTGTTGTTAGAAAATATTGAAAGTTTTAATAAATTATGAACATCAATAAATATTCTGTTATTACTTACACAATTCATTTTTTTCTTTATTTTACGAATTAATATTTTGTCGTATATTAATACGAACTACGAATTCAGATAAGTCAATTAGATAGCCTAGTAGATTTGACTTGGAATGACTGACAAAACGAGGCCAAACACTATTGAAGCCAATTGTCAGCACGCTGAACAAGGTTGTAAGGTATGAATGCAAACGACAACTACACCCATTACACTTGATCTATATACACGAAGTACATTCTCGTCGATGCTCTAAAATACACGGAGCTAAAACGATGACCGGAATTATAATACGTACTCGCTGGCTGAGTTTTTTTTTTTTTTTTAATTTTAAATTGTAAAACTATATCGGACCTGCATGCACAGGTGATAGTGTACATATACAGGGAAAGAGTGTTAACATTTTAGAATCGAATAACATTTGTTAGCTTTGTTAAAATGTGACAAAATTTTAATTCCAATTCGTTTCCTTCCATATGTGTTACTCAAATGTACATTCCAAACAAGTGTTAGTGTAAAAATTAAAATATGAAACCTTGTAAAATACCCTCATTGAATACTCGAAACTGCACAGAAACTCGAAGTTTCTTTATAAAAGAAAAACCTATATACCATATATCTCTGATAAAACTACCATTTAGCTATAAAGTATCCAGGTAGGATGGATTTTATTTTTAAAAATAAAAACTTCACTAGACGTAACAATGAAGCCGACACATAGTTGGATACGCATAACATGGTGTACGTTTACAAAGATTAAACTTGCCCCCCTTTACTGCATGTGATAACTTGATCTCTTAGTTTTCTTAACGTTATTCGTGTGGCTGGGTAACATGTAAATGTCTAATATATTTATATAATATTTCGGCAAATATTTACGTTAAAGGTAAAAGTAATAAGGTAAAATTAAAAAGTAATTATTATAGAAATTGTGGTATTTTATATGAAAACTAACAAAATTTGGTTACACACATTTCGTCATTGATGTCTTGACTGTACGGCAATGTATAACTCGATATTTATTCATAAACGTACGGCAATAGAGGCTAAGTGTTTTACTTCAATAGTGGTCTTTGTTTTATTTTTTTAATTCAAATTACGCCGTAATCGAATACTATCTAACTATGTATTAACATACAAATTTACTGATCCGCTATAACTTTGGTAGGTTATTGTTGGAAATTTATTTCATAAAGGATTATGATTGTAAAGTATAGTATGTCCATATGTTTCCAAGACAATAGTTTATGTACGTTTTGGGCAATATTTATGGTTTTCTCAACTTACAATAACTTTTTTCTTGTTTAGAATGTAAGTGTGGTTGTGTTTTGTGATTTGTGTTTTGAATTTTGAGTTTTTTGTGTTTTGTGTTTTGAGTTTTGTGTTTTGTAGTTTGTGTTTTGTGTTTTGCGTTTTGCATCTGTGTCTGTATCTGTGTTTTGTGTTTTTTTGTTTTGTATCTGTATCTGTGTTTGTGTTTCTGTTTGTGCCTGTCCGTATGCGTGTGTGTGTGTGTGTGTGCGCTTGTGTGCGTGTGCGTGTGCGTGCGTGCGTATGTATGTGTGTGTGTGTGTGTGTGTGTGTGTGTGTGTGTGTGTGTGTGTGTGTGTGTGTGTGTGTGTGTGTGTGTGTGTGTGTGTGTGTGTGTGTGTGTGTGTGTATGTGTGTGTGTGTGTGTGTGTGTGTGTGTGTGTGTGTGTGTGTGTGTGTGTGCGTGTGTGGTGTGTGTATGTATGTGTGTGTGTGTGTGTGTGTTGCGTTATTTGTATATCAATTTTGTAGACCGTTAAATAAACGATTGTCACTTTCTTAGTTTGTTAAATAGCAATAAGGTTGTTTAATATTCTGAATATATTTTTATACATTTACACTAAGTATTATTACAATATGCCGAGCTTGTACTAGGCCTGCACTTGGGGAGCTTCAACAGAGTCTAGGTTGGCCGCGTGTTTGCATTAAGTTAGGCGACAGCGGTTTTAAAGGTAATATCAAAGGCAGTTCATCATTTATTCACATACACTCCTTAACCACATATTTTATTACCTGTTTAGTTTAACACCTCAACCTAACAGCCAACCTACACACTAATGCAGACTTATGTGTGCTCAATACGTTTTGTTTCTGTACATTTATATATATATATATATATATATATATATATATATATATATATATATATATATATTAAAACAACACAGGTTATTCAAATACAAGAATATTTATTATTTTATATCCAAAGCTTTTCGTTGGCAAACAGTACCAACATCATCAGGAATGAAAATTACAATAATGTAAGCTATAGGCCTAAAACATGTTTATGGGCTATAGTTTTAGGACTATAGCTTACATTATTGTAATTTTCATTCCTGATGATGTTGGTACTGTTTGCCAACGAAAAGCTTTGGATATAAAATAATAAATATTCTTGTATTTGAATAACCTGTGTTGTTTTAAATTATTAAACAAGAAAACGTATTTTATATTTATATATATATATATATATATATATATATATATATATATATATATTTAAATTTTAAGATTGGTAATTCGCTATATTATAATAGTTACATATAATAGCTTTGCCAAATACTATAAAGAAAACTCAGAAGTTTTTAATATTAAATTATTTATCCAAAAATTTTATTTAAGTTAGTTATTTTTTAAATATATAAGGAAATTTCATAGAATATAATACTCACTAATAAATTTGGAAATTTTTACTCTGTCTCTAAGGAAAATGATAACCACAACTGAGAGCGGTGGGGTCAGTGCCAATCATTTATTGACAAATATTTGTGCAATAAACAATGGACTTACGGTCTGCTACTCTACAAGTCCATTTAGATAAAAGCTTTAATTGTTCTTAATGCCATTGTCCTACTGCAAATCCCTTTGTTTATTAACCGCACTTGGTTTTTTGTTATTTCCCTTTGCAAGGGTTAGATTTCCCGGAATAGAAAATAATTGATGTTTTTCTTTTAATTGATGTTCACTGTTTGACAGAAAACTAATACAAAAATTTATAACAGTGGATAAGTAAATATAGGCCTGTATATATAAGAGGTTTTCTGATATAAGACTCCAATTTGCCTATGCACCGAGGTTATTATGCGGTGTACATTAAAACATGTTTCTTTAAACAGTGAAGTGTGGAAAATTTGTTAAAAACCTGCTATAAGTCTGGTAAAGTCAAGCAAACTGTCTTCAACATTTGACTCTGCAGCGCTTACTGCCCGAGACATGTAGTTAATTATGTGGTTAACTGATTAGTATGACATACTTTTAATAATTATTATAAGTTCTATATATTATTAATTGAATTAATTTTATTAGTAAAATTCAGCTTGATGCTTCAAAGGTTATCCGGAGTATTATTACTTTAGTTAGAGGCCTTTTGGAAATGAACCTTTTTAAATTTAATTGGAACGGTAGGGCGTGAATCTATCACTTAAAACGTTGTAAGAAAGTGTGTAAAATCAGGTCAAAGAATTTTGACCGGAATATTTGCGAATGCAAACCATGACGGTTAATTTGCCAACGGCTGTTAGTCTTCACTTTAAGATATGGTAATTATTTACTTTAGCCACGTAAGCGATTTCGACCGAGAAATTTTACCTGCTGATGCAGAAGCTCATAGCGAATACCTACATAAATAAAAAACACATTCGCTGAAGTCCCAAATAATTACAATTTTGGAAAAAATTATTCAACCTCTCATATCCTTCACGATCACCTAAAACCTTTAAAAATCAATGTTTTACTTTGATTATTTTACCTTGGAACTAGCAAAATTCCTCGAATAGTATTTACATTTTTTTAATTGCGTGGAAGGTTAATTTTATATCATATTTTAGTTGGAACTACGTTTTTGGGTGCGCAGTAGCCACAGCGCACTGTACTACGACTAGACATACCCTATGAAGTATCTAGTCAGGATAGATGTGGTTGTAATTGTATACAACACTAGCAGAGCACCCGTCCTTCCTACGGGGTTGAGCTATTTTTGAATTTATTTAATTTGTGTTTCTATTTGGGTTGAATTTAATTTACTGAAATTATATCCTGATATAATTAATTCAGTATTATAATATACTGATATGTATAAATATATCAAACTATAGTTTATAAACCTACCGTTAAGTAAGTTTCCAAAACCAATGGGGTGGTGCCCTGACGGAATTTCTAAATAAAAATAGGCCTATGTGTTAACCAGGGACCCTAAGAATGTCCATGTAAAATTTCCGGTATTTATTTCCCGTTCCTACGTGTTCGATTTTAGGAAACAAAATTATACAATGCGATGCAGAAAGTCATCAGGGATGCGAAAAAATAATGAAAGCTCTCGCTCAGGAAAATAAATACAAGTTTTATCAAATTAAAGTTGGGTAAAATATTCAGTGCGGAGTGGTAAGAAGTGCTACGTCCGCGTAGCTTACTACGTATAGGCCTACCAGTATAGTGCCTAGTACAGGCCTACCTATAAAGTTACGATAGATTTGGTTGTAATTTTAACACATTGCTAAAAATCTATATTAAAATATACCTGTATAGTGTCCAGTCAGGATAGATTTGGTTGTAATTTTATACAACATTACCTAATTAAACGTCTACTTCCGCCGAGTAATACTTCGTCACGTGATCTCTATTCTAACATTACATGTATACATTTAGTTGAACGAATAAAATTACAACTAAATCTATCCTGACTAGATTCTTTACAGCAGCGGTTCTCAACCTGGGGGGCGCGCCCCCCTGGGGGGCGTAGAAGAATTCCAGGGGAGGCGTCAACAAATTTTTAAAAAAATTGAATTTGATGTTGGACACAAACACACAATCATTGAAATTTTTTTATAGCTTAATAGTGCTATAAAGCTCTATTTCTTTACTCAACGAACTTTTCTTCCTTTCCAAAATCTCGTCGATGATACCCAAAGTCTCCCAAAAGACCTAGTAAATGAAATGAAGGACCTAATATCTGAGCATTTGTTGTCTCTGAAGAACAAAATCGGAGCCTATTTCCCAGATATAAGCTCGGAAAACTGGGAATTCATGTTAACAAGAGACCCCTTTCAAATCAACATTGATATACCTCCTGATCACATTCAAGAACAAACAATTGACTTGCAATGTGATTCCAAAGTTAAATTAGATTTCCCAAACATGGATCTCGAAGATTTCTGGCTACTATATCTTCCTGTTTACCCAGAAGTAGCAATGGAGGCAGTCAAGTTGCTTGTACAATTTTCATCAACTTATCTATGCGAGACAGAATTTTCAGCCCTGGCTAATATAAAATCTAAATATCGAGCCAGACTAGATGTGGAAAGTGACCTGCGGTGTTCTTTGTCAAAATTTCATCCAAACATACAAAAAATAGTTAACGAGAAACAGTGCCAGCCCTCACACTAGCACTACAAAAGTAGCGAACATTTTTCTGGTTATTACTTAAACATATTGTAAGTAAATTTATCATATATAAGTCTAAATTAACTTAATCCGTGAAGGGAGGCGTGACCTCACACCAAAGTGTGAAGGGGGCTCAGAGCCTAAAAGATTGAGAACCCCTGCTTTACAGGTATATAGTAATGTTGTATAAAAATACAACCAAATCTATCCTGACTGGATTCTTTACAGGTATATAGTAATGTTGTATAAAATTACAACCAAATCTATCCTGACTGGATACATTATAGGTATATTCCATTCATGTATAGACGTGGTAGAGTGCAGCGCAAAAATGTAGTCCCAACTAAAAGCTACAAAAATGTATAGCTTCAAACAAAGAGTCAAGGAATACAAACAGAACACCACCTCAGCATTTTACAATCACATAAAAGATACAAGACACAAATACACAGACATTTACCATTACCTAGAAATCTTACAATATCAACAAAAAAGAACGCCATTTCTACTAGAATAATATAAAATTTACAAAAACACAAAATACAAACAAATTAAACGAGCAAACCCAATACAAATCACACATACTCTTTAATACTATCGAAAACTTGCCTTTAAAATCGTCACCACTTAACCTAACAACTCCAAGCAGAAGACACTGATGAGGATCGCCACGAGCGATCTAAAACGTTCTGCCTCAGTAGTTTTTTTACAAATTTACAAAATTTAAAGTTCGATTGGTCGTAAACTAATGTAAAAGTGATTAATTAAGATTCGCCGAACGTAATAGACTACAAAATTCAAGTGCTTTTTAACATTATTAGGTTTAGTTGTGAAATATTTACACACTTGCTGAACAAAAATCAAATATTTTAAGGAGTTTGATAAGTTTTAAGAGCCCTAAATCCTTTAGAAAAGTATCTTGAGGGAGTTGTTATTTTTTGGAAAATATTTGGAATCAATCAGAGCTTTCAGGTGAAAAATAGTGCATAAAGGACTGAAGAAAAAAAATGTTTAATCAAAACCTATTTTGTCTAAAATTTAAACGAAAATATATACGTAGCGGTTGAAAACACCGGGAACTTTGTATTTTTGTAGCAGGGATGGAAAACTCTTTACTTAAAACAAAAAGATACATAAAAAGGAGAAGTAAAAGAACACATCAAGTCTGCATAGAGAGTGCACCCCTTTTAAAAACACCCACCCTCACTTTACACACCCCACCCTTACCTATATAACTCCTGTATAAAAATGTGTACTTTCTGCGGCTTTGAGTTACAGAGGCCTTGAACCTGGGAACGAGATGTGTACTCACTTTAAAACATTGCGAACGTCAATAGATTAAACAAAGTTAAACAGTCAACGAGAAGATAACGGAGTAGGAACTGCATGTAAAAGCCAAACGATGAAAGGGGGTAAAACAGTGCTATTTATGCAGTGGGTAAAGAGGCACTTAAACGCAAGGTACTGTTGACCGAATTAAAGGCAGTAAAGTTACTGCATTTGTGGCAATAACGTCAGCAATAAAATATCTGAGGCACTTAACCTATTCTTGAACTATTTAATACAAGGTTAATCCAGCGTTGCAAGTCGACGCTCATTTTATCAAAAAATAATAATAATAATGTTATTCTACCTATTCCCCGCAGATAATAATGTATAAAATTAAATTTAAAATAACAACAAGTAATATTTAAAAAAAAAATGTTTAATAAACTCATAAAGAGGTTAAAAACTTTTTTTTAGTTTCGCTATAACACTATTTATGATATTGTATGGTAGCCATGGTAACAGTTTAAGGTTGTAAAATGGAGGTTTCGACGAAAACTCGATAGGGGGAAAAATTCCTATACATCTTTGAGAATTATATTTCTAGGTACAGTAGAGTTTCGATAATTCCAAGTAAATGGGACAGAGACCCCTCGAATTATCGAAAACTCGGATTACACTGAAATACGTTCCTATGTGTTAGAAAATATAGGAGTCTCCATTAACTATAATACTGTAATTAAAAATGCACTAAATAAGTTTATAGAACTTTATATGAACATTTCTTGGAAGCCCGACTCATTTCCTTTGCATACCTTACTGATATAAATATTTCTTGGAAGCCCGATTCATTATTTTCTTTCAAAATGATAAAATAGACTCAAATAGAAATAGGTTCGAATTTAACGGAAACTCGAAATATCCGGACTCCGAATTTCGAGTCTTTACTGTATTAGAAAGTTGATACAGTGCCAAGGTGCACTAGACTTCGAACACAAAGGTTCTCAGTTCAAATCCGTCTGGAAACCACAAATTTTATAATTTAATTATAGAAAAAAATATTTGGAAAACTCTAATAACATCAATTGCCATCCACTATAGGTTTAAAAAAAAATGTATTGAGCTTGAATGAATAAAAACGTATTTTAATAACGACTGAAAATTTGTACAAGATATATATCAGGAGAGTGAGAGCTAATAGAAGGAATTTAAAAGAATATAATTACATAAGTAAAAAACCCTAGTCACACCACTTAAATCTACCATAGCTGAATCCTACTATGTCACGTGTAAGTAGGTATATTTCAGACAAGTGACTCTGCAAACACGATGCAATGAAATTTACCTATTCTCATGACGGCGTATTATTCTGCCCTCTCCCTAATTCTACCCTAATGCCAGGCTCCCTGCCTTACTTTTCGTCTTGCAAGGCACGTAACGGGTAGATGGTTTATTGAGACCCGTAGAAAGTGAGTATATTTTATGCAAGATTCCTTTCCCACTTGATTTCTCCTATATCCTCCCCCATTTTTATTTTAAATTGTTGTAGCCCTATATATATTATCTTAACGAAATGATTTATTAGAACACAAATAAAATATATTACAAATTGAATAAGTGCTCAATAAATTAAAACTTTAAGTACACTTTCAGGGTTGTATTTACTTCAGAAAACAGACTAAAATCTTGCAGAAACTAACAAGGCCTAAAGCAAATTTTAAATTATTTCACACTTTACATTGTCAAAGAAATATATCCATTTTATGAGAATCCTTTAGTTCATAAAAAACCTAATTCTCTGACACAGAACATCTCTCATGGTTACAAGCCACAGCCTACCCCTTTAGGTGCACTTCGGAACTCACTCAAATATGCGAGTTAGATACAATCAAGCCTTTTACGGACATATCTAGGGCCTACTCATTATTTAGTTCATTCTATTAGCTCACACTCTCCTGATATATATCTTGTACAAATTCCTTCTATTAGCTCACACTCTCTTGATATATATCATGTACAAATTGCTTCTATTACCTCACACTCTCCTGATATATATCTTGTACAAACTCCTTCTATTAGCTCATACTCTCCTGATATATATCTTGTACTAATTGCTTCTATTACCTCACACTCTCCTGATGTATATCTTGTACAAATTGCTTCTATTAGCTCATACTCTCCTGATATATATCTTGTACTAATTCCTTCTATTAGCTCATACTCTCCTGATATATATCTTGTACCAAATCCTTCTATTAGCTCCTACTCTCCTGATACATATCTTGTACAAATTGCTTCTATTAGCTCACACTCTCCTGATATATATCTTGTACTAATTCCTTCTATTAGCTCACACTCTCCTGATATATATCTTGTACAAATTCCTTCTATTAGCTCATACTCTCCTGATATATATCTTGTACAAATTGCTTCTATTATCTCACACTCTCCTGATATATATCTTGTACAAATTCCTTCAATTAGCTCACACTCTCCTGATATATATCTTGTACCAATTCCTTCTATTAGCTCATACTCTCCTGATATATATCTTGTACAAATTGCTTCTATTACCTCACACTCTCCTGATATATATCTTGTACTAATTCCTTCTATTAGCTCACACTCTCCTGATATATATCATGTACTAATTCCTTCTATTAGCTCACACTCTCCCGATATATATCTTGTACTAATTGCTTCTATTACCTCACACTCTCCTGATGTATATCTTGTACTAATTGCTTCTATTACCTCACACTCTCCTGATGTATATCTTGTACTAATTGCTTCTATTACCTCACACTCTCCTGATATATATCTTGTACTAATTCCTTCTATTACCTCACACTCTCCTGATGTATATCTTGTACTAATTGCTTCTATTACCTCACACTCTCCTGATGTATATCTTGTACTAATTGCTTCTATTACCTCACACTCTCCTGATATATATCTTGTACTAATTCCTTCTATTACCTCACACTCTCCTGATATATATCTTGTACTAATTCCTTCTATTAGCTCACACTCTCCTGATATATATCTTGTACTAATTCCTTCTATTAGCTCACACTCTCCTGATATATATCTTGTACTAATTCCTTCTATTACCTCACACTCTCCTGATATATATCTTGTACTAATTCCTTCTATTACCTCACACTCTCCTGATGTATATCTTGTACAAATTGCTTCTATTAGCTCATACTCTCCTGATATATATCTTGTACTAATTCTTTCTATTAGCTCATACTCTCCTGATATATATCTTGTACTAATTCCTTCTATTACCTCACACTCTCCTGATATATATCTTGTACTAATTCCTTCAATTAGCTCACACTCTCCTGATATATATCTTGTACAAATTCCTTCTATTAGCTCATACTCTCCTGATATATATCTTGTACAAATTGCTTCTATTACCTCACACTCTCCTGATATATATCTTGTACTAATTCCTTCTATTAGCTCACACTCTCCTGATATATATCTTGTACTAATTCCTTCTATTAGCTCATACTCTCCTGATATATATCTTGTACTAATTCCTTCTATTACCTCACACTCTCCTGATATATTTCTTGTACTAATTCCTTCTATTAGCTCACACTCTCCTGATATATATCTTGTACAAAGTCCTTCTATTAGCTCACACTCTCCTGATATATATCTTGTACTAATTCCTTCTATTAGCTCACACTCTCCTGATATATATCTTGTACAAATTCCTTCTATTAGCTCATACTCTCCTGATATATATATCTTGTACAAATTGCTTCTATTACCTCACACTCTCCTGATATATATCTTGTACAAATTCCTTCAATTAGCTCACACTCTCCTGATATATATCTTGTACAAATTCCTTCTATTAGCTCATACTCTCCTGATATATATCTTGTACAAATTGCTTCTATTACCTCACACTCTCCTGATATATATCTTGTACAAATTCCTTCCATTAGCTCATACTCTCCTGATATATATCTTGTACAAATTGCTTCTATTACCTCACACTCTCCTGATATATATCTTGTACTAATTCCTTCTATTAGCTCACACTCTCCTGATATATATCTTGTACAAATTCCTTCTATTAGCTCATACTCTCCTGATATATATCTTGTACTAATTCCTTCTATTACCTCACACTCTCCTGATATATATCTTGTACTAATTCCTTCTATTAGCTCACACTCTCCTGATATATATCTTGTACAAAGTCCTTCTATTAGCTCACACTCTCCTGATATATATCTTGTACTAATTCCTTCTATTAGCTCACACTCTCCTGATATATATCTTGTACAAATTCCTTCTATTAGCTCATACTCTCCTGATATATATCTTGCACAAATTGCTTCTATTAGCTCACACTCTCCTGATATATATCTTGTACTAATTCCTTCTATTAGCTCACACTCTCCTGATATATATCTTGTACTAATTCCTTCTATTAGCTCATACTCTCCTGATATATATCTTGTACAAATTCCTTCTATTAGCTCATACTCTCCTGATATATATCTTGTACAAATTCCTTCTATTAGCTCATACTCTCCTGATATATATCTTGTACAAATTGCTTCTATTACCTCACACTCTCCTGATATATATCTTGTACAAATTCCTTCAATTAGCTCAGACTCTCCTGATATATATCTTGTACTAATTCCTTCTATTAGCTCACACTCTCCTGATATATATCTTGTACAAATTCCTTCTATTAGCTCATACTCTCCTGATATATATCTTGTACTAATTCCTTCTATTACCTCACACTCTCCTGATATATATCTTGTACTAATTCCTTCTATTAGCTCACACTCTCCTGATATATATCTTGTACAAAGTCCTTCTATTAGCTCACACTCTCCTGATATATATCTTGTACTAATTCCTTCTATTAGCTCACACTCTCCTGATATATATCTTGTACAAATTCCTTCTATTAGCTCATACTCTCCTGATATATATCTTGTACAAATTGCTTCTATTAGCTCACACTCTCCTGATATATATCTTGTACTAATTCCTTCTATTAGCTCACACTCTCCTGATATATATCTTGTACTAATTCCTTCTATTAGCTCATACTCTCCTGATATATATCTTGTACAAATTGCTTCTATTACCTCACACTCTCCTGATATATATCTTGTACAAATTCCTTCTATTAGCTCATACTCTCCTGATATATATCTTGTACAAATTGCTTCTATTACCTCACACTCTCCTGATATATATCTTGTACAAATTCCTTCAATTAGCTCACACTCTCCTGATATATATCTTGTACAAATTCCTTCTATTAGCTCACACTCTCCTGATATATATCTTGTACAAATTCCTCCTATTAGCTCACACTCTCCTGATATATATCTTGTACAAATTCCTCCTATTAGCTCACACTCTCCTGATATATATCTTGTACAAATTCCTCCTATTAGCTCACACTCTCCTGATATAAATCTTGCACAAATTCCTTCTATTACCTCATATTCTCCTGATATATATCTTGTACAAATTCCTTCTATTAGCTCATACTCTCCTGATATATATCTTGTACAAATTGCTTCTATTACCTCACACTCTCCTGATATATATCTTGTACAAATTCCTTCAATTAGCTCACACTCTCCTGATATATATCTTGTACTAATTCCTTCTATTAGCTCACACTCTCCTGATATATATCTTGTACAAATTCCTCCTATTAGCTCACACTCTCCTGATATATATCTTGTACAAATTCCTCCTATTAGCTCACACTCTCCTGACATATATCTTGTACAAATTTCCAATCGTTATAAAACAGGTTTTTATTCATCCAATCAAGTACAAATACAATTGTCTTTAACCTATAGTGGGTGACGATTGACTCTAATACAAAAATTTGTTTTTACAAATATTTATTCAATAATTAAATTATAAGAACCAAGTATCTTCGTGTTCGAAGCCTAGTGCACTTAGGTCAACTTTCCCATAGCAAGAAGTCTAATTCTCAAACACATATATGAATTTTTCTTTTGCCCCCATGTGGTTGTCGTCGAAACCTTTATTGCACACCTTAAATTGTTACCACACATATCATAAATTATGCTACAGAATTAAAAATAAATGCAAAAATAAAGTAAACCAAAAATAGTAAACTAGTATATAAATAGTAACAAACAAATATAATAGTCCAACACCATACATAGAAAAGGAAATGGATAGTTGCAAGGAAATTCACTTTCTATTTTGCCACATAATATTGCTATTCTGACATATGTATATACATATTCATACTTATATTAATTGTAACTATAAAATAAAAAGAAACTAAAATAAAATAAAATAAATTTACTTCTTTTTTTGTAACAGCTTTTATTTGAACTGTGTATTCTTTTTATACGAAAACTACCTCCGTTCCAATTGTTATGGAATGTGTGACATGATTGGAATTTTAAAATATTTTCTACCGTTTAAATATCTCTGACCCCAAAGGGTGGTCATGCTCCTCTGCCGAAGCCCGACATGCCCGTAGACCTCTGCGGGATCCTATAACTACAATGATAGATAACACAGTCTTAATTTTTCTCATAGAAGAGAAATAAAGATCACATTTAGCCTTGTATTATTTTTCTATTAGAATCACTATCTGACTGATGAATCCATTCAGTCACGTCATGCTAATTTACCGTGACGACAAAGCGAACAATACACTACATAAAACATAGCGTGGACGATCCTCGCACGACACTTCACGTCCGTTTGTGTTCTTGACAGGACGATATGACTTCTTATAATAAATCACCAGTCCATTGTTCGGGTAAGTTAAACAAGTCAGGTTCACCTATAATAACCCGCCCGCTGGTAGTTACAGCTTATCCAGGCGTCAGTTACCGACATTGCGAATCAAAATTATACCGGGTGATGTAGAAAGACTCTGGAAAACTAAAACTTAACATAACTTGATGCTGATGTTACAATAGTTAAAAACATTTTTTTTAAGTCAAAATTAACAACACACACACAAAACCTATAAAACTAACTCGAGCTACCATAGACCTAACTTAACCCAACCTAAACATTACTTATCAGACCTAACTTGACCTGACCTAAACCAAACTTGATCTAATTAGACCTAACCTAAACCTACCTTGACCTAACCTAGGCGTTACTTGACCCAATCTAAACCTACCTTGTCCTAATCTAGCTAACTTCGCCCGAGACCTAACTTGACTTAACCTAGACCTTACTTGGCCCAACCTAAACCTACATTGTCCTTGCCTAGCTACCTTGACCTAACTTGACTTAACCTACACCTAGACCTAACTTAACCCAACATAAAAATTACTTAACCTAACTTAGACCTACATTGACCTGACCTAAACAAAAACTTGATCTAATTAGACCTAACCTAAACCTACCTTGTAATAACCTAGATGTTACTTGACCCAACCAAAACCTACCTTGTCCTAACCTAGCTAACTTCGCCCTAGACCTAACTTGACTTTACCTAGACCTTACTTGGCCCAACCTAAACATTACTTAACCTAACTTAGACCTAACTTGACCTGACCTAAACCAAACTTGATCTAATTAGACCTAACCTAAACCTACCTTGACCTAATCTAGGCGTTACTTGACGCAATCTAAACCTACCTTGTCCTAACCTAGCTAACTTCGCCCGAGACCTAACTTGACTTAACCTAGACCTTACTTGGCCCAACCTAAACCTACATTGTCCTTGCCTAGCTACCTTGACCTAACTTGACTTAACCTAGACATAGACCTAACTTAACCCAACATAAAAATTACTTAACCTAACTTAGACCTACCTTGACCTGACCTAAACCAAACTTGATCTAATTAGACCTAACCTAGGCGTTACTTGACCCAACCTAAACCTACCTTGTCCTAACCTAGCTAACTTCACCCTAGACCTAACTTGCCTTAACCTAGACCTTACTTGGCCCAACCTAAACATTACTTAACCTAACTTAGACCTAACTTGACCTGACCTAAACCAAACTTGATCTAATTAGACCTAACCTAAACCTACCTTGACCTAACCTAGGCGTTACTTGACCCAACCTAAACCTACATTGTCCTTGCCTAGCTACCTTGACCTAACTTGACTTAACCTAGACCTAGACCTAACTTAACCCAACCTAAACATTACTTAACCTAACTTAGACCTAACTTGACCTGACCTAAACCAAACTTGATCTAATTAGATCTAACCTAATCCTACCTTGACCTAACCTAGGCGTTACTTGACCCAACATAAACCAACCTTGTCCTAACCTAGCTAACTTCGCCCTAGACCTAACTTGACTTAACCTAGACCTTACTTGGCCCAACTTAAACATTACTTAACCTAACTTAAACCTAACTTGAGCTGATTTAAACCAAACTTGATCTAATTAGACCTAACCTAAACCTACCTTGACCTAACCTAGGTGTTACTTGACCCAACCTAAACCTACCTTGTCCTAACCTAGCTAACTTCGCCCTAGACCTAACTTGGCCCAACCTAAAGATTACTTAACCTAACTTAGACCTAACTTGACCTGACCTAAACCAAACTTGATCTAATTAGACCTAAACTAAACCTACCTTGACCTAACCTAGGCGTGACTTGACCCAACCTAAGCCTACCTTGTCCTAACCTAGCTAACATCACCCTAGACCTAGCTTGACGTAACCTAGACCTTACTTGGCCCAACCTAAACATTACTTAACCTAACTTAGACCTAACTTGACCTGACCTAAACCAAACTTGATCTAATTAGACTTAACTTAAACCTACATTGATCTAACCTAGGCGTTACTTGACCCAACCTAAACCTACCTTGTCCTAACCTAGCTAACATCACCCTAGACCGAACTTGACATAACCTACAGTTCAGATTGACCCAACCTAAAACTACCTTGTCCTACCGTAGCTACCTTGACCTAACTTGACTTAACCTAGACCTTACTTGGCCCAACCTAAAGCTGCATTGTTCTTGCCTAGCTACCTTGACCTAACTTGACTTAACCTAGACCTAGACCTAACTTGATTTAACTTAGACCTAACTTGACTTAACCTAGACCTAGACCTGACTTGATTTAACTTAGACCTAACTTGGCTTAACCTAAACCTAACTTGACTTAACCTAGACCTAACTTGACTTAACCTAGACCTAACGTGACATAGCCTACAGTTCAGATTGACCCAACCTAAACCTACCTTGTCTTAGCCTAGCTGCCTTGACCTAACTTGACTTAACTTAGACCTAGACCTAACTTGACTTAAGCTAGACCTAACCTAGACTCTACTTGACTTTATGAAGACCTAGCTAACGACTTAATCTAGACCTAACTACACAGTATTAAGCTACAAACTGTAGATTTGATAAAGGATAAATAGGTTATGTTAAAGTGAGTTAGTGTAAGCTAACCGGTTGACCAGTGAAGGTCTTCATTGTAATATACGGTATTTCTTTTCCGCACAACATTGAGTCCATTTTTTACTTTACACAACCACTAACCTACCCTGTCCTGATACATTGTAGCTGTACTTAGTGGCATAGCTATATTGTAATGTAACAGATGAATTGCAGCTATAAATTTTCCAGGGGAAGGTTGGTATTGACAACCGGAAGGACGGGAAACAGATTATAACAAAAACGTTTGAAAAATTAATGTTCATTTTAAAAGCTTAAATTAGACGCAAGTTGACAAAAGAAGTTAATTTAATCTACTAATTTAAGTCCAGTTCAAAATTAAAGGAATACTTAGCGAATTTAGGTGCAGGGGTGTTTATTTAAATACTGTTAAAGGTTTACAGAAAATAACAAGATCCTAACTTGCAAACACTATGTTCCTATCCTTCCAAATTAAAATTCTACAAAAAAATATTGAGACTATAAAAGTTTCTAAAAGCTCGTAACGAACTTCATCACTCGTTATAGCGATTTTGTTTTATTTAGCTAGCTAGCTTGTTCCTAAGTTTTATTTCTCCAATATGTGACACTATCCAAAAAGACGTTACCCACATTAAAGTATTTTAGGCACATTCTATAAGCATGTATTTTGACACATCAGTTTATTTGACACTCTATTTGTACGACTATTTCAAGCTGTATTATTTGAATTATTACACGGGAGTTTGAAATTGTTGTGACAAAACTGTCCAACTTGAAACAATTGTTTTAGCGGACAAAATATTTTTTAAAAACTTCATAACTCTTCTGGATGTGTTTTAACCCTCCACCTCCCTCCCTTGCTATTCATTATCGATAAAGTCTGGATAAACTATAATTACTAAACAGCCCTCTATTTTAACAAGCGAAAATCTTCACTCTGTGGGAAAACTTTGTGTAAGAATAATATTGCAAAAAGCAGCGCTAAACAAACTGCCTTCGGGAATGTCGCTAACAAGGGATTAGACCCAACTAGCCTTTATTTATTATTTACCTTATTACTGAGGAGGGAATTTATTTAATGTTTGCTGGATGTTTTCTTTATCATTCAGCACGCATTATATGTTTTGGAATATATGTTTTGTATATATACTAATAACAAATCACAGACAATTTTGTTTTTTTAAACACTCAACGTTTCGAATTTGTTTCCGAAATTCCTTTTCAAGAGCTCTACTTTAACTAAACAATTATACAACATAACTTACGATTTATAAAATACATAACATTATGTAAAACATAATAAAATTCAACAAATTACAAAACTCTTAATAAATATCCATTTACAAGTCAACATTTTTTCTTTCACAATCAATTCGGAAAGAAATTCGAAACGTTGAGTGTTTAAAAAAGCAAAATTGTCGATGTATTAGTACAGTCCAATCCCGGTAATCCGAAATAATATATTGAATTAGCTGATTTTTTCGGATTACCGGAATGTGCGTGTACTACGTATACCTACGACTTAAATACGGCTACATATATGCCTACTCAAGTAGTTTTAGAATGCCGCACTTATCCGACAACAAAAGTGTTTTGTGTTTTATTTTAAGAGATGAAAACCTCACTATAAATATAATGTTCAACACAAAACGATTGTACCGTCTGCTTACCGTAGAAACTTGAACTGTTGTAGGCTGGCTCAAAAGGGCCATTACAAAGTAAACAAAACAATGTCGCTTTTCTTCTTCAAACCTCTCTTACAACCATTTTTCTCGTTTTGATAATTTCAAAAATCGTTTCGGACTACTGGAATTCGGATTACCGGGATTGTACTGTATTAAATCGTCAAGCAATATTTTTTTTATAATTTGAGCTATTTCGCTAACATTGTTAATTAATTCAAGTTTAAAAACAATTTCTTTAAGAATATTTCTCATTTTATATTATAAGTAATTATTGCGAAACTGAGTGAATATTTATGAACTTACTTGTTGACCTGTTTCGAAACATTGCTAGAGTGGCGTGTAGACTTCGTCAATGAAAGGAATGTTTTGTGACGCGTCAGCAAGTAAGTTCAAAAGTATTCACTCAGTTGCGGGTAAATACGTATACCTAATTTAATCAGTGAATTCAAGACGATTAGGCCTACAACAAACAAATTTCTTAGTTATTAAATGTAAGAAAACAGTTTAATTGTGTGGCTTCTAAAAATTTCTACAAGTTTTATTAAAACCTTTGATCTCTTTCTTAGTGAAATGACAAAGTTAATATTTGTTGATTCCATCTTCGCGTGAGCTACTAATTAACACTAAACACTTGTAAATATTTACAAACTTGTCTATAGTAGCACTTACTTATGTTTGTTGAGGACGGCCGTTTCGGGAGATGTGTCCCATTGTCAACTCAGACCATCACTTGGTTACATTGTCAACTCAGACCGTAACTGACCTCAAGGTTACGTAGGTTAGGGTGGGGTGGAATATTATGGTGGTGTGGGTGTATTTTGTGAGTGTTAGGAGTTATGATGTCAAAAAATGTGTGTGAGTGTTAATGTAATTGTGTATTGAGTATGTGTGTCGGGTGTAGTTTGAAGTGTCTGTATATTTCGTATTGTTCGGTTGTGTTCCGTTGGTTATTTCTGTGTTGTTTATGAAGAATTTGTAGGTTAGATGTTATGTCTATGTAGTCATGTTTTGTGGAGTTGAGATGATCGGCGAAGTTTGATTAGTAGTTATTGTTTTTTAGTGCTTTTATATGTTCTTGGAACGTGTGTAGAAGGACCTCCCTGTCTGGCCTATGTAGTTTGTAAACTCCAGTGGCGTTGTCAATGTCGTCGATTTTGTTCTTGGGTTTAAATTGCTTATTGAGAGTGTTGTGTGTGGAATAAGCTATTTTGTAGTTGTATTTTCGTATTGTGTTAGTTGAATTGTGGGTTTTGGATGATCTGTATGGTATTGATATGTATTTTATGGGATTGTCCTGTTGTGTGTTTGTATTTGGGTTATTAGGTTTCTACAATAACACAAAATTACACGCCACTGGTGTAATACTTGCGATGTATGGTCGAAAGTCGTTTACCCCTGAGCACTAATGGGTGACCCTGAGCGAACAGTGTTGCCTAGTTCCGAGCATCGGGCTGTCAGTGACTCGTCTCTCGCCCTTGTAAAGTTGAATATTTAGCCACCCGCCCGATTTCCTGCAGTGGACTTTAGTACGTGAGTCTACAACTAGGAGCTACTTTCAGATTCATGTTCTGCAGATGATGCTATAGCCCTCTGTATCTTCTAGTACTTGGTTTTTGGTTCCTTTCTTGATCCTACCTATATCGGAATACTTTCTCATCCTTTAAAACCAATAATAGTCATACGAGATTACCGCCTTCAAGCTACATCAACAAAAAAAATTTACTATTTTACTCTAACATTTACGGGTTTACCGCCTTCAAGCTACATAAAAAAAAACTTTTACTATTTTACTCTAACATTTATGGGTTTACCGCCTTCAAGCTACATCAACAAAAAACCTTTACTATTTTACTCTAACATTTACGGGTTTACCGCCTTCAAGCTACATCAACAAAAACCCGTTTACTATTTTACACTAACATTTATGGGTTTACCGCCTTCAAGCTACATCAACAATAAAACTTAATTATTTTACTCTTTACGGGTTTACCGCCTTCAAGCTACATCAACAAAAAACCTTTACTGTTTTACTCTAACATTTACGGGTTTACCGCCTTCAAACTACATCAACAAAAACCCTTTACTATTTTACTCTAACATTTACGGGTTTACCGCCTACAAGCTACATTAACAAAAAACCGTTTACTATTTTACACTAACATTTAGGGGTTTACCGCCTTCAAACTACATCAACAAAAAACCTTTACTATTTTACTCTAACATTTACGGGTTTACCGCCTTCAAGTTTCATCAAAAAAATAGTTTACTATTTTCTCTAACATTTACTGCTTTTCATTAAGTTTACTTAACCATTTCTCTCTCTACAAAAATGTCTATCTACCACTTACCCCAATACGAAATTAAGTCTTATATTTTAACCCCATTTGTAAATATTAATCCCTAATATTTTTTTCACTATTTATATCATTTAACTTCTTTTTTTATTAGACTCCTACTTATGAAATTTATACTCACACCTCCTCAGTTACTAGTCATAAATATATGCATAATAATCATGGAAAGTTTGTTTGGTCAAGCAAAACCTCTGAGTTAGATCTAAATATAAAAAGACAAGATGTGTGATTCTCCAAAAGTCAATTTCCCAGATAGTAATTAAGATATGGGTATGATATAGGAAGGGTGTCAGGATCTTCCTTTCTTTGATGTTCCTATCTTATAGATGCTTTGCAACAGATGTCTAAACCTTAAATTTAAAAAAACATATTTGGTCAAGCTATATTTAGTCTATACACAAACTTAAAAGTCAAAATATTGAACTCACAATCTCACAAAAAAATTAGTTTTTAATAAACAAACACACAACAAACTAGTTTCCAAACTGAGTAGCAGCCAAGCACTGAGAAAGGCGAAATCGTCACCGAAACTAGTTTGTTGTGTGTTTGTTTATTAAAAACTAATTTTTGGTCAGATTTTGAGTTCACTATTTTCACTTTTAACTTTGTGACTAGTTCTCACTAGCTAAGCTCTAATTAACTACATATATTTAGTCTATCTTGTTGCATGAAGTTGAAATCAGAAGCTTGCTAAGTATGATGATAAAAAATGTTAATGCTTTCGAAAAGTGTAATTACAAACTATCTACCATGGACTAAACTAATTAGCAATGAAGAATTCTAGTGTAACATGTTAACATATGAAGACAGATGAGGTCAGGAATTTTTTGGAGAGGAGGGGCATCCAGGGTTGTAGCTAATAGTTGGGACTTTTTGAGAATCCAAGATAAAACATACATAAATATATTCCACCCTGATGACTCTTCAGACCATTCGTCCTTTGTATGTTTTAATTATTAAAGCCCCTCTATTAACTCACACTCTCCTGATATATATTCTGTACAAATTTTCAATTGTTAATAAAATACGTTTTTATTCGTCCAATCACATTCAAATACACTTTTTTAACCTACAGTGGATGACAATTGATGTTAATACAGGTTTTCCAAATAATTATTCAATAATTAAATTATAAAATTTTGGAGGTCCAAGCCAGGTTCGAACTGAGTACCTTCATGTTCAAAGTCTACTGTTTTTTGCATTAGGTCAACTTTTTCATACCCAGAAGTGTATTTTTCAACGTAGTAAATGAATTTTGTTTTCCTACCTTATGGTTGTCCTCAAAATCTCCATTCTAACACTTTAAATTGTTACACACAATATCATAATTAATGTCCAAGGATTAAAAATGAATTAAAAAGAATAAAATTAACTGGTTTAACGGTATCAAACCTTGCTTCACAAACGGACAATGTGAAAGGAAAACGAAAAGAAACAACAACACAATGCAAGCAACAAAAAAAAGAAAGCATATAAATAGTAAGAAGCAAAAATAATAATCCAACACCATACACAGAAAGGAAAATGCAAAATTAAAAGGAAATTGGTTTTCTATTTTACCACTTAATATTGTTTTTCTAACATAAGTATATAAATATTTATATTAGTTGTAATTATAAAATAAAAAATAAACTACAATAAAATTTTTTGTTGTTGATTTCAATAGGAAATGACTTAATTTTTATATATATATATATATATATTACTTGTTTTTGGTTTCAAATTAATAAAATTTTTAGTTTTGGTAATGCTCGATCAAATAATTTACTTTTGTGTTAACCTTGCAAGAATCACTTACAAGCAGCAAATGTACAAAATAAATAACTCAATGTTTTTTTATAATGACTTAAATGCTATACATGTTTCAACAGCCAAGATGTAATGACTTTCAATATTTACACAAAAAACAAAGAAAATAATCTACAAGAGTTCATCACATGTTACTCTAGTATTGTAACATTTGAAGTAGCATTGATTATATATTATCTTGTATAAACTTTTGTTTTTTCTATTGGATTGTTGTTTGTATAGATATTGACAATGAATGGAAGACGAACTACTCCAGTGTTATTAAACACTCATAAATGCTTGTTACAAAACAGTTACACAACTCCAGTGTACTCTGGTTACTAATATAACAGTTTGGCTATTGCAACATGTATAACATTCAAGTCAATTTTGTAAATATATTTGTGAGATTTGAGTAATTTTACATATTTCCTGCTTGACCAAATGTTATTCAACTTCAATGTATTTCCCTTTTACATGTGATACTAAAGAATACATTCTATACAAGAAACAGAAAATGTTAGGCGCTCCGAAACATGTAACCAAGTGATGGTCTGAGTTGACAATGGAACACATCTCCTGAAACGGCTGTCCTAAATAATCAAAATGTAAGTGCAACTCTAGACTAGTATAACATACTAATGCCGTTTTTGTGTTTGTGAGATTTTTTAAATTACTACTTTTAGTATCACTTAGTAAATAAACTACTACTTGCTGATATTGTTTCATCGAACAATGCACTGATCTAGTGTGAAACATGGCTGCTGAAAAAATATCCATAAGTAGTGGTTTTTTGCCAATTGATACTAAAAGCAGTAATACTAATATATGTTCAACTGCTTTTAAGTAAAAACTAGTATCTCAAATGTATATGTAATCAAATAATGATTTATTTCTCTTTTATCTTACTTTTAGAAAGTATTTTTGTGTTTACAAGTTATAACTACATCACTCTCGCAAAACAATGTTTCTTGGCTACGCAACTATCAACATCTGAAATGGATTTGAAGAGACTAGGAGAGGAATAATATACAACATTCTCCTCCAAAACAGTGAAATACCTTAAGGGTAGTCTTAGTTCTGTTAGTTTACACTAGTCTACAGCACCAACCTGTATATTTAGTATTGAGTATTATTTCAAAAACTAATAACAAAAATAAATTTAGAATGATATTTTCTATACTACATTCTGGATGGGTAAGACAGATCCTAACCAATCGCCACTGTACAGTTTAGTCAGGTATATCCACTCAATAGACACAAATTCTGACAGTAAAGTCTCACTCTACATTATAATGTCCTACAGCCATAGTATTTTCTACACTACATTCTGGCCATGAGTGAAGAGAGAACCTAACCTGACACCAATTTAAAGTGTAGTTAGGTGTACAACAGCAATGGACATAAACTCTGACAGTACAGTCTCATCCTACATAATGAAGTCCAAAAGCCATAATATATTTATGGAGGTTTAGTTGTGTTTCCCTCATTTCTTTCTAGAATAATACAATTTCTAAAAATATAATATTGAATTTATTTCTAAACACATTTAAATGTTTATAAACTTGCCTATAGTAGCACTTACTTATATTTGTTGAGGACGGCCGTTTCGGGAGATGTGTCTAATTGTCAACTCAGACCATAACTCCACAACTCAGGAGTTACGGTCTGAGTTGACAATGGGACACATCTCCCGAAACGGCCGTCCTCAACAAATATAAGTAAGTGCTACTATAGGCAAGTTTATAAACATTTAAATGTGTTTAGTGATAACTAGTAACTCACGTGAAGATGGAATCAACAAATATCAATTAATTTTTCCAAATTCACATCTGAATTTGTTCAAGCTGAACTTTAAATTCAATTACTTTATTGTCAACTATAAATATTAAGAGCTAATTATATTGTATTGCTACAATAGCCATATATCTATCCATATATATAATTACGTAAGCCAAATTTTGAGAGAAAAGTTGTGGGAGCTTGGAAGGTCAAACAGAGCTGAGAGATAGCTCGATTTAAAGGTATTGACACAAAGGAGTGGGGGAAAATATAGGTTTTTCTCAATTTACAAGATTTATAGGGTATTGAGAAACTTATAGTTACCAAAAATTCCCATAAGAAATACATTGCAATGAAAAACAGCTGAGTATGATTTTCAAATATTTCAGCGGAGAAACAGCTGTACAAATATTATATTAAAAACAGTTGAGTACAAATATTTTAACAGTATTAAAAATTAGATATAAATATGACTTTAGGATCAGGTTTAGTTAATGAAGCATGCTTTATCCTACCAGACGTGTTTGACAAGTGTATTAAATTAGATATAATCACTGGTTCTGGAAAAGGAAACATCATATTTATACTAATAATTGAATTATTATCAACAGATCATAACAATTGATCAAACGTGATTTTACATATGGTCAACTTTATCTTACACTAAGTGAAGTAAAATCTGAGGATTAATTAAAGATACATATAGAAAATAGGAATGGTCAAAAAAATCAAATACACATGCACAAAAAATATAGTTTATAAGGAAATTTTATGAAAAACTTGAATTATATTAAATATAATTTGTATTAAAAAATAAAATTACATTACAAAAGTTTAAATTTGTTTAAATATGAATAGGGGCATTTGACCCTACAAGGCCCAAGTTATAATTATATTATTTTTGATTTGTAACTCATTTATTAGACGTGTATTATAAATAATCATGCTCTATCTATATCATAACTATTAACTAAATATTGTGTTTAATTATAAATGTAATATAGTAATAGTAATGAAAATAATATAGTAATGATTCTTGACAACTATAATTACTGACCAATAAAACCAATAATGACAAAAAAAACAACTAAAGTAGAAAGAATTGAGGCGTCCTAATGTTAGCAATACAGAGAACCTGTAATCGCCCGGTTTTGTTATGTGGGAGTGCGCACCTGCTGAACGATTAAATATTTGATACTACTACTTTAAAAAAAAGTATTTGATACTACTACGACTACTAACATAAAAATTATGTATTTGATCCTATGTAGAACCAAACTAATTCTAGAAGCCTTTTCAGCCCCCATATTAACTTATTTTTCAAAAAAGAAATTCCAGGGTTAGTAATGAGTAATGGAGGCTGGACCATATGATTTGACACTTTACTTTCCTTGAGTAAGGCAGCCTTATCGTGACTCTTTTAAACCACAATAATGGTACAAAAACGATTCATTGTATTTAAACTTCTGAGTTCTTTGTACCTAAGTGGTTCTAAGAATCTAATAGTTTATGAAATAGATGACAAAACAATATAGTTATATTGGAGATATGACACAATATATATAATCATACTTTGTATTAACAAACAAAATAATAAATGTTAGTGTAAAAAATGTTTATGAATATAATTCCTCAGGTTATTCATTAATGGAATTCCACATCAGATAATAAAATGTTCATGTTAAAAATGCATTAACCCTTAGAGGACTTGCTGTAATACCTGTTACACCAGAGCTCATACAGGGTAATTTTTTACTCCAACTAGTTTTCAGGTCAATATCAGTAAAATATTTAGTGCTATAAATAAATAAAAAAATGTTAACATATTTTGTTTACTATAAAAGATATGAACAAACTCATGCAATATTATTTCCTTTTTTATAGGTCAAAACACCCTTCACATACTTTAACTAAATGGTCTTTACAATCACTTTTCCTACAATTAGCACAGCATTTATGGTTTTTGTCTAAGTTCTTCAGGGCAAAAATCAAACCTGTATTTAAAGTTATAAAATCCTCACAAAATACGAAACATAATAAAATTCACTGATAACAATCTTGCAAAAAAAAAACAAATAAAAATTCATTTATGTGATAAATAACTTGCAAAATACAATTTAAAATAATCGTCACTTATAAATACTTCGTAAAATACAATTAGAAATAAACTTCACTTATAAGAACCTCGCAAAAAACAAATAGAAATAGACTTCACTTATAAAAACCTTGCAAAATACAAATACAAATAGACTTCACTTATAGGGACTTGTATTGTAACGTGAGGACTCGCGCAGGGTAAATACTTTTCCAGCTGTTGCAACAATAACTTCAAACCATTATAAGTAAACAAAAACTGTCAAACTACCTGATGTAGGGACAAAAATAGATACAGGACGAGTCAATTAGAAGGTATGCAAAGGGAGGAAGAATTTCAGGATTTGCAACTGTTTTATAATCTTTGTTGAAAACTCACTAGGAGAATGATTACCTCCGTGATTACTTACCGTGAGTCTTCTAGGATTAAGCATGCTTTTTAGGCAGTTAATAAAAAACATTTAAAAGTATGACCACAAAATTATTATTTTTAAAGACATAAACCTGTAGAGTTTAACAACATTTATAAATTCTGACCGTATTATTCTACTCTTCAGTTTCCAAAAAATCAGAATAAACACCAGGGTTCTAAGAATAAACCTGACAACTAATCACTCAAATTCAATGAATCACAAATATACAAAGAAATGCCATTCCTACAATAAAACACTATCAATCCATCATTTTTTTTTCTTTCAAGACAACTGACTTCATCTTATTGTGTCTAGTCTAAACCAATCTCTAATAACTATCTCTACTTAAAACCATTTTTGCGATATATGTCTGATTAAAACATTTGCGAAATGGCCTGTGAAGCTTGCAAAAATTGGATAACAAGATAGTTGTTATTACTGCATATTAATCTTTCAAAAGATAAAGTAAATAATTACTCTGTTAATGATCACTGTAGAACAATCCCCTGGAAGTTACATTTATAAATGTCTACATCTCCTTGACTCAGTTGCTATCACCCATTATAGTAATACCTGTGTATGTTATCATAACCCATCTGTGTAAAATGATGAACTTGTTCATAATCATTCAATTGTTATATCAATTGCTAGACATCATATTAGATATAATCTTGCTTATATGTAAACTAACTTAGGTTAAATTTCAACAGATCAACTAGAATAGTTTTTCTTTAGATTCTGGCTTGACAGTAGTGTCATCAGCTTCTCTTAGTTTAGTCATTTTAAGATAAATACTTTTAAGGCCATGGAGATGACAATAGACTAGTAGTAGTAATTTAATGATAAGTTTCTAGGATCAACTCAATTCGCCTTTGTGCCCCTCAGTACAGCTATCCATCACTCCTAAGATTTAGTGTGTCATTTGTGAGAACCTTCATTGAGGAGCCAAAAATTTCTTTACCCCCTCATTGAAGAAGATCAGCATTTCATCTGTTCTGGTGTAAAGGATGTAAGGCGGGAGTCAGTCCCCAGAGCCTTGTTGGTAATAACATGTTGTGCCGCAGGAAGAGTGTAAAGTAAGAGAGATTATATATGACATTTCACTACCCTTTGCAACCAATGAAAAAGGGTTATTTGACCGTGTATATATTTTGTGTTAACAGTTTCATCTTCTATGACAGACTCACAGGCTTAGAATTTCTAGCAAGCTCTTCTCTGTTCAGAATAGATTTTTATAAAGATTCATTTCAGGAGCACCTCTATTTCAGCTTTATAATAGATATATATTTATTTCTATATTGACATTTTGAAAATATTTTCAGCTTCAAATACTTTATTGTTGTGATACATGTCATAATGACCCTTATATTCCCTCTTCAAATAAAATAGCTCTCACGTTCTCACATTAAACCTCACATTGATGTTACACATCAAATTACCTTTCAAAATTCACCAGGTATAATAATCTAGAAATTTATGGAGAGCAGTTGCCCAAATTTCATCAAAATTTTATAAGTTTTGAGTTCGCTTTGTCCTGGATTTGTTGCATGCAAGGTTATAGAGCTAGTTTTGTGCTTTTGCTTTCTTTCGAGATAAAAAATCAAACCTTAAAACTACTCTGAAATTGGTGATTGGAGTCCAGATTAGCTCTGAAAGTGTTCACAGTTTTGATCATTGACATTTGGGACATTATTAAAGTTAATTTTATTTCTTATTACACTTTCTTGTATTGACTTGGCAAAAAAACCATTACTTACTGATTTATTCAGCAGACGCGTTTCACACTAAGTCAGTGCATTTTTCAATGCTGTGAATTACTGACAAGACTGTTGCTCCTAGTGCGTAAGTAGTGGTTTTGCCAACTTAATACAAAAAAGTGTAATTTATACAAAAAAACCTCAAGATTTGCAACACAAAAACTTCATGTTTTACTTCTTACTTGAAGTAGCTTTTACAAGTATAAACTTTAAGGGTAGTAACTCAATATATGATCATAAAAGAGAGTTCCAGTGTCGTAAATATGTCAAGTAACATTTCACCATGCACAATTTGCAAACTAAGTGAAATTTCCAAATTACAGATCTTTTTTATCATCATCGTTGAATATTTCATCCATCTTTGTGGTGAAATATTCTTGGATGTTTATAACTTTCTTAAGGATTTTATTGGTGAACTGTTCTACTTAATAAAGAACTTAACAAGAACTGTAACCGAAGAAGGTTACAGGTTTCATGTATTCCTGATTTGTAAGTGGACACCTACATTAACAATGTTTATCAAACTAATGGTGCTCCTTCATATCCATCAACTGCTTTTTTTAGTGAAGGAGAAGTAATTAAAAATACATCTTTATGTCACTTTTTTTCACATGACCTGAAAACATTGCTCGACCTAATAAACTGCAACTTGCTGGAAAAGGAAATACCAATCTAACAACAAATAGAAGAGGAGGGAAAGAATAAAAAATAAAAACAATAGACACTAATTTTCAATAACTTGTCATGAATTACAGAAAGATAAAAATAAAGTTGTGAGAATTTTCAGATTGAATTACACATAAATATTTTAAGCTATTTTACCCTCGAGTTGCCACATCTTAGATTTCACTAGCTGCTGGTAGTCATCTGCATTGTATTAACCTAACATCAAAATGGTCATTCTTTATTCAACCAAGTATACAGCTTTAAATGTTTTTTTCTATTCAAAGGATTACACAGGACAATGATCAAAATGCTTTTTTCTTAAAACATCTTATTCTTATGTTTTTTAGGGTGCTAAACACAAATATGACACTTATTAAGCTCTATCACCTACCATTTTGTTCACATTTGCACATAAATTTATTAAATTTTGTTATTTTTAAAAAAATGTATCAGTTTTTATATAGTTCAAATGTAATTGTAAAATATTTGTACTGGCTGTAGAAGAGTTGGAAGCACTGCTGAAACACATTTACTGTCTAGAAAAAGGGGGATTATATTTTTCTGTTCACAGCTGATTTTTTATTTACTGCCAACCCAACCTCACTTTCTGGTTTTCAGTACAAGTTTTTCAGTAAGAAGATTCAAAGAAAAAAGAGAAAGGAAGTATAAACCAATTCCATCTGACTACTGAAACATACATTACTACACTGTATCATTATTTCAACCTACTGTAAATAAAAACCATGATTGTGATTTAACTTAGAGTTTCATTAATTTTACCATGTACCATATAGAGATTTTAAACTATATAACAAAAACCAGATTGCTCAAAAACTATGGGTGATACAAAAAAAACTAAGACCAGATTTGGATTCAGCACATAAAAAGCTATAAAAATGAGCTATTAGAGTCAAAAAAGTTTTTATAAAAAAATTTTGTTGGCCTGTGTTATCAACAAATTTTTCTCCTTCAGCAGGTGGTTTGACAAAGTCTGTGACAGGATATGTTGACTATTATTCTATGTTGACATGGAAGTGGTAGAGAGTCATGTTACCTTCCTATGAGTGTGAGCTGTTATAATTTGTAATGAGGTGTCTGCATTTTAAATACTTCTGTGACATGTACTCTTAAAACAAGAACCAAAAGATAAAATGTCACAACTGTCAAAATTGTTATTTTAACTCTATCTTCATTGGCAGGCGGACAAATTTCTTTTTCAAAAATTATTAGTACACAATGACCATGTACAGATGTTTGGCAAACTAAAAACTGCAAAATTTTATGCTTTTAAATATCAAATATTTACAATTATTAGACCTGTTGTTGTTAAAGTTGTTTGATGTAATTCACTGACTAACCTATAAATAATTATTGTGTAACTGTAAGTGATTAGTTTTGAACTTACTTACTGACACATTTCGGAATAATCATTTCATTTACAAAGATGACACTCTCTAGAGTGTTTAAAATTATTCACTTAGTTGCCCAATAATAACTTATAGAACTGTTGTTGTTGGGGATCGTATTCATTCAAAACTTTAAAAACATATGAATTTAATAGGGAAAAAATATCCATTTCACCCTCAAAGTGCTAACAGCTCAGTCCGAGCCATTTCGGTATTCTTCTGAAGTGATAATGGCTCGGTTCGAGCTGTCCGACCCGTTAACGATATTCGCTGCTGAAAAAAACCCATGTTACAATTCAGTTATATTTTATATAAGAATAAAGGAAAAGAGTTGGTTTATTTAATAATCTCGGTCCTATCTACCTCGAATTATCAAGACTCTACTGTAATTATGGCTATAATAATATAATATATTATTTACAAATATTTTTAAAACATAAATAAATAATAATGTAATATAATGTTATATATATATATATATATATATATATATATATATATATATATATATATATATTCTTGATATTTATCGTTATCCATTGTTTTTCCGTTGCACTGACTTTATGAAGTTAATAAATTACTATTGTAAGTAATTTTATCCACCATTAAGTGCAATAATTTTACCTTGAGTGATGAGGCACCTTTCGGTCAATTGACCATTGTCGAATCACTGATGTTTTTCTGTTGTAGATGTTCGGTCTGTGAAGTTGGTGTTTGTTGACGTTACGCGCACTTTTTGTGCGCTTTTTTAATGAATCTACAAACAACATATACAGAAGACATACTATATAGAAACATCATACACACAGATCAAGAAAAAGTGCGCGTAACGTCAACAAACACCAACTTCACAGACCGAACATCTACAACAGAAAAACATTAGTGATTCGACAATGGTCAATTGACCGAAAGGTGCCTCATCACTCAAGGTAAAATTATTGCACTTAATGGTGGATAAAATTACTTACAATAGTAATATATTAACTTCATATATATATATATATATATATATATATATATATTTAATAAATTAAAAATATTTCAAAAACAAGAATACTTTTAATGAATATATTTATTCAAAGCTTTTCGCCGATTAAATAGTATCAGCATCTTCAGGAAAAAAATTATCTAATAAAATCATTTTATTAGATAATTTTTTTCCTGAAGATGCTGATACTATTTAATCGGCGAAAAGCTTTGAATAAATATATTCATTAAAAGTATTCTTGTTTTTGAAATATTTTTAATTTATTAACTATATATACAAGAAAACATATCACCATATTTTATATATATATATATATAAGTACAACATATTGTATACAATGATTTATTACTAAACTGAACACAAATTTAATATTTCTTTTTCGTGTAATAGTGTTTTAATAAAACCATAGATTAAACAATTTTGAAACCACAATTTACGAAAATTTAAAAGACGTTTGCAAGTACTTATAAGCAAAAAAATGAGCAAAAGGTATTTCGTGATCTGCTTCTTCCCATACTAATTTAATATTTCCCATTTTAGCATCATTTGATTAATGGTAACTACTATAACCAAACTCTTACAAAACTTAGTGTCAAACTAAAAGCAAAGAACTACTTAGGCCTTTCCATGATGTTACTAGCCTACATGTCATAAAAAATGAATGAATTTTAAATCTTTGTGGGAGAGGCTTGACTCCACTGTGAAGGAAAATCATTGAATGGTTAACTTCAATGAATGAATTAACCTACTAAAATAATTAACTATACTTTTACAAGAAGATGGAGCCAAATAGATGAAGTAGAGGCTTTTCCTATCGTGGGGTTGTTAATCCACTGTGGGTTTGTAAAGAAAAGGATTTGACTCAATTCATTTTACTACATTGTTATTACTAACCTATAATAATTCTTAGATGTAAAAAGTACAATGAATATATCATCAAAAATACAAAAAAAAGTATACTAAAACATTTCATATTTTAAAAGAATTTTATAAAAATACAATTTTATACCAATGACATTCCTCCAGAGCAGCTATACAAACTAATATATCTATAAAAGTTATACTGGATTAGCAACTTTTTTTAGTGCTTAGTTTAGTTAATAATTTCAAAATGTAACTATGCATTATTTTATTTTACCCATTTTTTATCTATTTGGTTCACAATGTGTTTTCCTTTCTGTTTCTCTTTGTTAGAATAGAATTGTATGCATTATATATAAAAGTAAGTCATATGCAGTCATAAACTGTAGTAGTGGATTAATAAAGTGGTTTGGTATTGTGTTAATAGTCTGTGTAAATTTCCTATTGATCATTCGATGTTATTTAAACTAAATCCTGAATAACAATAACAAAATTACAAAATACAAATACATTGAAATACAATTAATAAAATAAAACCAGTTGACAAATATTTACTGCAAGGTTAGCAATTATAACCATATGGATATTACCAAAACAAAAAATAATAAACCATCTAGCTTAATATACAAATTAAACCTAACAACAGCGTAGTGCAGTGAAATATAAAAATAATATTACTGATACACTATATGATAACATACTTTTCCATATTTCTCAACTCTCTAAAAATTCCACAATTGAACGCTTGAAAATGTAACGTCTGGAACTTCAGAAAGCTGGCTCAAAAAAAATTATCAAGCAAGCATCTTTATTAATGTATATTCGTTTTTTATGTGATGTTTATGTTTGTAACTGTACAATTAAGGTAAATGTATAAATAAAGAATGTATATTTATACGTATATTATGGAAAAAACTTGATTTCTATATATATATATATATAAAGTTTTTCTTTTATATATAAGGTTTTTCTCTTTCTTGACTGAAGAAGATCATGTTGATCGAAATATTTCAAATAAAAGTGTATTAAGTGTTTTATATGTGCTTATTTCCAAAGAGATTGCAGTTTTGGACTATTGCCTTTAGGTAAGTCTGTCAGTCTCCTATCAAGTCCAAAAATTCCTATATATATATATATATATATATATATATATATATATATATATATATATATATATATATATATATATATATATATATATATACATATATATACATATATATATATCATCAATTTGATAAAATTAACATTACAAATATTTGCTATTTAAAGTTGTATATAAAATAATTGTATAACTATTATAAGAATAATAGATAAAATTTTACTGTAGATAAAACCTTAGACTGAAACTGTAGGTGTATAGCTATAAACCTATATTTAATTATTTTATAAAGAAACCAGATTATATTAATTATTCTTTTTCGAAACTTTAATTCCAACTTTTTTTCTGTGATGTATTCTAAATAAAGCTTTAACTAATAAGTATGCTGACAGAAGAATAAAAACTAAAATTCCTAATAAAAACATGATGACATCAATAAGAAAATATTGGTACCATGACAATTGTCCTGCAGTAGTGCGTAAGTGTGCTGCACCCTTGTGTCTTATTACATATTCGATCCAATACATTGCTGTGTCAAGCGGTGGTGTTGGATTGTCACGCATTATAGCTGACTGTTTCTCTACTGCTGCTTGATATCTGAAATATTTTAAAATCATATAGTAATTTACATGTACATGAAATGTAAAAATCAAATTTTGTTCAATAAATTATTATATTAAAACCAAATGTCTTTGATCAACTATATTATTGAGAGCTCGTTAATTTAATGGACAATTATTTTTATACAGATGTTACCTAGAATCTTGGAAGCTTTTTATCAATGAATTTTCAAACCAGAAAAGTACTGGAAAATAAAAGTCTTATAAATAAAACATAATTGTTTATTTACACTGTTAAACTTTGTATGTGTTTACAGATTTTCTTATGTTTACAGCTTTCTTGTTCAGAAGAAAAAAATTTTGTTCTAGCACAAGATATTTTTTTTAAACAAAAGCAGGGAAGAGCGCCCTTGTATGGCACTTACAAAAGGATGTTTCGTCTATAATTGAACTGTCCAAACTAAATGTTGTATATGACAACATTTGTCCTTACAATACTACTGGGGACAAGAGTCAAACTGTTGATGACAAAAATGAGTAATAATTTTGTGTACTGATACCACTTATTCATGTTTATTTAAGCACTGGAAATAAACATAAAATAAATGATAAACCTGTTAAATATGGAGTAAAAAAATTTTATTTTAACAGTCCAACTCATTTGTTGCCCTTATCAAGCCTGTTGTGCTATAAAAAACAAAGTCCTTATACTTAACGTTCAAATGAGTAATGTAAGGAGGTAAAACATCAAACCCCTTACTCTTCACCGAGAACGTCCTTTGAGCTGAAGCTCAAAGTTCTTGGTAAAGTGTGGGGGGTTTGATGTTTTACCTCCTCACATAACAAATTTGAATATTAAATGTAAGGAATTTGATTTTTATAGCACAACAGGCTGGATAAGGATAATGAACTATTTGCTGAAACGTTGCACTAATAAAATAAATATGTTTAACTCGGTATTCAACTGGATTATCATTTATTTGTAATGAATTATGTGTCCAAGACAGTCATTCAGTGAATATTTCAAACTCATAACAACTTGAAGCAACTGTGGCGTAAATGTTTATATTAAATAAAAACAACCTCTTACCACAATTGTTTTTATTTAATATTTCAAACTCATACTACATACACTGAATGAATTATCAATCACCATTGAAAACCTTAACAAAAACATCAACAGGATGAATTAATCAGCACACAAACATTGATAAATTAACACATTTGTAACAAGGTTCGGCTTTTGTCATGACTTCATACCATTTGTTCCTGAGTCAATATATTTACATAATTTTTAGGTTAAAGAATCCACAGCGAACCCACTATCACATGCATTAATAACCTATGGCTAAAGATTTTAAAAATGGGAAAAAAGTTACGTAGGATATGCATAAAAATAAATTCCTCACACTCAAGTGAAAGCCCAAAATAACGTATGGTTTTGGCCAATCTTAACAATAATCAAGACTAATTTAAGTAAAACAATTATGCCAAAATAATAATTTGAGAATACAATTTATACTACAGTTGTGTCAAGTTGTCAATAATGATGATTACTGAGTGAAATCAAAACCACTTGTTTATCTATTTTACCAATTAAGTAGTCAAAAAACTACTACTTCTGATATTTCACAGCAGACGTGTTTCACACTTGGACAGTAAGTGTGGTTTATTGACAAGTAGTGGTGATAAATTGATAAATAGTGTTATTCAAAAACACTTCAGTCAAAATAATTTCATAGCAAGAACCTTTGAACTCAGATTTTTTATACTTTAATTGTAAGTATGCTAGTCATAACACAACACAATAAATTTGAAAACAATCTCTGAACTGAACATCCGATTCTATTTTATGCTAATGTTAAAAGCTCCAAAAATGCTAAATTTTTACAAATTCTAATATGATACTGTGTGAAAACTTTTAATCAATAATTGTATAATTGCAGGAGATATTACAAGCTAAAGTAAAATTTGTATTGAAATGAGATTTATGGCAAAAGTATTTGTTATTGTAATTTTATGTGCCAAACTGGTTTTGCTAAAACACATTGGTTTAAACCTCACATTTCCCACCTCAAGAGAAAAATGGAGGGCTCTGCAGCCCGAATATTCCGGTATCTCATTAAGTTCTTACCAAAATAATATAAAGAGGTTATATTTTTAGGAACCTAGTTTTACTCGTGTTCAATCTGATCGCATGACATGTTATAATTTTATGAGGGAGGTCTTAAGCCGATAAAGGTTTGATATAAGCTTAACGGTATATTCTTATTTGGAAAAATGTTCTACTAAAACTCATCTAATAGTAGTAGTGTATATGTGTAGGGGGAGCAACTAGTAACTCTTAAAATAAATAAATTTGTACCTACGTTGGTTGTGTAACTGCATTAACAGCCCAAATTACAGACATTTCAGTGATGTTATCAAAATCCAGCACTATACCATATCCTTTATTTTCCACCTGCAAAGCATTTTTACGCTGATCACAATAAAGAGGGATAACCACCAGAGGTACTCCACGGTATACTGCTTCGAGTAGACTGTTGAATCCTCCATGGGTAATGAAGCCCTTCATGTTTTTATGAGCTGAAAAAAAAATAAAAAGTAATTCCACCTAAAATAACAAATCCTAACACTTTATCTGCAGTTGTCTGGGGATTTTCAGCCTAATGAAGTATATTGCCTACACTGTTGACTGGATTAAAATATTTTTCTTCTTACAGTCAGATCATAAACATCTAACAATGATCCCATATTTTTATAGCAATGACTTGTATTTCTGTGATTAAAAATACCTATCTGTGAGACTCTATTATAGTTTTACGTATTTTTGGAAAATTTTAATTGTTTGTTCCAAAAGATAAGTCACTTTTCAAATAATTCTAGAAATAAGTCAAGGATAGAATAGAATAATATGAATAAAATCTACTTGTATCTGTTATTTAACCTTTGTTGGTGTAACAAAAAGAAATGTGAGGGATGGCCCATTACAGTAAGCACGTTAACCCTAGAGAACTCGTGCTAATACCCGTTACACCAGAGCTTGCTCGGGGGTAATTTTTTACCATAACTAGTTTTCAGGTCAATATCAGTAAAATAATTGGTGTTATAATTTTAAAAATATTTTAACATATTTTGTTATACTATAAAAGATATGAACAAATTCATGAAATATTATTTCCTTTTTTATACGTCAAAACACTCTTTACATACTTCAACTAAATGGTCTTAACAGAGACTTTTCCTACAATTAGCACAGCATTTTGTTGTTTTTAATCTAAGTTCTTACAGCAAAAATCACCCCTGTAATTATAATGATTGTTTGTAATATTGCCAAATATAAAGCTATAGCCTATATTGTAAATAAACGTTTTTTGTCACAATAATCATAAAAACAAAATATTTTATAAACAAGTATAGTTTACAAACACAATATATATATATCAAAACGTAATACTTGCAAAAGAAAGTAGAATCTGTGTCTTGACATTGTACACATTACTATATGCAAACCAGTTCTGTCTGTCGTCCATATACCTTTAGAATTTTTTGTACGAAGACATCATTGCTCCACAAATATACAAAACACCAAACAAAGCTTTAATTTCTTCAAAAGAAGCTTCATTTGCGTCTTTCTCCCTTGAATTTTTTTTTCTATATGCATTTATTTGTGTAAGACACTATGTAATGAATCAAGTCATTATAAAACAACTCATTCCATGCTTTCAGAGGTGTATTTGAATTTGTTGCTTCTCCCTTTATGCCTGGCAAATGAGTTATAAAATTACAGGTTCTTACATGTTGATGGGCCGGTTTGCGATACTATTTTGTGGTTGGCACACTCTACCTTTTTTTATCAATTTTAGATTTGCCATAATAACAAGTAACGCGTTCACTATAAGGCAAATCAACTCCGTCAGAGGTGTACTCATTCAAGTTCAGTTTTATCCTCAGCGTATTTTTCCTCTAAACTAGCATTATTGTTATTTAAGTTACCAGAGTTACCGGGATTTTCAATTCCAAAATCCAAATCTCTGTCAACGTCTTTATAAACAACACTAAACTGATCAACATCACTGTATCCACATTGTTCACTCTCGGAGTAATGATCACTTTTCTCAAGATTAACACTTTCTTCTTGAAGATCCTCCATATACTTTATTTTCCATTTTTTGTAACAAGTGATTTATAAAATTTGTGTTGTCTCTTATCGCCATGACAAAATATGAACGTAGATAATTTACAATAGATTATTAAATTTATAAATTAAAACAAACTTCAGTTATAAAATTATCACAAAATATGAAACCTAATAAAATTCACAAATAACATTCTTGCAAAAAAGCAAATAAAAATTAATTTATGTGATAAAAAGCTTGCAAAATACAATTTAAAATAATCTTCACTTATAAAAACTTCATGAAATACATATAGAATAGACTTCACTTATAAAAACCATACAAAATACAAATAGAAATAGACTCCACTTGTACAAACCTCACAAAATACAAATAGAAATAGACTTCACTTAGAGGGACCAGTATTGTAACGTGAAGACTCGTGTGGTATAAAAACTTTCCAAACTGTTGCAACAATAACTTCAAACCTTTATAAGTAAACAAAAACTGTCAAACCATGTGATGTAGGGACAGAAATAGAAGGTAAGTAAGGGGTGGAAGAATTTCAGGATTTGCCATGGTTTTTTAATTTTTGCTGAAAACTCACAGGGAGAATAATTACCCCGCACGAGTCCTCTAGGTGAAGTGAGTTACTTTTTTACTCTGAACATCAAAGCAAATTTGGAAGAGTATAAATGGCAGCAGCAAATAAGCCAATAAATCATGCTGTCATATTTTCTGCAGTAACAAATTAAAAACTGAGTGGGTGTCACAATATTAGTTACGTTTTCCTTAGACCTTTTGCAAAGTTAACATGACAATATTTGGGCTTCATGAAAATCAGTTTTGTATCATATTAAATCAATATTGCCGAGTTTCCATTTCTTCATTTTGGTGATAACTACATTAATGTAACCAAGCAAACCCACACTACATAAAAGGTCTGAGGTCTAAAGCCAGCTATTATACAAAATATTTAGTAATACTTGTAGGGGATACATCGGACAGACACATGTAATATAAGGATTTTTGCCTAGTTAAGACATTAGCAGACAAGTGTTAAAATTCTGTGAAATCTATCTCATACATTAACTAGTCTGTGTAAGGAAAACCAATCAACTTGCTTTTTTGAAATTCAATATTCTGATTTTTTATGGATCTGTTCAAGTTAATTTACACAAGTAAATAAGACTTTTTAAAATTCTAAAACAATTACTCCTGTAAAACATTCTATTCAAAGTGAGTTAAAAATTACATTTAAACCTTATTAAACACACCCAAAACATCTGTTTGTGGAAACCATTTGGAAATTTTTATATTGCTAGGCTGATTAGGTAGGACGTCTGCTTCCCATTTCCATAAGAATTTGTAAGGTAGCTTTGCAAATGCTGAAATAATGGCATTAATTGTAGCCTCTGGCATTGTAGAACTCTTCCAATTACTTCCCAAACTAAAGTAAATAATTCCTTCTGAAACACTGTCCATGTATACTTGCAAGTCCTGGAATTGAGAAAAGCAAACTGTATTTAATGAATATACAATAATACATTTTTTAAAAATTAACCAATTATTTCTTCTTGCTTTCTTTCCTATAGACAAGTAATATATATATATATATATATATATATATATATATATATATATATATATATATATATATATATATATATATATATATATATTTATTTATTTATTATTTTATTTTTTTTTTTTTTGTACAAAGTCAATTCTTATTTAAATTAACAAGGAAAGATTTTAATAGAGTTTCTTTTTATTTTATTATTGCAATTAATATAAATACGTATATATACATATATCAGAATAATAATATTAAGTGCCAATTAGAAAGCATATTTCCTTGCAATTTTCCATTTTCCATTTTATTTATGGTGTTGGAATATTATTTTTTTTTCCTACTATTTATAAGCTTTCTTTTATTTCGTCCCTTGCATTGTGATGTATTTTCGTTTCGCTTTCTTTTCACATTGTCTGTTTGTGAAACAAGATTCAGTACCATTAATCCAGTTTTTTTGTTTATTTTATTCTTTTCATTCATTTTTAACCCTATAGCATTATTTATAATACTGTGTGGTAACCATAGTAACAATTTAAGCTTATGGAATGGAGCTTTGGACGACAACCAAATGGAAGCAAAACAAAAATTCATATACATTTTTGAGAAGTACATTTTTAGCAATGGGAAATTTTCACCCATTTTGGTGGCTCAGTGCCAAAATGTTAGACTTTGAACATGAAGATACTCAGTTTGAATCAGCCTAAACACCTCAAATTTTTCTAAATTAACTATGGAATAAATAAATTGGACGAATAAAAACATATTTTATTAACGATTGAAAATTTGTACAAGATATACATCACAAGACTATTAGCTAATAGAAGGAATTAAAAAATTAATTCAGAAAACAAATATTGTTCAGATTCTTTAAAAAAGAAATTCATTACATTAGAAGTATACCTGAAGCTATCATTGATGTTTACATGTGGAAAATGGGTGTAGGAAAACCTACAAATTAAATACAAATAAATGACTCTATATAAGGAATATAAAAACATTTCAATTTATGTGCAACAAACATACTCAACTCCCAATTACATTATAACTCACAAACACTTTTTAACGCATTATTTGATGTCATTAGTAAGAAAATTAAACATTTTTTTAAAAAATTAAGATGTGACATAAAGGTCTAAAATTTGTCACCCAGTTAAAATCTCCTATATTTTTAACTTCCTTCCATAGAAATAAAAAATAAATATGTGGTATTACCAGCTGTTTAATGTATTGTGTATTACTCTGAAGCACGAGGTATCTCTGAAACTGATCGGAGTAAAACATTTTAACTTATAGTACATATCTTTGAAGTGGTAGAAGTTGAGTTACATGACACATCAATTTGGATACCTCATTGCTTCATGATTACTCTATATACATCTCAACACTTTTCGACACATGTACTAGATAAATACTCTTAAAATATACTTATAGTTTAATAACTCTTAAAAACAAGATTAATAAAGGAAAATAAGCTTCTCTACCATTAAATAACTAAGGTCTCACTTATGGTCTGAGTTGACAAAGGGACTCATCTCCGAAAATCGGCCCTTTGTTTTAAACCGACAATAAGTGCTACTAGTAAGTGTTTAGATACCAATATAGGTTAAAGTGAATACTAACTTTTACCTAATTTTATTACAGATAATTAATTACCTGAGGCAGTGCCTTTGGAGGCTGTAAATGTACTCCTCCTACTTCAATTATATTTGGATTGTTCAGATGAGGATAAGACACAGCTACATGAGAGCTTACAATAGCTAGAGAAATGTTGGACAGTAGTTCTATTAAAGGTGGCCGTGTTTCCCAACCTGGATACTTAATGTATTCATCAGCCAGTGATTGATGTTTTGGTAAATGTATGTAATGATAGTGTAATATTACATAAAGATAAAGCAAAGTGTTCTCTAATCTTTCCCAAAAGTTCATGTTATTAGTAACAGGGAATATGTAATCTCCATGTAATGCCAAAGGAGAAGGGTTGCTTAGCAAATAGTTTAACCAGAAAGACGAAGGAAATGTCTGAATCTCTACAACAGGAGCGCCAAACTTATGTGCAAGAGCTATGTAAGCTTCTTGAAAAGTGGTTGATTGTAGTAAAACTAAATCAAACTTTAAATCATTGGAGTGAATAATTTGTTGAACTTGGATAGAATTTAAGGTAACATTTGTTATAGGTAATGTAATCTGTGTTATTTGGGAGAAAAACTTTAACCAATTATCCTTTCTCAGGTGCCAGAAATCTATTGCACCCCCTGGAAAATAGAATTAAATTGTTAAGTACAAAAATCCTTTCTTAAAGTATAATTACAGTAGAACGTCAATAATCCAGATTAATTGGGACCGGACCCCATCCAGATTATCAAATTATCCTGATTATCGAAATTACTTTAAAAAAGGCCAGTATACACTATTAAAGTACACAAACATTTTAAAATTTTATATTTTCTCTTATACAGTAAAGGGTTTAGAGGTGAAATTAATCAAAAACATCTTTTATGTTCAAACACTGTATTGTAGTTTGTTAGTAGCAACATGTGTACAGTAAAAACATCAAATACTATTTGAGCTTTTAAAAAAATGTGTAATATGTTTTTTGAACTGCAGTAGTTGTTCGTTTTTTCCCCATCACGGATGTAAAACAGTAAATTAAAGAATGTATCCTGTATATATCACAAACAGAACACTTGAAAACTACAACGTAAATAAACCTAACTACACTAACTAACCTAAAACCTGATGTAACTGAAACGTAACTGTCAACTAAGGAACACACAATAGTACCGCTCAGGGACCGTGGACTGAAGCGACTGGCGGGTGGCGGAACGGGATATGTTGCCACATACAGTACCGCAGCCACTCCCCGTCTCCTCGCTACGCGCCTTTTCGCCAGCGTCCGCTTGACGATAAGGACATAGAGCTAGGGCAGATGGTACGATGTTTTAATTTTTGCTACAAGAACAAAACAGGGAATATTGATTTTAAAAAGCTAAATGTTTGAACGGATTAAAATCCGGAAACACAATCAGTGTGCAGTAATACGTAGATACAAATCCGGATTATTGACGGTCTGGATTTTTGACGTCCAAATTATCGACGTTCTACTGTATGAGAGCGAGGTCCCAAAGTAATAACTAATAAGTTTTAAATAATGAAGCTTCATTTATAAAAAATAAATAAATAAATGACACCTAATGTTAAACAATTTTACAGACCTTGAACATGTCTGATTATTTATAAATATATTTCATACATGTATAGACTGAGTGATAACTTTTTAAATCCATTACACTTAAATTAACATAATCCTGCTGTGAGCATAATACGGTCAATTCTAAGTTGAAACAGATTATTCTTGCCTCTTAAAAGGTATAACTTATATTACAGTGAAGCAGATCTGGTTAAAATGAAACCAGACAACAACTAACGTGAAAAATGCATGAATGTGGTTGCGTTTCATAGGGAAGCGGCCGAACTCACTGCAGCAACCGAACTCTCTTCTCTCCGGGGCATTGCCTCCGAACATGTTTATGCTTCTCTATGAAACGCAACTACACTCATGCGTTTTACACGAGGTGATGGTGGCTACTGTAGGGCTGAAACCCGCCATTTCAACTGTGGTCAAAATATGATCCCACCCAACTTACCAGTGATCTGCCAGTTAATAAATCTCTGGACTTTATTTTAAAACCAAGCAAAATGTTTAATCATAATTATGTGATAATATATTTAGTAATTTTTGTTTACATGTAAAATTAGTTTACTAATTTCCTATTGCAGGAATACTACTTTAAAAAAAAATCTTAATTCTAGCTTCATTTTAATTTTTTACTTCTGCTCTTGTTATTGATTGAAAAAACATCAGAAATTGTATTTAAATGACTACCACAGGATAGTTACATTACCTTTAAACATTTATTTTTCTATTTTTATTTTATTAAATTGAGATTAAAACGTAAAAGGAAATTCTCCTCTTCATAATATGCTATAAAATTTATTTTAATTTTACTAAACCTTTACTATGTTCCATAATTTTTACAAGTTATTATTTAATTTGAATAAAACTTAATATTTTTAAAATGTTGGCAGAAAGTTCACCTATTTAATTGTTGTATTATTTGAGTTCTTTAACATCTGTCGTTATTTGACAACATTTTGGTTTTTTATAGATTACACACATAAACTGACATACATATTTAAATACTACATGATAATAATTTATAAAAATTAATTTTGTGTCCATAAATATATTTTTAGAAATATTAGGCAACAATATTACTTCCTAATGAATTTATTTTAATTTATATTTGTGTGCCCAAACATAAATCTCAAGGATTTCTCTTTTGCAATCTTATTTTTACAAAAACCAAATTTATATTAATTAGACTTTTACAGTAATTGGATCCTAGTTGCCTAATACATTTGATATGAGCACAAAATAAGTTGTATGAACTTAAGTAACTGTTTAATAATTATTGATTTTCTTTGTGAGTTTTTCATTTTATTGCTTTCTTTTACTTTGGCTGAATTTTAATTAATTTATGTTACAAATGACTTGAAACATTTCTTGTTTTAACTGGCTTGTAATAACTTTAATATTACTTTTGAAAAATAAAAATAAATTTTATATATGTATTTCTTATTTGTTGATTCCATCTTCACATGAGCTACTAGTTTTCACTAAACACTTGTAAATATTTACAAACTTGCCTATAGTAGCACTTACTTATATTTGTTGATTCCATCTTCACGTGAGCTACTAGTTTTCACTAAACACTTGTAAATATTTACAAACTTGCCTATAGTAGCACTTACTTATATTTGTTGATTCCATCTTCACGTGAGCTACTAGTTTTCACTAAACACTTGTAAATATTTACAAACTTGCCTATAGTAGCACTTACTTATATTTGTTGATTCCATCTTCACGTGAGCTACTAGTTTTCACTAAACACTTGTAAATATTTACAAACTTGCCTATAGTAGCACTTACTTATATTTGTTGATTCCATCTTCACGTGAGCTACTAGTTTTCACTAAACACTTGTAAATATTTACAAACTTGCCTATAGTAGCACTTACTTATATTTGTTGATTCCATCTTCACGTGAGCTACTAGTTTTCACTAAACACTTGTAAATATTTACAAACTTGCCTATAGTAGCACTTACTTATATTTGTTGATTCCATCTTCACGTGAGCTACTAGTTTTCACTAAACACTTGTAAATATTTACAAACTTGCCTATAGTAGCACTTACTTATATTTGTTGATTCCATCTTCACGTGAGCTACTAGTTTTCACTAAACACTTGTAAATATTTACAAACTTGCCTATAGTAGCACTTACTTATATTTGTTGAGGACGGCCGTTTGAGGAGATATGTCCCATTGTCGACTCGGACCATAACCGTTACAGTCCGAGTTGACAATGGGACACATCTTCCGAAACAGCCGTCCTCAACAAATATAAGTAAGTGCTACTATAGGCAAGATTGTAAATATTACAAGTGTTTAAGAATTTCTCTTACTTTAATACCACATTTCTGTTTTATGGTTTTAAAAGAAATCATGTGCTTATATATTTTTTTAATTATTAGTTATCAAAATTTTACTTAAACAAATCTTGAGTATAAATAATTTTGCAAAATTTATGGTCAAAAAAATGGTCATTTAGTTATTAAAATTCTGACTTGCCCCAAAAGCTATCACTATGGAAAATCTTCTACTTTGAGACAGATTTAGCCATTTGTATATATGTAGTTTATTATTAATTGTAAACAATTTTTTCCAGCACTAAGTGCAATAATTTTCCTTTCTTTTTCTCCTTTTTGATTGACAAAGATCATTTTTGATCGAAATATTTCAATTGTGTGATTTGCGTACGATGGGGCCATTCTAGTGCCCATTGCTGTTCCCTTTCGCACGCAAATCTGTACATGGGATTGTTGAAAGAAAGTTTTCTAAAGACACAAACACACCAGCCATTATGTTGGTATAGATATATAGATGACATCTTCCTAATTTGGACACAGGGTGCTTCAACACTTGAGGCATTTTTAGACAGCCTGACACAATTCTCTACACTTCAATTTACCTGGGAGAAATCTACATCAGGTTTTTGGATGTAAAGGTAACACTCCAGAATGGAAATATCAACACAGGAATTCACATCATACCGACAAACTACCTACAATATCTCCATTTCGACAGCAACCACCCAATAAACATAAAACGATCCATTCCATACAGTCAAGCAATCAGGGGTAAGAGAATCTGTTCGAATGATAGAGAATTGGAAGATTTTAATAGAAAGATATCAACAGCCTTCCAGAGAAGAGGATACCCAAAAAAAAACTCATTGAAAACCAAATTCATTCAGCACAATCCTCGGTTCACCCCAAACCACAAACAGAACAAAATAAACTGTCTTTAATAACAGACTACCATCTTGGTCTACATAAACTCAACAAGATATTGAGAGATGGCTTCAAAATTCTTCAAGCTTCCGTCCACACCAAAAATCTTTTCACCGATCCACCTCAAATTTGGTACAAGCAACCTCCCAACTTTAAAAACATCCTAGTACATCCTAAACTACCAGACCCTGATGCAGAGAAACCACACTAACTTCCTCATGGCTCCTTCCCATGCAATAGACCTAGATGCAAGACGTGTCCAATACACCCCTCAGCAAATAGTTTCAACAGCCAAACAACAAAAATGGTCTTTAAAATACAGGGTCATCATAATTGTACATCTAAAAATGTCATATACCAGCTACAATGTAAATTTTGCTCAGCACAGTACATAGGCCTGACCACGGATGGTCTGAATATCAGAATGAATGGCCACAGACATGATGTTAAAATTATGAATATGGATAGGCCAACAGCTCAACATGCTGCGAGTCACAACATTACAACTTTTGATGACTGCTATACCACAAAAATAATTAAATCACTCCCCTCTGATTACAATCCCTCAGAACTGAGAAGATGGGAACTATCATACCAGTGGTATACCAAGTCCAGAGAATCTCCTAACCTCAACATCAGATAAATCCATTCATTTATTTTTTTTTATTTTATTTATTTTTTTTTTGTTCTAATAGCCTCAGACGTCTCCAATCTCTTTTCCAATGACAGACTTATATAAACTATAATCACTCATGCTCATGGAAATCACTCCAGATTATATATATATATATATCTTTAATCTGTGTATCTGTGTATCTGTGACATCTGATTTCTACTCTACACAATCTGTGATTACAACTTATATTTATTTTATTTCATTCTCCCATATTTCTTTTTGTGTTTTCTCTTTGATTGACAAAGACCACTGTGTGGTTGAAATATATCATTGGTTAAGTGCTTTTATGTGTTTCTATTTCAAGACTACAGAGTGGATTCTTACCAAGGTAAGTCTGTCGGTCTCCTAGTCCCAAAAATCTAAATAATCTTTACCAACCAAAACTAACCTAAATATATATATACAAAGTACAAACATCTTGGTATTAGAATTTTGTTAAATCTACTTCTGTGCAAAACTTATTTGTTTACACAAGATCTTTTCTCCTCTTAGGTAATAGAAAAATCTTCAACAGCACACTTATTTTTTTAAATAAGAGTGGTGCATTGATAAAAATTATTAAATTTAACATAATAATACCTTTTAGAAAAAGAGGATTTTCTATTGCAATTTGGTTGTAGTTAGCATTGTCGTCAGGAACCATGGTCAGCAATGTAACACTATGGCCTCTGTTGGCTAGTTCTCTTACAATCGCTCTGAACATACCTTGATGACTTATAGAAGGCCATGGCAGGAAACCTAATATATTAGCCCCATTACAATCTAACATGGGAAGAGCTAATAGCATAATTGTAGAGAGTATCTAGAACACAAACGTGTATTTTTAACAAGAGAACATATAAATTGATAAACTCAAAAACATGTCAATAATCCTAATATAATAATAATAATAATAATATACACAATAAAATCTGATTCTTAAATTTGTTAAAATATTATTGGTTATGTTCAATTTTTTTAATTAAAGTTTGGTTTGTGATAGCATCACTGAAGATGATGACATAATGTTATTGAAACGCGTTTGAGATTAAAGTTTTTATAATTTTGAGTTGTGTGTGCATATATATTATATATATATATATATATATATATATATATATATATATATATATTCTTGATATTTAACGTTATCCATTGTTTTTCCGTTGCACTGACTTTATGAAGTTAATATATTACTATGTAAGTAATTTTATCCACCATTAAGTGCAATAATTTTACCTTGAGTGATGAGGAACCTTTCGGTCAATTGACCATTGTCGAATCACTGCAGTGATTCGACAATGGTCAATTGACCGAAAGGTGCCTCATCACTCAAGGTAAAATTATTGCACTTAATGGTGGATAAAATTACTTACATAGTAATATATTAACTTCATATATATATATATATATATATATATATATGTTTATATATTTTTTGGGTTAGTTTTGGTTGGTAAATATATATATATATGTATATATATATATATATATATATATATATATATATATATATATATATATATATATATATATATATATACATACATAGTAAACTCCCGATTATCCGTGGAATAGGGTGGCCTGGCAACAAAGGATAACTGAATTCCCCAGATAATCCGCTATGAACAAAGAATACGCAAAACGAGCGATAATCGATTATTATACCATAAGTTACACAAATAATGACCCCGGTTAATGCAATTCACAAATAATCTTCAGAGGGCAAAATAAATACAGAAAATAATTTAAAATGTCGATGTATTTGACGGATTATAACATGTACATTTATATGTCTAACTATTTACAATACGTACATAAGTATATGTCAAAAGTAAGTATGTATGTACATATGTAATTTCCTTTACACATAATACAAAAAAATCTGTCACTTTCGTCTGTTTTTTTGGGAGCATTGATTTAGCTTTAATGTGCGATCTAAGTTTCTTGAGAACCATTTTGTCGCACAGTGTCTACTTGTGTCACGTGTGTCACAAAGCCATAAAGATCGATAATGTATATGACAGACATGGATAATGCATATGCCATGTCCTAGACTATTTATAACTGAGATTAGCTGACATTTGTTTACATTCTTATGATACACAGTAGGTTTTTGGGCGTCCAAGCATTTGTCATTGTCTCTTATATTCAGTAGTCTGCTTGCCCCCTTTTATTTCGCTGGCCCGCGTCATGATGCTTTCCTTTCAATGTAAAAATTAGTACGTACATATTTACATATCTATGCCCTTCATCTTAACTTCTATTAAGCCTTATATGTATTTACACCGTAATTCACCGTTATTTAAACACATGAATCTGATTGGAATAAAAATTGGATATTTGTAAAACAATGGCAGACCCCAGATCATCCGCAAACCGGTTAAACCGCCCACAGATAATCGGGAGTTTACTGTGTATATATATATATATATATATATATATATATATATATATATATATATATATATATATATATATATTTGTAGATTATGCAACACTGTTTTCTTGTATACACTTATCCCTTTCACTTATGTACTTAAACAAGAATCTTACTTGGTATTTATGCGAGTACTTTCAGAGACTAGTAAGTGCCTCTATCTTCCGGCATACTGAACGTTTTTGGACCTGTCCAAAAACGTTCAGTATGCCGGAAGATGGAGGCACTTACTAGTCTCTGAAAGTACTCGCATAAATACCAAGTAAGATTCTTGTTTAAGTACATAAGTGAAAGTGATATATATATATATATATATATATATATATATATATATATATATATATATATATATATATATATATATACATATATATAGTGTTTAAAATCCTAATATTGTTGAATATTATCAGCACATAAGCTAGACCTCAATTTCCAGCATCTGAAAGTACTACTTCTCAAGGAAATTAAATTTACATTTTCAAAAAAAGGCACTTTATTTGTTAGTTCCTTGTATTATAAACATCCTTTGAACACGAATTGAACCATACACATTACATTAACAAAGGTAACTGAAAGTAATCAATTGTGAAAGACTTAACAACTTGAGATATAACTAATAAGTGTATTATAAGGGAGAAAATAATTACAAGATGTTCCTGTTTCCAAAACAAGCCAATGACACCATTTGGCATCAGCACCATTAATGTAGACTCATACGACTCCAGTAGGTATATCAGCAGTAAATGTGTGAACTAGATGCCGACTAACAATCATAGCAACAACAATGGGAAAAGGTAGATTAAATCCCAAAAGAGGCTATGATACGATGCAATAGAAAAAAATATGGTACCTGAGGTAAAGATAAGCCATGGGTAGAGGCTTATAGGTAGATGTTTTGAACTATCTTGCCATAGACTGAATGGGCAACTAATGGGTCCAAAATGTCCTAAGCACTTGCAGAGTTATTCCATTCTAGGAGGGAGAAAATATCCCAAAGTCACAATGTAAGTAAAATAACATGTTACCTTTCCCATGTAAAAGGTCATTTTTTGAAAAAGTGTATATTTAGTTATAGACAAAAATAAATAATCACTTATTAAAGAATCCTTTTTTGATCCATTTATTTATAAACAATTAAAGTTTAACTACTTGTTAATACTTGAAAATAAAACAATAAATTCATTAAAAGAGTTTCCAAAACTGGAGAACCTTAGCTAGAAGGGTAAACATTTACATCTATATACCTAAAAGCAAAACCCCTCGTAATGAGTAGCAAACACATATTGAAACAGTTAAAAATCTCTAGTGATTCTCTATCCAAAAGGAAAACATTAAGGGTAAAGCTATTATAGGCATCATTGGTTTTGTTGTCCATGATGATCCCATAAGTCTAAACTTTATAATCAATTATTTATACACCTTTTTCCTTAAGTTATATGATTTATAAATTCAAAACTCATTATTTATCAAATTCAAATGTAAAAATAAACTGAATAAATGATAAAGCGGTTGAATATTGAGTAAAAATTTATTTATTTATTTATTGCAACGTTTCTGCAACTGATTTGTTGCTATTATCAAGCCTGAAAACAATTTTACAATACACATTAAAATAAAAGTAAACTCAACGACAGAAATTTCAAACTTTAAATAATTTTTCCAATGAAATATAAGTCACAAACTTAATAAAATAACACCCCTACATGGTGAGAGTCATAAATTTATCTAAATATAATTAAAAACAGAGAGAACAACAATATACACACATAAAAAACACCAAAACAAAATAACCATACATAAACCATAAAACAACTAAAGAGTTCAACAAACCGTTTTGATATTCAACCGACTTATCATTTATTCAGTTTTTATTTCAATTTTTAGTGGTCAAATAAACATGAATTCTAAACATAAACATTGGGATACTTTTTTATTACATGTTTTATGACTAGCTTCTATATAAAACAGCTACATTTTATAAATCAGCTTCTAAATTAAAATAACAAATCTTTGTATTTTTTCAGACTTTTTTGCAAAATTTTTTTAGATAATTTATATAGTAAAAAATTTAATATGGGGATATTTTACTTCTATAATTCACCCCATGTCATCCAAATTAAAAATTAGATTAATATTTGCCCTCACCATGTTTTTCAGATGATTCTCCATGATTTACACTAAAATAATTTAAGGAATTTTTAGCAGAAACCCAATTTTAAAAAGAAAACAGTATTTTTCATCACTATATATTATAAACTTGAACTTTGTATTAACACATTGTAATAACAATGAATTCTCATTCTTACATAGCTTAGGCACAATAAGCGCATATAAATTTAATAAGCCACAAGCATATATTTCAATTGATTTAAGTCAATATTAAATTTGCACAATGATTCAGTTCTGTCTGAGTTGCATTAAAAAATTAATTTAGAAAAAAACTTAGGCTAGTAACTTATCTAAATAGATAAGATAACCTGTGCATTCTTAAATTTGAGCTTTGTATATAATACAATAAAACCTCCAAACAGTGGACTACTCTTTCAACAGCTGTGTGTTTCCGGGAGGTATCCATTATTTAATGAAAGGAATAAATACATTTTTTTTCTACTTTTTATAATTGTCTGTTCCAATTAAGATCCAATTATCTATTGAAATTTAAAGGCATTTATTATAAAGTAAAACACTTAGAATATTTATCAACTGAAAATTTGCAAGTTCATCTAGTTATGTAAACCCTGAGTTTTAATTTGTTTACTGTTGACCACCTGAACTATATTATTTGATAAGGAACTGACAAAATATTTTAAGTTAATTAGAGCTTAGCTAGTAAAAACAATTCACAATATAAGTTCTTACTTATATTTATTTTATTTTATTTCATTCTCTCATATTTCTTTTTGTTTTTTCTCTTTGATTGACAAAGACCACTGTGTGGTTGAAATATATCATTGGTTAAGTGCTTTTATGTGTTTCTATTTCAAGACTACAGAGTGGACTCTTACCAAGGTAAGTCTGTCAGTCTCCTAGTCCAAAAAATCTAAATAATCTTTACCAACCAAAACTAACCTAAATATATATATATATATATATATATATATATATATATATATATATATATATACAGTCGGCTCCGCTTATTGTGATCACAATTAATGTTATCATTCGGTTATTGTTATCGTTTCATTGAAAAACAAACACAGACGTATATTAATACATTGTAATTAGGTCGCTTATTGTAATCATCTGTTTGCTTATTATTATCATTTAATTTGCCATGCAAAATCATAAGCGTCAACGTATATAAGCATAGACCAAGTAAAAATGTCTACAAAGTAGTGTAAACAGCACGTGCAACACACAATGACGCCCAATTCATAGAATGTTTATTTTTAGAATGACAGAAATACTTTATAACAGTTTTAGCACTTAGCATAGTTCTCAGAATGTCTCCCTTACTCTTTGTTTACGCAAACACCCTAGCCTCGCTGAGTCGACTTTAGTTGTTTGTTAACATTAGTTGATGTTACTACTGAACCATTTACAGTACAGTCCTACTGTATTTTTAGCAGTGAATTTTTATGAACGTTTATTACAGTATTTCAGTGTGATTTTACATAATTTAATTTTTAAAGATCTTTTTCGTTTGTTTTGTAGAGTTTAGTGTCACTTGAAGTTTCAAAGGACAGTATAGCAACATGTCCGAATCTCAAAAGAAACGATGTGATTTAAGTCTTAAACAAAAACTTGATATTCTAGATAGGTACAGTAAATTACCAAAAATGAGTCAAAGAAACGCTGCTTCTCAACTTGGCGTTTCTCAACCTCTCTTATGTAAAATATTGAACAACAAAGAAAAAATCTTGTCATTATCAAAGTGTAATGTAAATTTTGACAACAAAAGACATCGTTCTGGGAAGGATCCGCAAGTGGAATCAGCTTTGAAATTGTGGTTTAAAAATGTTCCCGAAAAAGATGCTCGAGTTGACGGCCCACTAATGCGTCTAAAAGCTGAGGATCTTACCAAAAAGTAGGAAAACAGGATTTTAAAGCCACAGATGGATGGTTCAATCGATGGAAGAAAAAGGAAAACATTGTTTACAAGAAAACGTGTGGTGAAAAAAGGAATGCTGATTTTGTTGGAGCTGAGGACTGGTTACAATAAAAATGGCCAAAGATTTTGGCCGAGTATTCTCCTAGCTGCATATACAATGCAGATGAAACAGGACTTTATTATCGTGCTTTACCCGAACATACTTACTTATTTAAAAATGAAAGTGCTAACAGCTGTAAAATTTGTAAACAAAGGATACCCGGCAAGCTGGCCTGAGCAACCGGGCGGGTCCACAGGTGGCGGATAGTGGGACGGCCTACAGAAATGTAGGTTACCTGTGAATAAGGATTCCGGAAGGTTTCTGAATATGCAGGCCTGGACCAAGGCTATGGTTCAAAGGTGAGGAATTATCCCTCCTCGTCAGTCAACCGGTTGGGCTTGGTAGAAATAACCGAGTGCTCTGACCGGGGAGACTGGGGTAGTTGGGAATTAAGTCCTCACAATGCTACTCTCACCTCCCGGGTGAACCAAGGGCAATGCGACAGTGAAGTAGGGGCGGGAAACTGCCCAAACGACACAGTTGTAAAAAAGAGAGTAAAGCAGGCTGTTCATCTGAGCAGTTAATAATGTCCTGAACTTGGGGTGTGCTTCAAGGTCAGTGACTGAATACCCAATCCAAGGTGGAAGGCATCGTGCCGAAGGATGAATGGCTGCAGGGTATAAAATGCAGTCCCAAACGATCCCCTTGAGGAACCAGACAAAACCTCATTGTATGTTGTCTTGCCAGGGCAGTGGGGGCTCTGCTCTGGTCGACCGTTATTTCCCCCATACTCGTGGGACTTTAATGGACCAAGTAAGTATAAGAATTAATTTCGAGACTGCACAGACAGTGGGAGCCAATGAGACGGCAAACCGTGAGTCTGTAGCAGATGTGTCAACGGCAACCATCACTGGGGGTGCAGGGGCGGCTGTCAAGCTGCCGACTGCAGAAACCGGTGAAGTGGCTGTAGAGTTGAGCACGATGTCTAGTCCTGGGGCTGCTCTGCGGACCCAGGCGACTGCAAATTAAGCAGAACAATGATCAAGATCCTCCAAGTGAACCTACAGCATAGCAGGGTGGCGAGTGCTGTCGTGTGTAGGATGCTGGACAGGGGAGAGGTGGACTTGGTGCTCATCCAGGAACCATGGATTTCTGGAGGAAAAATATGCGGGCTGGCGACATCTGGAGGTAAGTTGTTGTATGATAAGGACTCCGGTGTTCCCAGGACGTGTATCTTGGTTAGGAGGGGGTTGTGTGCTTTTGTACTAACGAACTTCTGTTGCAGGGATTTGTTAGCAGTGACGGTGGAGCTGCGGGCGGAGGGGGGGATGAAGAGGCTGAACCTGGCCACGGCATATCTCCCCTTTGACTGCGCGGGGGCTCTGCCAACACAAGAGCTGAGGAGCCTGGTCGAGCACTGCGAGGCTGTGGATGAGGAGCTGCTGGTGGGGATGGATTCTAACTCCCATCACACTTCGTGGGGTAGTACAGGTACAAACACTAGAGGTGAGGAACTTTTAGCTTATCTTAGCTCTAAGAATCTACTAGTCCTAAATCAGGGGGAAGAGCCGACGTTTGTCACTAGGGCCAGACAGGAGGTCCTGGACATTACGGTGGCATCGAACCAGATGGCTAGGTATGTACTAAATTGGCATGTGTCGGATGAACCATCTTCTTCTGATCACAGACATATTAGGTATGATATCTCTCTAAATCCAGCCATGCTTCGCCCAACCAGGGATCCAAGAAGAACAGACTGGGACTCCTACAGGAGGGACCTGGGTGTTCGGATTGAGGAAGCTGGATTGGAGTATGGTGGGAGGAGAGAGCTAGAAGACTCTGCCACATTGGTTGGCGAGGCTATAATAGAATCCTTTACCGATAACTGCCCTCTCAGTGAGGGGAGGAAAGTAGGGGATCCGTCATGGTGGAACAAGAAGCTAGCCAAACTTCGGAAGACCACCAGGAGACTCTTTAATAGAGCAAAAAAGAACGGGGAGTGGGACCTGTATAGGAAAACACTAACCGAATACAACAGGGCAATTAGAGAAGCGCGCAGGAAGTCCTGGAAGGAGTTTTGTCATGAGATTGACGAAACTCGGGAAGGGGCACGACTGTATAAAGTGCTCTCTAAGGACCCAGTTAACCCGGTGGGGATGCTAAGAACCCCACTGGGAAATATAACAAAAACGGCAGGGGAAACTGTGGAAGAATTAATCAGGACACATTTCCCTTCCAGTACCCTGAGGAAACTTGGGGGAGCAGACACTGAACCGGTTACCAAACTCTCCACAAGACGTGGTAAGAGGGAGGACTGGGAAGTGGCAAGGAGGATAGTAACTCCACAAAGGGTAAGATGGGCTATTGGCACTTTTAAACCCTACAAATCTCCAGGTCCAGATGGGATCTATCCTGTGCTGCTGCAGCAGGGAATGGATATGCTGGTGCTGGTACTTACTAAATTATACAGGCTAAGCATTGCTCTAGGGCATGTGCCGGCAGCCTGGAAATCTAGTAAGGTGGTCTTTATACCTAAGCCCACCGGTAACCAATCGGAAGGGAAAGGATACAGACCTATCACACTCATGTCCTTTGTTCTCAAGGGACTTGAAAAACTGGTTGATAGGCATTTTAGGGGGGGTGCTTTGGCTATCAAACCACTGCATTGGATACCAGTATGCTTACCAACCGGGGAAATCTTGCGAGGGAGCTCTCCATCAAGTGGTTGGTAGGATTGAGCAAATGATCGCTAAGAAAGGTTGTGCCATAGGTGCCTTCCTCGACAGGGGCTTTCAATAACCCCTCAGTGGAGACGATGGTAAGTGGTGCAAGACGTCATGGAGTGGATGCGACCACTTGTGGTTGGATAAGTTCCATGTTAACAAACAGAAGCATTTCTGTAGAGGTGGCAGGGGAGGTCAGAAGGGCGGAGACAAGTCTGGGCTGTGCACAGGGGGGGGGAGTTCTCTCTCCTCTGTTGTGGTGCCTAGTGGTTGACAACCTTATTGAACTCCTGAATGAACAGGGGTACTTCTGTCTAGGATATGCGGACGACATAGTTGTCCTGATCCTGGGCAGATTCCCTGATACAGTCCTTGAGGTAATCAGAAATCCTCTACGACTGATTGAAGAGTGGTGTAAAAAGGAGAACCTTAGGGTAAATCCAAAAAAGACTGCTCTCATTAACTTCACCAGACAGCGAAAAGATCTGACGACCAGGATGCCCCGCTTGTTTGGTGAATACCTTGAGTTTGTGGGGGAGGTGAAGTACCTGGGAGTTACTCTGGACAGGAAACTCACCTGGAATCCACATCTTGAGAGGACAGTTAACAGGGCCAAAAGGGCACTGATGACTGTGAGAAGAATGGTGGGTAAGAAATGGGGACTGAAGCCATCAATGATGCACTGGATGTATCTGAGGGTGATAAGACCTATAATTACCTATGGAGCTCTGGTGTGGTGGACAAAGGCCAACCAGGCACAGACAAGAGCTAAACTGAGCTCTATCCAGAGATTGGCCTGTCTGTGCACACTGGGAGCGATGTCAACTACACCAGGTGCAGCAATGGAAGTAATGCTTAACCTCCCTCCCCTTGAGCTTGTCCTTAGGGGAGAGGCGAGGCTAGCGGCATGGAGACTGCGCAACTCGAGCAACTGGGCTAACCTCCCAGATGTCTCGGGACATATGAGTATCGAGTGCGTGGTCAAAGAACCCGTCTTGGAAATGGGCAGCGACCACATTACTCGAATGTTTGCACCTGACCAGGTACACCAAACTGTGATGGAATGGTCAGGGACATTAACATTGGGAGCTCAGATCTGGTACACAGATGGCTCCAAGATGGACTTCGGCACTGGAGCGGGGGTGTATTGTAAAAACCCAAGGGTAGAACTAGTTTTTTCCTTGGGGAGGCATACCTCTGTCTTTCAGGCCGAAGTATATGCTATAAATGCCTGTCTGGGAGAGATAGCGAGAAGGGAAACACATGGGGCCCGGATTGCTATTTTCTCCGACAGTCAGACAGCAATTAAGGCACTAAACGGACATGTGGTCACCTCGGCCATAGTCAGGGAGTGCCTAATTAACCTACAAGCTCTGGCAAGGCACAATCAAGTCAAGATTGGTTGGGTGCCAGGGCATAGGGGAATACTTGGAAATGAAGCCGCAGATGCGCTGGCCAGGGAGGGGTCCTCGACTCCCCTCATTGGACCGGAACCTGCGGTGGGTATTTCCAAATCCGTGGTCAGAATGACAGTGCGAAGGTGGATGGCTGAAAGACACTGTGAGCACTGGATCAGGGCCGAAGGGATGAGACACAGTAAGCTAACCCTTAGGAGACCTTCCTTGGGGCTGCAGAAGAGTCTCATCTATCTGTCTAGGCAGGAATTAAGGATAGCCACAGGACTACTCACGGGACACTGTGGACTAAGGAAACATTTGCATAGAATGGGTATCTACAAGGATGAACCAGTGTGCAGATTGTGCGGGCAGGAACAGGAGACTGCCACACACATTATTTACAAATGTGGAGTACTTGCTGAGAGGCGCTTCAACCTCTTTGGTGATGGAACGGCTTTGGTGGATGCTGAAGGTAAAACTCTAGTCAGGAAACTCCTAAACCTGGTAAGAGGGAAGGGGTTATTTGACTAGATCAGGGAGGTAAGTACAATATACCTTAAGGTAGCAGTGCTTCGGGCAATTCAAACCCGCTCCCAAGTTAAAAAAAAAAAAAAAAAAAAAAAAAAAAAAAAACAAAGGATGTTTTGTGTTGTGTTAACATGGTTGGTCATAAAGAAAAACTCTTAATTATCGGTAAATCTAAAAATCCACGGTGTTTTCAAGGTATCAAAAAGCTACCGGTTGAATATCATTCAAACTCCAATGCTTGGATGTCATCAAAAATTTTTAATGACTGGCTGACTAAATGGGATACCAGCCTCAAACGCAACATTGTCCTTCTAATAGACAACTGCACTGCACATAATGACATAAGCACTACACTAAAACACATCAAAGTGATTTACCTTCCGGCCAATACTACATCAATTATTCAGCCATGTGACCAAGGCATAATTAAAAATCTCAAAAGTTTTTATCGACGAGAGATGCGTGCTAGAATTATAGAAAATATGGATTAATTTCAAACCCCTACCTCAAATGAATTAGCTAAAAAAACTTCTTTACTCAATGAAGCAAATTTTGCTATCACTCCTCTATTCATCTGATAGCAAAATCTTGGAATGAAGTTTCTGAAAAAACTGTGAAAAATTGCTTTAGAAAAGGTGGTTTTTTTGTTGAAGAAAATCAAGAGCAAGAGCAAGCTACATCTGAGGAAGACTCTGAAGAGAACTTAAAGCCTTTCGATTTGTCCTTAAAAGAATATACTGAGTGGATGGAAGTTGACGATAGTATTGAAACAGCAGCGGAAATGACTGAAGACGATATTTGTGAGGTAGTTGCTTCAACATCAAAAGTTACTGAAGAAGAAGAAGGCACCGATGATGATGAAAAGGATAAATGTGTATCAAAAAGATCTAAGCAGGAAGTTCACCAAGCTCTTGAGATTCTAAGGCAGTTTGTTCAACAAAAAGCAGAAAATTTCAACAAACATTATGAATATGAACAATTTATAAACAATATTTTACGAGAAGACTACAGACAGTCACATATAGAGGAATTCTTCGAGAAAAAGTAAATGTAAATTTGAAGTGTAAATAAGTTTGAAGTGTTTTATAATGAGGTTTTATGTGTTAAAATGTTTTGATCAAGTGTTTTACGTAGTTCTATATATTTTTTTTCAATTATGCTAGATTCAGTGTTTTAAACAAATCTACAGTGGAATAACATAAACTGACATGATATATGCCCACTAATTTTAACAAGTAGAAAACTAAGTTACAGAAATTCTACTACTGTACATAAAACTGTCCAGAATAGCATCAAAATTTGGTAAGTACAGTTTAATTATAGTGTTACAGAATTAGAATTACTTAATGTAATGACAGGCTTACATATCGTTCAGAACAAACAGTTGTGGCCATAATACAGTAAGTTCAATGCAGTACGGCTATAGACTACATCGTGATTAAGCGTTCGGTTATTGTTATCGTTCGGTTATTGTTATCAAATATGCTTCTGACAAATATGATCACAATAAGCGCCGACTGTATATATATATATATATATCATTTCTTTTATTTTTTTTACTTTATTCCCTACTAATATTAGGATTTTTTTAAATTAAGATTTGTATGATAGGTCATTTGTTTAGACCAGATTAATTCTCTGTTTATATGGTATATTTGGAAAAATATATAATTAAATAACTGGTAACTAAGTGCATGCTTAAGAGCTTGCTTGCTGACACGTTTCGAAACAATCGTTCCTTTTATGAAATGATTGTTTTGAAATGCGTCAGCAAATAAGCTCTTAAGTATTCACTTAGCTATCAATTATATTTTAATCAGTGAATTCAAGATGATTACAACAAGCAAATTTATTAGGAAGAGTTAATAGATTTTACAATACCTTTCAGAAAAGAGGATTTTCTATTGCATTTTGGTTGTAGTTAGCTTTGTCATCAGGAACCGCCATAGTGATCGCCACACTGTAATACTATGGCCTCTGTTGGCTGGTTCCCCTACAATCTCCCAGAACATACCTTGATGGTTTACAGCAGGCAGTTAGCCTCATTAGCTTCCAACATTAGAAGAGCTGACAACATACCTGTCCGGAGTATCTACAACACACACCAGAATTTTTGACAATTCTATATTATCACTTGATAAATTGAAGAATATCTGAGTAATTCTATTATTATTGAACAATATCAGGAAATAAGTTAGACCTCACCTTTTAGCTTCTGAAAGTAGTACTGAAGCAAAACCTTCAGAGCCTTAACATTGGTAAAATGCTAAAACGCTAAACCCCAATTTACTTTATTAAAACTTACTTGTACCCATTGAGCAATGTTGTATAATAGTTTCTTTGCAAATTTCTGAAAATATATGACACCCTCAAAATATTTCCCAGGTTAGGTTGTCAACCCAGCAGAAGCAGAACTCATGGACAAAACTTTGGTTTTTAATCATATAACAAATAAACTTTTAGGGGACAAAATACGCCTTGAAGAGGTAATAAATAAACACTTTGTTTATTTTGCTGATACCATTAAGGCCTAGGAAAACAAAGGTTACTTTTAAAAACACATTTCCAATGCAATAAATGACCATTGGAAAGTGTACATTGTTATGTAATAATTAAACATGGCATGCTAAGGCAATGAGTCGGGCTTCCAAGAAATGTTCATATAAGTTCTCCTATTTTTTCTAATGCACAGGAACCTACTGTGTAATCTGAGTTTTTAGTAGTTCATGGTAGCATCTATTATGAATTATCGAAACTCTACTGTACTTATACATTATAAATATACAAGCCTCTTCTACTTGGGAATATAATCTGACCTTTACATGTTGGTTGTGCAGTTAACGATTAATGATTTTGATTCCAATGAAAAATGTTTAAAATCTGATTAGGTACTTCCAAACACTAGTAATATTCAATTTTCATACATAATTATCCATTAAAATTATTTAAAAAACTAAATATATTCAACTTTTCAATCAATAAAGTGAAATTTGAAATAATGTAAGTATTTAAAATAAGTTAAGAAATTGTTTACTTATTTTATTTTAGTTGATTTCATCTTCACTTAAGCTACTAGTTTTCATTAAAAACACTTGTAAATATTTTACAACTTACATATAGTAACACCGTATCTCTGAGTTACGGTATGAGTTGACAATAAGACACATCTCCTGAAACGGCAATCGTAAACAAATATATGTTAATTTGTTTAGACTATAGGCAAGTTGTAAAATACAGTAAACTCCCGATTATCTGTGAAATAGGGTGGCCCGGCAACGCCGGATAACGAATTCCCCGGATAATCCGCTATGAACAAAGAATACGCAAAACGAGCGATAATCGATTATTATACCATAAGTTACACAAATAATGACCCCGGTTAATGCAATTCACAAATAATCTTCAGAGGACAAAATAAATACATAAAATAATTTAAAATGTCAATGTATTTGACGGATTATAACATATATATTTATATGTCTAACTATTTACAATACGTACATAAGTATATGTCAAAAGTAAGTATGTATGTAAATATGTAATTTCCTTTACACATAATACAAAAAAATCTGTCACTTTCGTCTGTTTTTTTGTGAGCATTGATTTAGCTTTAATGTGCGATCCAAGTTTCTTGAGAACCATTTTGTCGCACAGTGTCTACTTGTGTCACAAAGCCATAAAGATCGATAATGTATATGACAGACATGGATAATGCATATGTCACGTCCTAGACTATTTATAGTCGAGATTAGCTGACATTTGTTTACAATCTTATGATACACATTAGGTTTTCGGGCGTCCAAGCATTTTGTCATTGTCTCTTATATACAGTAGTCTGCTCGCCGCTTTTATTTCGCTGGCCCTCGTCGGGATGCTTCCCTTTCAATGTAAAAATTAGTACGTACATATTTACATATCTATTCCCTTCATCTTAACTTCTATTAAGCCTTATATGTATTTACGTCGTAATTCACCGTTTGGAAATTTAAACACATGAATCTGATTGGAATAAAAATTGGATATTTGTATAACAATGGCAGACCCCGGATAAACCGCAAACCGGTTAATCCGCCCACGGATAATCGGGAGTTTACTGTAATTACATGTGATTTTAATGTTTACTGACTTATGTCATTCATGGCCCTTCACTTTTATAATGAGAACAGGTAGAACACATATGAGAAGTGAAATTTTGCAGTGGTGTCTCCATCATTCTGCTATGTGCACTTCAATATTGTCTCTTAAAGGATTTTTGGAACTAGGAAAATTAGTTACTCAGACATTCAAGATTTGTGTTGTTGATGAATAAACTGCATTAGGAATTTAAATCTCAAAATGTGTTTTCTTTTAGTTGTCAACTGTTGAAAACATTATGTAGATGTACTATATAATAGCAATCTCAAGTACCTCACTTATACCAAGTAATTACATCGTGCTAGTGACCAAAATGATTATGCCATTTCAAGCATCTCATGAGTCAAGTTAACATGATCTTTAAAGTTTTTAGAACATAAATAATCTTTCCTAAACTTCAGAAAGGTAACATGTCATTTTCTCTCATCATTAAACTTTGGAGTGCTTCAAAACAGCAACTTTTACAGGTGTTCAGGACATCCTAGAGCAGTTAGTTATCCATTTGAAGCTCATATGCTAACACAAAAGGTTTATCCCCATTTCCAGTAAGAACCAGTTTTTCTAAACGTAGTAAACCAAAATGATGGGTGATTATTTTGTATCATAACATTTCTATACTTAGTTCAAGAGGGAAAACGAAACGAATAATCTTTTTCTATAGTAAAGTTTCTGAAGAATGCAAAAGAAAGTGCACAAGTAGATTGTTATATAGCAAGCCATGTATATGAAACATTGCAGTGCACTCTAGCTAGAAACTCATGCAAAAAACAATATTTCATGAATACATATGAGATTTTTGAACACTGACAAAATTTATTGATTAATATCAATAATATTATAAAGATCTATGTCTGGCGTCATGCAAAAAGAAAGTCTTGTACAGTCTTCCACACTGGTAGACATGAAAACCATTTACTTTCAAGATGAAAGCTTTTGGAAAAATAATAATTTCAATTACCATCATTACTGAAGACAATCATTATACTACTCTAGGCTACTTGCTAAATTTGATTTGGCTGTGAATCATAGTAAAACTTTGGAAAAACTATCAAAAACAAGCAACAAATGTGTACAAAAGAACCAAAAGAAATTAGATTGAATGACCAAAATCTTTTATATAAAATGAAGAATTCACACAATGAAAATTGAACTTCTTGATGATACTTATAAATGAATCAGTTAATAAAGTCAGTGTGAGAGTTTCCAAACCTAGAGAAATTTAGCTCAAGGGAAAACATTATCTTGAGCGTAATGTTAGCATGTATGTACACAACTGCATACATCAATCTAACTTGGGAGAATCCCCTTATAATGAATATCAAAAAGAAGAAGAAGAAATTGAGCACCTCTGCAATTTCCATTCAAATTCCAACCAGAAATCATAGGGGGAAACCAATTTTTACCTTACAAATTTTGTTATCCTTCAATTGAATAGCTCATTAATACAATTAGTTTTACCATAAAATTTTGATATTGCTAAGATAAAAATATTGTTTGTACACATAAGTTGAAACTAAAACCTAAACCAGTTGTTTGGTGTACTGTACATGTGTGTGTGTGTATATATTACGTTATCCATTGTTTTTCCGTTGCACTGACTTTATGAAGTTAATATATTACTATTGTAAGTAATTTTATCCACCATTAAGTGCAATGATTTTACCTTGAGTGATGAGGCGCCTTTCGGTCACTTGACCATTGTCCCTTATTGCACTTAATGGTGGATAAAATTACTTACAATAGTAATATATTAACTTCATATATATATATATATATATATATATATATATATATATATATATGAAGTTAATATATTAACACACACACACACACACACACACACACACACACATATATATATATATATATATATATACATATATATATATATATATATATATATATATATATGTGTTAGTTCTAGTAGAGCTTAAAGCTTATTTGAGGAACTTTTGGACTAGATAGGAGACTGACAGACTTACCTAATGGCAATAGTCCAAAACTGCAATCTCTTGGAAATAAATAAATAGACACATATAAGAAACTTATCACACTATTGAAATATTTCGATCAAAATTATCTTTGTCAATCAAAAAAGAGAAAAAGAAAAGACTGAAGTGAACCACAGATATGTAAAAATATCCAAATGTCACAGATTCACAGATTTATAGTTTATGATATAGTGCTATATGTGATTTGTATAAATATTGATTATTTGAAACAAGATATTAATAGTCTGTCAGAAGGAAGGTAAATGGAGTTATTAAAAATGGTAGAAGTTAGGGGGAAGGTTAAAGGAGTTTTATCTGATGTTGAGGTTAGGAGGCTCTCTAGATTTGGTGTACCACTGGTATGTTAACTCCCATCTTGCTCAATTCTGAAGGGTTGTAATCAGGGGGAGAGCCTTAATTATGTTGGTGGTATAACAATCATTGAAAGATATGATGTTGTGACTAGCAGCGTGTTGAGCGGTTGGCCTGTCTATGTTCATGGTTCCAACGTCATGTCTGTGGCCATTCATTCTGATGCTCAGACCATCCGTGGTAAGGTCTATGTACTGTGCCGCGCAAAATTTACATTGCACCTGGTATATTAAATTGTTCGATGTACAAGTATGATAACCCTGAATCTTGAAGTCCATATTGGTTGCTAGGCTATGGAAACTATTTGTTGGGATGTGTATTGGACATGACTTGCATCTAGGTCTATTGCACGGAAAGGAAAAATGAGGAAGTTTAGGCGGTTTTTCAGTACTTGGATCTGGTAATTTTGGATGTACTAAAATATTTTTCAAATTAAAAGGTTGTCTGAACCAAATATGTGGTGGATTTGAGATAAGATCTTTGGTGATGGTGGAAGCTTGAAGAATCTTGAAGCCATCCTTTACTATTTTGTTCAGCTTCTGTAGGCCTGGATGGTAATCTGTAACTAAAGACAGTTTGTTGTCTTCCATAGGTCCTCTGGGTTCAACAGATGATTGAAGTAAGTGGATTTGATCCTTAACAAGTTCTTTAGGATATCCTCTTTTTTTGGAAGCTAGTAAGTTCTTTCTATTGAAGTCCTCCAATGCTATATCGTTGGAACAAATTCTCTTGCCCCTGATTGCCTGACTATATTGTATCAACCTTTTCATATTCATAGGGTAGTTGCTATTGAAATGTAGGTATTGTAGATGGTTTGTTGGTTTCATGTGGACACCTGTATAGATATTCCCATCTCTGATGTGTGTGTGTGTGTGTGTATATATATATATATATATATATATATATATATATATATATATATATATATATATATTATTATATATCTATCTCTGAGATGTAGATGTAACAATCAGAGATGGGAATATCTAATATTGGAATAATATTGCATTAATACCAACAATTACAAGCATTCCTATGTTTTAGGTGTAGTTTTATTAGTTAGTCATTTTTCAATTCCTTTTAATAGCTCACACTCTCCTGATATATCTTGTATAAATTTTCAATCGTTAATAAAATACATTTTTATCCATCCAGTCATGTTCAAATACATTTTTTAACCTGTAGTTGATGACAATTGATGTAAACACGGTTTTTCAAATATTTATTTAATAATTAAATTTAAAAAAGTTAATGTCTCAGACGGATTAACACTGAATAACCAAATGTTTGAAATCCAACACTTCGGCTTTGCAATAATGAAGCATTACAAGAGATGGATAGATTGAGAAATTATAGACTACATCCGGTTTCATAAATTAGAAACTAAAAAAAAGAAAGGGAATAAAAAGTAACAAATATACTGTATAGAACTAGAGAAATGAAAATAATAGTCCAACACCATATACTGTACTGAAAGGGAAATGGAAAATTAAAGGAAACTCGTTTTCTATTATGCCACTTAACATTGAGATTCTGTCACATGTATATAGATATTTACATTAATTGTAATTATAAAATTCAAAGTAACCGAAAGGAAATGTTTCTTTGTTGACCTCAGTAGGAGGTTTTTTTATAACTTGAAAAAAATTATATTGCATAGTTGGTTTGAAAAGCAATTTGTTTTCATATTTCATTGGTGAAGACATTATGAAAACAATTTATTTAATTTTAATGGATAAATCACTCAAAATAAATCCATCATCATTAAATATACGATTGATTTCACTACTAAACATTTGTGTGCATTACACTATGTTTGCATACCACTGTTTATTTATACAGTCAGTAACTCATTTCATTTAAATACTAATTATTTAATCACTTTAACATTAGTTTATGACTATCCGAACTTTAAATTTTGTAAAAACTTACTGAGACAGAAGGTTTTCGATCTCTATGTGGCGATCTTAATCAGTGTCTTTGTTTTCGCAAATGACATTTTCTATTACTTGTATTCAAAGCTGTTCAAGAAAAAACTTTGGCTGGATAGTATTGGAATCTAAAAATATAGCAAATTACTTAGTGACAATTTGGTCTTATCAAAATATTTTATAACAAACAACCATTTTTAAGTTTATAGCATACTTGTTCATTTTACATTAAACTATTATAAACCAACTTGTGATAGTTAAATATAAAACACTGTATCTATATCTTTTTCAAGAAATTAGGAAGAGAAATTAAAAGCGTAAAATACTAATTAAATTTGGGAAATTTCTTTTCTTGAATTCACTTATCTATATTAAAATGTTAGGGAATGGATACATTCTCACCATTTTTAAAATAATTTATAAAAATGGTAACTAGTTGAAAACTAAATAGGGTGTCTTAAACTTAGAAGCTATCAGAAACATGATGAAACTAATGCTAAAAATTTGTAACACACTTTAGACGGTGTTACATATTAAAAAAGGAAATTTCAGAAAGCAAACGAGAATGTATTCATTAATATAACAATAATAGAACTGGATAAAAAAATTGTGATTTGTTAGAAATAAATCAAATCTTTGGTTGGTAGTGGCATCTGTTGGAATAGTTTGGAACTAAAATACAAGTAATATGCGCACATCGATGCGCAGTAGCTAGGACGCCTGCTTGCGACTGATGATTTAATTCTCTCCTAACCAAGATGTAAGGCAAGAAACATGTATTGTAGTGCGAGGAGGGAAGAAGCGTTTTATTTTAATTTTTAATGTAACAGTCATTTTTTTAAATTTCTTGTAATCAGAATATAGAAGACAGCGCATATTGCCAATGTTGAAGATGGAACGCTGAGTTACTGAAGCCTTTTTCAAAATCATGACCGAGGGAATCTTGTAACGTCTTTACAATAGAAGGATGCGAGGCTACACCTTGTTAAAACAGCTAAGTGAACAAATTCAAACTTTGGTGAACTATCACAAAATTTAAATGCTTAAACAGTTTAGTACAAAATTAATAAACTCAAAATTTTTCAATACGTACATAAATGTAATTTATGCATAATTTGGTGCATTTGTTTTCAGTTTAAATTGTAAGAATTAATTATGAAAAAGCAAGCAAACTCGAAAACAGAGTCATTTCAGCCATTGATTTGTTAATATGTAAATTTTCTCATAAGTCAAATGTTAAATGTTCACTAATCAGTAACTAACGCAATGTCTAAGAAATATGTATTTTGGTTTTTAACTTTATAATTTTTTTGCTAAATAAAATATGTTTAATTTGTTCTAATTGAAGATTTAAGAGATCAATTATTTAACGAGCACACAAATCCCATACATCTCAATTTAATAAGCCTTTAAACAATAATTTAATAAGACTTTGCAGGTCATTTTCTAAATATGTAACTATAAACTGCAATATTTAAAATCAGCTTTAATTCATAAGAATTAGAGCCAACAAAAATAATAACAGTTACATAAAATGCGCCACTCTGCTACTAAGGCTAAAATTCTGCTAAAACTTTGCTGATATTAAATCTGCTTAATTTGATATGTAAATTTGTGTGTTGGCTAAAAGAAAACTAAATATGGCTGAAAATAACTTGAATAATTCAGTATATTAAATAAGATAAAATTTGGTATTCAATAATAATTTTACAGTGGAAGTTGATTTCAAATTATTTAAGTTAAAGATAAAGCGTAATAGAATATGGTTTGCAGGAAATGCTTGTGTAAACAGAGGGGAGTTTTAAGTCCAAACCAGTTTTTTTTTCTTGTATTGTATTGTGTAGAGTTTCAAGCCATGATAGTCGTTGTTTAAAATATGAGTCATAAATGTGCGTAGTAAAAGTTAGGTTTTTTTTTGTAAGTTTGTGCATGGCCTAAAAGCCGGATGTCGGCCATAGTGTTTATACAAGTGTTATTCAAGCGTGTTTACATTGCTGCATAGTCCAAATGTCAGGCAAGTTAGAATTGATTGTCGGTTTTTATAAATTTGTACCCAGCCTGAAGTACAATCTTTACATAAAGTGTATAGAGTTTGCTTTGCTTTCTATGCTATGAACATTCCGTTTGTTTTCTGAACCCCTGAAGTAAATCAATTTATCAGACGACAAAAGAGGTTATCAAACTTGTAAGAATTGTAGAATCAAAATGATTTAAAGTTAAAATAATTTGAAAGTAAAAGTAAAACTGTCTGATAAACAATTTATATTAAAGTAATAGGACTAATGAATTATAATAATATAAAGAGAAATTTTGTAAAAGGATTTAAAACAATGTTTAATAAAATTAAATATATGTATAAGTTGTATAAAGGTTACAAGCAAATTTATAACTTCAAAATAGTTAAATTTTAGAAAGGTAATCTTGGAGAAGAAATTCAAGCCTTTGTTAATTTTTAAAAGGAGAATTGATTAACAAGGAAAATGGAAAGTGCCTTGATATACAATTTTAGAAACTCATGACGACACTTTGCATATTGTGTGTCAAAGGACCCAAATGGCATGCAATTACACTTATATACGAGATAGACACCGACAAAAATCTCAAAATACATAATACTACACGAAGAGACTAAAACACTTGACAAAAATTGTATGTGAATGTAATTTCCTAATTTCTGTATGATTTGATTCTTATTTTATAAATGCAAGAGCTTGGTCAAAATTTTAATATCAAATTGTTATAGGAATGTTTGAAAGAAAATTTAAGAATGATGAATTGAATAAAGTCCTTTTTGAGTCAACAACTGGCTGTATGGTTTTTAAATCAAAGTATGGGATTTGATTTAAGAATAATGTTTGGATTTTCAAAGTGTGGGATTTGAAATCCAATGGTTTTAAGATGTACGAGTATTGTAAAAATAACAGAGAGAAGTTATTAGGCAATGGTACATTCTTAGTGGTAAATAGAGAGAGAGAATTTTTTGAAAAAAATATATATAGTGTCGTTTAAATATGGTAATTTGTGGCTTACAGGGAGTAAGCAGTTTCACAGATCCCAGGTAGTGGACAGTGATAAATAGAGCTAGTAGGTTAGGTTTGTTGACTTAAAAAGAGACAAATTCAAAGAAAATTTTAATTAATAGATGATTTGAAGAATTTTAATAAGAAGTAATTAGAAGAAAGATTTTATAGTGAGTGAAATTTATAAGAGATATAGTAATGAGTTTAAAAATTTGAAGAGATGTAACTATGTAATCATAAAGTTTGAGAAATGAAAAGTTTATAAAGAAGTTAGAATTTCAAAGTAAGTGATAAGTGGTAAATTAAATGATTAATAAATAATGTAACAAGTTATGAGATTTAAATTGAAATTAAGACACATTTTTGTTAACAAAGTAAATTAAAGATAAAGGTAATTAAGCAACTAAAGAAAATTATGTAATGGTATAAAGCGTATGTGTCAGTATAAAATGTTTATGAATATAAAAGAAAGGTTGATTATTGATTTATTTTAAAATTTAATTTTTTTTGTTTTTGGAAAGGATATTAAATCTAAGAATTAATATTGTTTATGTTATGCTTCATGTCGAGTTAAGTTTGTTCTAATAATAGAATCAAATGGGTTTATGATATATTTTCCCAAAGAAAATAGTTTGATTGTTAACTTAAGAGTTGTTCGTAAATCGTTAAATTTAATAAAAATAATTAAAGGGGAATGTGAAATAACACAATGTTTTTTCAAAAGGGGGGGAAAATATGTAACACACTTTAGATGGTGTTATATATTAAAAAAGAAAATTTCAGAAAACGAACGAGAATGTATTCATTAATGTAACAATAATAAAACTAGATAAAAAAAATTGTGATTTGTTAGAAATAAATCAAATCTTTGGTTGATAGTGGCATCTGTTGGAATAGTTTGGAACTAAAATTAAAGTAATATGCGCACATCGATGCGAGGTAGCTAGGACGCCTGCTTGCGACTGATGATTTAATTCTCTCCTAACCAAGATGTAAGGCAAGAAACATGTATTGTAGTGCGAGGAGGGAAGGAGCGTTTTATTTTAATTTTTAATGTAACAGTCATTTTTTTAAATTTCTTGTAATAAGAATATAGAAGACAGGGCATATTACTAATGTTGTTAAGTACAGGATCCTTAACCTCACTTTCAACAGACCACGTTTGTTTACAATTCTCATTAGTTCGTATAACCTAGCAATCAGCTGGTGTTTATCACAGTTCAAGTTCCACCGCCTACTAGACTTTCATTGCCGACCAGAATCTAGGATCCTTTTACTGCAAACAAGTAGGTTTTACGATCCAGTCACCAGATGAATCTAGACTATTCATCTATGGCTTTAGACTAATTATCTGATTTAGTTACCTGTTGCTAGCATTTCCGTCTTCTCTCAAGTTACACACACTTCTTGCAACATGGCTTTCTAGTGCGGCATTCCTGGTTTCTATTCAAGTGTTTTAGCCGATTACATCGGGTTTAAACCGCGTCTGATTATTACCCCGCTTACTGATTATGTTCAGTTAATGTTTTAGATGTGTTCTAACTATGAATTAACGATTTTAGCCGCGATAAAACTGTTTTAAACCGCTTTCCTTATACAAGTGTAATTTGTTAGGTTAGCCGCGTGGTATTTCATTACACCGCAGACAATTAACTCTTTAACCTCGTGGGTGAACTATCAAGTGTTGATTAAAGCTTTTCTGTTGTGACTATTTGAAGTGCTTTTAACTTTCAATTAATTTTAAATGAGTTTTAGTTTTATGCCATTCTTCGCAAGCTACGGTTCATCACTTCAGGACTTAACCCAGGCCTGGGAAAACCGCATCATCACCTCTTCAACTACCCTGTATAACTTGGAATGGTAAGTGGCGTAGGCTTAACTTCACTCATAAAATTGAACTATTTCTTTTAATTAACGTTTAGTGTTAAATTTAAATTCAGTGTTTTTTTTTCTTATTAATAAAGCAGACCCCATACTGCTCCAACAAAGCGTGGGTGGTCTTCCGGACGTTTTAGTGTAACCGCTAATGATTTGAACTACCCTATTTTCATTTTCTTTCTTTAGTTTTGCTACCAAAACTATACATGGTCAACACGGGCCGGATAATTTGAATCAAATAAACCATAGGATACAGTTCACTGCAAAATTCATCTTAAAAATTTCCTTAACTAATTTTATTTTGAATTCTAGTAAAAATGGCAATTAATACTGATTATTATTTGTCAAAATTAAATAATATCATTGAGGACCTGGAACAGGTTATTAACATAATTACTGGAAATGATATCCCTACAGGTCTCATTAGCGAAATCCGACGCATCCACGGCAACTTTATTGACACATACGAATATATGGAAAAAAGTTTTGAGCATGAAGTCGCTGAAACCGCAGAAAAGGCTTTTCAATTGAAAGCCAAATTTCAACTTTTGTATTTGCCCATCCTGGCTAAATGTCCAGGCATTATAAAATCTGAAGAAAAGGAAATTTCACCGGCTAACCTCACAAATAATTGCATCAGTCTGCCAAGCCTACAAGTACCCACTTTCTCAGGCAATAACAGTGAATGGACAGACTTTATCACTATGTTTGACTCTATGATCCACTCTAATGCAAATCTGACCGCAGTACAAAAATTTCAGTACTTAAAATCAACTTTAAAAGGCGATGCCTTAGCAATCATTACCGGCTTAACAATTTCAGACAATAATTATGCAATAGCTTACAACGCTCTAAGAAACCGCTATGCCAACCCACGCAGGCTAGCCGATCATTACTTCAAACAGATTCAAGAGTTCAAATCAATGCAAACCGCTTCGCACTCAGAACTCAACCGCTTTCTAACCGCACACTCTAACGCAGTATGTGCCTTGAAGGCCATTAACTTACCGGACTTGGCAGATTTTCTGTTGTTTCAAATGGCAGTTAATAATTTAGATCCGAAGACTCGTCTTAATTTTGAAACCAGGCTAGGCACCAACACTATGCCTACTTACCGCAGCTTGAATGATTTTGTAACTGAACAAGCTAGGGCAATGGAATTGCTCAACCAGCCTTCGACTTCAACCGCAGCTAGCACAAGCCAACAACCCCAACTGTCGGTCTCCTCTGTCAATGAACCTGACTTAAGTAATACATCTCCTGAGAGTCCAACACCGCACCTCGAATACCCCACTAGACTCATGACGCTGATATCGACTACCGCAGCCGCTACTAGTAACCCTGCCGACTACGCAGATGAAGCCGCACAGCTGAATGAAGGTCATCACCGCAGTACAATGCCCCACACCGCCAGGACTCAACCGCAGGCTTTGCGACCACCAGTGAACGCGTCCAACCTAAGCCAACGCATCCAGTTCAACCGAAGAGCACCCGCACCACAACCATCACCGCTTGTTAGACAAAATTTACCCAGACCGCGCTTGTCTACCAGACCTACCAACCCGCCTCGTAACGATCCGTCCGCAGCACAGTGTTTCTATTGTTCAGCCATTCACAATATCTTTTGTTGTCCAGACTTTCTCAAACTAAAAGCTCAGGAACGTCGCGAGTCTATACGACATATGCAGCGCTGTTTCAATTGTTTCGGCACCCACTACCAAAACAAATGCAGGTCACTCAAGACTTGTAAACATTGCAACGGTAATCATCACTCCTTGTTACATGACTCTAACTCAGCTTTGCCCCAGCGACCGTGCACGCATCGACACCCAAACTCAGCCAATGACTGCAACCATTCAACTACCAATGGAAAACCTCTCGCCAGCGCCGATAAAACTAACGTCGCTTCTGCCTTATTAGGCACCGCTCAAGTCATTGTAAATGATCATTTTGGAAATCCGCATATCCTTCGGGCAATCATTGACCCAGGCAGTCAAGTGTCTGTCATAACAAAACCCGCAACCGCAATGTTGAGCTTACCTACTAGGAAATCAAATGTTTCTCTTGTCGGGGTCGCTTCTCAAACCACACATATATCAGAATATGTGTCCCTACAAATCTCTTCTAGATATGCCTCAAATTTCAAACTCGATGTCGAAGCTGCAGTACTACCTCACATCACTGACCCTCTTCCATCAATCGCACTAACACCCAGTATACACGCACGTTACAGTCATCTCCAACTTGCTGACCCTCACTTTGACACTCCTGCCCAAATTGACTTAATTCTTGGATCTGACGTATTTAACCGCAGTCTTATTAATGAACCACAGACCATAATCAAAGGTCAACCTGCTGCCCTAAACACTTTCTTCGGATGGATTATCTCAGGATCGCTTCCAGACCATCTATGTCGTCAACCTCATGCCTTCACTACAAGATTAGACGCTCGTTACACCCCTGCACGTCGATCCATGGAGAGGAAAGAAGTCATCCGCACCATTAAAGACACTCAACGCTACAAGAACTTACCCAAGGGTACCACCACCAGTGGCCCCGTTAGAAGATTTAACCATATCACCGAATCTCTTCGCCCTCTAGTCGACGCCTCCGGAATGCTCATGGTGGGCGGGAGAGTTCATCAGCCTTCACGAAATCACCCCTTCTAGCAACCGCCACCTCTTCAGCAGATGTCCAACCGCTTCTGTCATTCTTGGCCCACCTCCTACTTACTTGCGCAACACCTCACCAACTCTTGGGCATCCATCCATCTCTTAGCTATAGGCTGACCTCTTGGTTGTTTCTTTCTGGTTCTTCGCCCCTCTACTAACCCCGCTCATCATTCTTCTTCTTATTCAGTTCTAAAACATTCGTTTTGGTGGGCGGTATGTTAAGTACAGGATCCTTAACCTCACTTTCAACAGACCACGTTTGTTTACAATTCTCATTAGTTCGTATAACCTAGCAATCAGCTGGTGTTTATCACAGTTCAAGTTCCACCGCCTACTAGACTTTCATTGCCGACCAGAATCTAGGATCCTTTTACTGCAAACAAGTAGGTTTTACGATCCAGTCACCAGATGAATCTAGACTATTCATCTATGGCTTTAGACTAATTATCTGATTTAGTTACCTGTTGCTAGCATTTCCGTCTTCTCTCAAGTTACACACACTTCTTGCAACATGGCTTTCTAGTGCGGCATTCCTGGTTTCTATTCAAGTGTTTTAGCCGATTACATCGGGTTTAAACCGCGTCTGATTATTACCCCGCTTACTGATTATGTTCAGTTAATGTTTTAGATGTGTTCTAACTATGAATTAACGATTTTAGCCGCGATAAAACTGTTTTAAACCGCTTTCCTTATACAAGTGTAATTTGTTAGGTTAGCCGCGTGGTATTTCATTACACCGCAGACAATTAACTCTTTAACCTCGTGGGTGAACTATCAAGTGTTGATTAAAGCTTTTCTGTTGTGACTATTTGAAGTGCTTTTAACTTTCAATTAATTTTAAATGAGTTTTAGTTTTATGCCATTCTTCGCAAGCTACGGTTCATCACTTCAGGACTTAACCCAGGCCTGGGAAAACCGCATCATCACCTCTTCAACTACCCTGTATAACTTGGAATGGTAAGTGGCGTAGGCTTAACTTCACTCATAAAATTGAACTATTTCTTTTAATTAACGTTTAGTGTTAAATTTAAATTCAGTGTTTTTTTTCTTATTAATAAAGCAGACCCCATACTGCTCCAACAAAGCGTGGGTGGTCTTCCAGACGTTTTAGTGTAACCGCTAATGATTTGAACTACCCTATTTTCATTTTCTTTCTTTAGTTTTGCTACCAAAACTATACAAATGTTGAAGATGGAACGCTGAGTTACTGAAGCCTTTTTCAAAATCATGACCGAGGGAATCTTGTAAGGTCTTTCCAATAGAAGGATGCGAGGCTACACCTTGTTAAAACAGCTAGGTGAACAAATTCAAACTTTGGTGAACTATCACAAAATTTAAATGCTTAAACAGTTTAGTACAAAATTAATAAACTCAAAATTTTTCAATATGTACATAAATGTAATTTATGCATAATTTGGTGCATTTGTTTTCAGTTTAAATTGTAAGAATTAATTATGAAAAGAGCAAGCAAGCAAACTCGAAAACAGAGTCATTTCAGCCATTGATTTGTTAATATGTAAATTTCCTCATAAGTCAAATGTTAAATGTTCACTAATCAGTAACTAACGCAATGTCTAAGAAATATGTATTTTGGTTTGTCACTTTATAATTTTTTTGCCAAATAAAATATGTTTAATTTGTTTTAATTGAAGATTTAAGAGATCAATTATTTATCGAGCACACAAATCCCATACATCTCAATTTAATAAGCCTTTAAATAAGAATTTAATGAGACTCTGCTAGTTTAAATGGTTTAACTTTGTATTTTAAAATATTCAATACTTATTTCAATTAAGTAACCTAGTTCTACCTTCAAGATATGAAAAGCGTTACAGACAGACAGTAATTTGCCTGACCTGTGGCGTAGAACTCGAAGCCCAGGAAAAAGGGCTTGTACGTTACAAATGAACTAATACCAAAAATGCTTTTATATAGAGTACTACCCTTACTCCCCACATTGTTCTGCCCCAAAATCATAATTTTTGCAATAAGAAAACAAATCAAACATCTAAATAATTATATTTCATTTACTGCAATGCCAGAGGATTGACAATGTTTTTGTTCATTACATTAGGCTTATAAACATACAAATTTTAGGTGTCAACACACATGAGCACTCAACATATAATTATCCGTGGTAAAAGCTCGAATGTTCCAAATTTAATCCAGCAATGGTCAATGATTGTCCTTGTGCCTTCTTTATGGTTATTGCGAATACAAGTTGCAAAGGAAATTGTAGTAGTTTGAAATCAATAGGTAGATCTGATGAAATCATCAGTATTCATGGAATTAAGCCCATTGCTCCTTTGAACTTCCCACCTCTGATTTCTACCCGGATCAATTTGGGTGTCAGTTTTTTTGTGGTTATTCTGGTTCCGATGCACAGCTTTGGATGATTCAAATTTCGCAAGAATATTATCAGCGATCCTACTTTTAATATCAATGACTGTGATAGCAATAATTGTACTTAGAATTTAGCAATTTTAAGCAGTTTAAAAATTGTAATAATGTATTTCTATTATTACATGTTTAAAATTTTTTAAAATTAATTTTAGTATTGCTAGTATAAATATGCATTTTAACATTAGACTTATGGAAGGATGTACATCGAACCATCCTAAGCCTCTGGGGTGGAGCCCTGTGGATGGATTTCACCAAACCTCACACGAACCATCCTGGGATTATGTTGAATAATTCCTCCAAATTTCACACATACATTCATTTATATATATATATATATATATATATATATTCATATAAAACTCATGATTTTCATTAGTTTATACTAATAGTGAATAATAATACTCCGAAAGCTGTCACTGCCTATCAAGTGACGCAGGAAGTCTTGGAATTTTGGTCGCGTTGCACATTTGTCAATAGATGGAGCTGCATGTTGCGTCAATCGTCTAAGCAGGAACACAATATTACAAATGGTACACAAGTTGAAAACAACAGGACATCTTATGAGTGAAACTGGCAAGAATCGTTCGCCTGAACTTCTAATAGTTGTTGTGGATGTTCAAAGGTGACTACAGCAGTCACCCAGCAAGTCTTTAAGGCATCTGTCACAAGAGACCGGGTGCTCATACACACTGAGCCTGAGATCTGCGAAAAAGGCCGGCTAAAAGCCGTATAGGGTATCATCTGCTTATAAGCTGTTTGAGCCAGATAAGATTTAGGAGGATAGAATATTTTCGTTGATTTATAATGACCATAGTGCAAAATCCTGGCATACTATCCATTGAATGTTTCACATATGAGGCAGGCTACTTTCAACAAAACAGTGCCACTTGCCATACATCGCGAGAGTCCTTGACGCTGATCCAAAATTACTTTGGAGACACATAATTTTCAGGAATTTGTGGCCACCAAGATCATTGCTATTTAACCACACCATACTTCTTCCTGTGAGGTTATCTAAAGGGAAACTCTACGCTAAACCCCCTCAGACTGGACGATCTGATGAACAATATTACTTACAAAATCAACAGTTTTGACAAATCAACGCTGCAGCAAAATGCCAAAAACATGGAACGTGTTCCGCTGTGCCAAGAGGTGGAGGGGCAACATTTTTACCACAACCTGTACGACTAATTAATCTCCCAGACATTTATATAAGACATTATACAACGTTACTTGTATTTTTATTCTTAAAACAAACATAAAATGAAAATTATGAGTTTTATATGAATCACCCTATAGCATAAGGTTACGTGTACTTTTATGTATAGGGTGCTGCACAGATACTTGCTAATTTGTATTTCACTCCAAGTAGAACAGTGTGGAAAAGTAAAAGAAAATGGAGATAAGGTCTTTTTTCAAATGGGGCAATCTAAAATTTTGTTGTTTGGGTCTACTAAGAGTTGTACTAACAAGCAGTGTGTGTTTGCTGCTGTGGCATACATTTCCAATTGTATATGGTCATTCCATTATAGCAACTCAAAGAGCATTTTAAACTCTCTTCATTATTTGTCCTGGTGGTGCGGTTCCTGGTAGATAGTTGATTTTTATGTCGGTAGATACATTTAGGGCTAACGGAAGTGTGGTATACTGATTCAGAAGGTTAACATACTATCACTAAACCAGGACTAACTCTACCATAATCAAGAATTTTCCCTGTAGGAATTTCAGGTGTTTCCTTTTTCTACTACAAATTTTAAGAAAGGTGTTATATTTGGGAGAAAAATACAAATGTATGATAACTACAGTAATAAATATGTTTGTGAAAACCTAATATGTGTCTAGTTTATACTTCATAGCACTGAACTAGTGTTAAATGCGTCTCCTGAGGATAACACTAAGTTAGCGATTTTAAAATAAGTCAGTATCTATTCAAACCACTGAAGTCAGTTACAATAGGTCAGTTATCATGCAAAATTAGAGAAATAAAAACTTAAGGTGAACATGAAAACAGGCTTTAATGCAACATATTGCAACAGCTTCGTGTTTTGTAAATGATTCTGTTTGAATTATTTAAATTAAAGGTTTGAATATATTAAATTAAAGAAATTAAATTTAAAATGTTCACGTTTGTAAATAGCTTATCTATCCTTGTTCTAAATAGATAAGATAACCTAATGATACAGTGTTTTTTATGTTTAAACTTTGTTCACCACGCCAAGTAATTATCAAGATTGTTGCAATGACATAGCTAGAAACATACAAACAATACTGATTAAATGTGTAATAATGTCATAATTACATTTAAATTTAAAAATTTATAAACAAAGTGAAATGTTTGTGGAATAAACCTATCAGTATAATAAAACTGTACAAAAACATCTGTATTATATTTATATTGTATGAATATTTTATTTAATTATATGATAGGATATTTTACTAAATTCATGACCCACCCCCACACACACACGCACTTCATACATTATAAATACAAGAATCGCTAATAAATATACAAAATACATACATTATAAATATAGTATCATTAATACAGATATATATGCACAGAAGATCTTTAATTTTGGATCAGGGAGTTTTAAATCATCTTGATTAATAAAATTCTCAGGTTAAAGACATAATTAAACATGTTATATGAGGGAGGGGTTTTATTGTATTTTTTTTTAACTTAGAAGTAATTAAATACAAAATGTGCACTTTGTAGTTATGGGATTAGGCACTAAGACAAGACTAGTATTGTTTGAACATGTGGTTCCTCATCCTCATTGTAACTGTACATGATAAATATTCTGGTTTAAAAATATTATGATCTTCTATGTTTTCCTTCAGAGGAGATTTCTTGAGCAATTAGCAAACGGTGTGCATTAAAAATTCATAATTTCCAAATAAGTTCTTATCGTCACTGTGAAAAAATAAAATTTAAGTGGTTTTTGAATTAACTTAGTTTTGACTTGTGGTTGATATATCCCTATCTCTGCATATTTGCTCCTCTTCTGTTGAAATACCTTTTAAAGGACAGGTTGTATCTTGGTCTTGGCTTCTGAACCATACCTCAATATCTTCCAATGAAACAGCACTTTCGTCACATTGGAGCAGAGTGTTGCGGAAATCCATAGTTTTCAACACAGTAGTGTCTAGCTCATCATCAGTATTAATAAGAAATGTCTTCCACGAGTTAAACAGAGTTGAAAACTTTTATTCTTTCTGTTTGAGATTCCGTAATGTCTTTTGACCTCAACTGTTTTCTCCTTCAGCTGGTTCCTCAATTTTCAAAATTTCATTTAAATACAATTCCTATGGTTAACAACAGTGTGGACACAATCATATGAAATGTTTTTGAATAATTGATGCTAATTTTGTCATAAACAAGTAATATAAAAAAAGATTTTTAAAATAAATTCCTACAGAAGTTAACCAAAAAAAAATTATTTTAGTTACCCTAGAGATCTATTTATGATAATGTATGGTAACCATGGCAAAAGTTTAAGGTTGTACGATAGAGGTTTCGACAACAACCAAATGGGGGAAAAAAATTCATATACAACTTTGAGAAATATAATTCTAGGTATTGGAAAGTTGAGCAGTGCCAAGGCATGAAGATTCTCAGTTCGAATCAGGCTGGACCCCACAAATTTTATAATTTAATTACTGTATAAATATTTGAAAAAACTGTATAAACATCAATTGTCATCCATTACAGGCTTATAAAAGTGTATTTGAAGTTTATTGAATGAATAAGAATGTATTTTATTAGCGGTTGAAAATCTATACAAGATATATATATATATATATATATATATATATATATATATATATATATATATATCAGGAGAGTGTGAGCTAATAGAAGGAATTTAAAAACAACATGAAAATGACAATCATTCGGAAATACTTCGACATCTTATAAAACACTGAAATATTTTTTTAAAAACAAAGATATTAAATAAAAGTTTAATACACTCAAATAAAAACTACCTTGAATCAGCACCAAGCACCTAAACCCCAAAAATAATAACCAACAAAATTACAAATAACTATAAATGATGCATTAACTTGAAAAAAAAATTAAACAAAACAAACAATAAATAAATATTAACAACAAAAAACCAAAATAATAAATAAATAAAAATTACGCAGAGACTATAGTATCTGGTGCAACCCTTCCCAAGGCAAAAAAAAAAACAGTGGCTCAGTCACAAAATCCCTAGCTTTCCTTACTGTCGCTGACCGGTGATTTGTGAGACATATATATTATGGAACCATCTAATAGATTCCATCCTACACCATTATATTATGGAACTACATCTTACAACATTTGATGTTTCATTTTCTCTAATGACGAGACATCCTTGACAAACGGATGACTTCTTCATTACCCTTGTCATATGATCCAAGTTCTTAAACTACCAAAGACTAGAAGTCTCTTCATAATCCTGTAAACTGAACTCCTCCACTCGGTGTGAATGTTTCTGCAATTAGTGCTCTACCAGCGACAGGTGGCAGTTTTCATAGGGCACAGAATCATCAATGATTTAAATTGACTTCTCACTTTTACCACCAAGACAGGTTGTAAATTTGATCTTACCCATGGGACAATTTTATTAATGTGAACATCACTGATCCATTCTTACACTGCCTTTAATATGCATCCTAAAATTACATCTTGGTGATAATGCAAAGCTGCACTGTACTTCAAGCAGTGGATAAGCACATGTGGTTTCAAACCCAAGGTAGCCATCAAGCGTAATCAAAATGATTTGATTACCTGCAACCTAGCAAACACAATGATCACCTTCACATTCAAAAGAACGACAGTTTCTACACACATATCGTAGCTAATTTCACTAGAAAGAAAAATGAGTCATATCTACTGACAAAACAATCTTTCTATTTAAAGACAGCACATTATTTTTATTCCCGGTCTGTATTTGGGAGTGTCCATTCTTGAGAGACCTTTATTAAAAGACCCCCATATCACGAGAATAGGGGTTAGAAACTCATCATCAGGAAACTTAAGCTTCTTAAAGATTCTGCAACAAGATTCTTAAAGATACAAAACATATTTAATCCAGAATCGTTTCTAGAAAGAAAGGCTAAATCATTCGTGCTCTCCAGAAAACATCTGTTTATGAGTTGGAGAAACTTTGGCACAAATAAATTAGCACCAATATTGACATTAGGAGATATGAAAACACAGATGTTGAATAGTTATTCTATGCATTTGCAGCTTATTTTAAGAAGATATTGTTCCCCATGAGAGTAGATAAAACCACATAATCCACTGGTGCCAATCATAGTGTTTCTACTCTGATAGTGGTATTTGACCTAGAGCAGGATGCTTAGATTAGGTGATAAATGTAATACACAGATTTCTAATAGCACCATGGTGCATGAAGAGCGACATATCTACAGCTCTCAGTATGTTCCCACTATTCCTCCATCTTCGGTTTAGCAGATACACAATTCAATTGCAAAACACACACACGCACGCACGCACACGCACACGCACACGCACACACACCCACCAACACACATACACATACACCCACCAACACACACACACACACACACGCATATCACATATCGTATGTTGAGGGAAAGGAAATAATGAGTTGATTTCTAATTAATACATCTGTTATTTTTTGTTATTTTCAAAGTTTTATAGAAACTTATAACAATTGTTAAAAAAATAATAACTTCTATATAGTAGAGAGCTTAATTCAATAGTTGACTTTTTTAAATTCACATTATCCTCACTGAATTTTTAATTTCAACTTTTTTCTACTCATCATTCTAAATAAAGCTTTAATAGATAAATATACTAATACAAACACAAAGACCACAGCTACTAATAAAAACATGATGACATCTAGAAGGAAATATTGGTACCATACCAATTTTCCTGCAGCACTTCGCAAGTGTGCTGCTCCCTTGTGGCGAATTACATATTCAATCCAATATATTGTTGTGTTGAGAGGTGGTGCTGGATTGTCATGCATAATAGCCGACTGTTTCTTTACTGCTGCTTGATATCTGAAATATTAGAAAACCAATCTATAAATTAACAAGTAAAAAATGAAATGTAAACAATTCCGTGAAGTAAAATATTATTGCTTTTAGTATCACTTGGCAAAAAAACTATTATTTAGTGATATTTTTCACCAGATGCGTTTTACACCCTTCTGGTGTGAAATGAGTCTGCTGAAAAATATCAGCGAGTAGTGGTTTTATGCCAAGTGATACTAAAAGCAGTAATTTAAAAAACTCGAGATCTACAACACAAAAACTGCAAGTAAAATATTATATTTGATTTTTTGTTAATTAATTGCATAATTTTAACAAAAATTACCACTTACTTTGGATTGTGTCATAATGAAATTTTAAGAATCATTGTAACACTAAATTTCAAAGCAGTCAAACAAAAAATAAAACTCTTAAAATTAAACCATTAGACATAAAATTATCTATGAAAATAATTAACTTGTGTGATCATCTTGTACTATTCTTTTTGAAATTAAAATATAATCAATAATAAAACAAATAAAATGTACTAGGAATTCCATTAACAATTATTGTTTACACGAAGGGGTTAATGCTGATGGATTGGGCCCATACTAGCAAAAACCAAACAAGAAAACAATTCATCAGGATTCTGGCATCTAATCTGGAAATAAATAATAGCAAAACAATCTATCAGCATTATGGTATCCTAGTAGTCTGATAACACTGCATACAATCCAATAAGAAAGTATTGTATGGGAGGATGTATAAAAGCCAAAGACTCCCAGCGTGTTGTTTAGCATCATCATAGAAACAAATACAGTTTAACCCAATGGCTTAATGGGGCAAGTTGTTCTCAGAACTTACCACAATGTGCACTAAATACATCAACAAGACTTTGTTTACTACTTAGTACTTTACTGTTTTTTCTGATGGTTACCACCACTATCAGTCATTTGAACTATGGAATACAAGGAATGGACAATAACGTCTTATGGCCGTCTCGCAACATTGCAGTTTTGAAGGGGGAATAAAATAAAACAAAAACTAGTGAAATTGATCACATAATTGATAACGATGGATTTGAGTTATTCAATTATTTCGGTGAGTTATCTTTAGATAACGTGGATAAATATTATATGAGTGGTGGTAAAAATGAACAAATAGGTTATAAAAGTGACTGTGTTGTGGTGATATCAAGATAACGAGCCTAGATATAAACTTCTTTGTTTCTATTTCTGAAAAATGAATGTTTCCTCTTAATGAGCCAGTAAATAAATCATAGGCTGACATACAGATCCAAAATATTGACCAAATTTTCAATGAATCAGCTTTAGGATTTGAATCAGCTATAATTGATTTATGAAATTACACTCTACGGCAAGACAGATATATGTTGTATAAAAAACATTTATAGGTTTTAGTGATATTGTATAGTTCAAATTTTATAAGCTGGCACTTGGGTCTTGGGTAGAAATTGTGTATTCATCATTGGGGCCAAAAATCGTGGTCTACCCGTCCAAATTCTTAGAAAATCCTATTAGCATGCTTCCATAAAAGCCATATTTTCATTTGTTCTTATTTTTACTATGTATTTAAAAGCATTAATACCGGAGGCATTTAAACACTGGAAGTCCAAGGGTTGATGTTTTTGAAAATGCTATGCGATCACCTCCACCCTCCCCTCGTCCTCTCACCAAGGCCTGCAGCCCCCAAGTGCCAGCTTATAAAATTTTACCTATAGGTATGTATAACTGTAACAATATTGTAATAATAAACTAATTCAATTACAAGAAAACTATTTCAATTATAATTATTGAATTTTTTTTTATATTTAAAAAAAACATAAAGGAAGTCACGTTAGTATTTCGTGCTAAGGCAGTATTGAGATTGCAGTTCATAGTGCAATATTAACCTTGACCTATTACGCAGTAGATATCGTTTTAAGTGCTATATGCAAAATTATATTTGTACAGTAAACTCCCGATTATCAGTGGGCGGTTAACCGGTTTGCGGATTATCCAAGGTCTGCTATTGTTTTACAAATATCCAATTTTTATTCCAATCAGATTCATGTGTTTAAATTTCCAAACGGTGCATTACGCCGTAAATACATATAAAGCTCAATAGAGGTTAAGATGAAGGGAATAGATATGTAAATATGTAAGTACTAATTTTTACATTGAAAGGGAAGCATCCCGACGCAGGCCAGCGAAATAAAAGGGGCATGCAGACTCTTGTATATAAGAGACAATGATAAAATGCTTGGATGCCCGAAAACCTGATGTGTATCATAAGATTGTAAACAAATGTCAGCTAATCTCGGCTGTAAATAGTCTAGGATGTGACATATGCATTATCCATGTCTGTCCCTTTATGGCTTTGTGACACAATTAGACACTGTGCTACAAAATGTTTCTCTAGAAACTTAGATCGCACATTAAAGCTAAATCAATGCTCACAAAAAAACAGACGAAAGTGACAGATTTTTTTGTATTATATGTAAAGGAAATTACATATGTACATACATACTTACTTTTCTCATATACTTATGTACGTATTGTAAATAGTTAGACATATAAATGTACATGTTATAATCCGTCAAATACATCAACATTTTAAATTATTTTCTGTATTTATTTTGTCCTCTGAAGATTATTTGTGAATTGCATTAACCGGGGTCATTATTTGTGTAACTTATGGTATAATAATCGATTATCGATAGGTTTGCGTATTCTTTGTTCATAGCGGATTATCTGAGGAATTCGGTTATCCGTCTATGCGGGCAACCCTATTCCACGGATAATGGGGAGTTTACTGTAATTTGATATCTACATGGGAGGAATGTTGAACTAGTTCAAATCATCTGTTTGAACACCATAGAATGCTCACTAACATCATTGCTTTTATATTAAATAAAAACAACCTCTTACCACAAATTAAACAATTTTTATTTCAACCTAACGTATATTTTGATTACAAAGTAATTATCTTCAGAGGTATTTTACAAAAGAGTCATTTGTAAAATACCTCTGAAGATGATTACTTTGTAATCAAAATGTACATTAGGTTAAAATAAAAATTGTTGAATTTGTGGTAAGAGGTTGTTTTTTATTTAATATAAACATTTACTGCACAGTTGCTTACAAGTTGTCCAATAATAATGCTCTTCATAAACTGCAAATATATCACAAAGATTTTACAGGATTTTAACTGTAATCAATTAGACCTCCTTCCATATTGTTAATCACTACTTCCTTCTTTCCATTTGAAATCTAATCTTATTGGAATGATATTCAATAATAAACACAAGACCAAAAACAATTTTTTACTTGGTTTAATTCACAAGTGAGAATTTCTATAATGAGGGAGCGTACTACAATAAGTATTTGCTCTTATTTGCTAATAACAACAAAATGGTGCTCTTTATGTAGAAAAACAGCATAAAAAATAAAGATTCTTTGGAAGAAGTTTTTTTGATTATATGTATTTTTTTCTTTTCCTAAAATAGAACTTACTCTCTGGACGTCATATGCATATATGTTTAAACCATTCACTACCAGATTAATAATAAAAAAATGTGACCTTCAGTACTGAATATATTTTTGATTTTTATAGTTTGAATTGAATAGCATGCCAAAAATGAATTATTAACACTCACCTCTGCTATTCCTTCAATGAGATTTGTTACACTAATGAACAAACACATTTACACACTTTTTACAATATTTCACCAATTTAATTAAATTCTAATAGTTTGTATGGGTATGATAAATCTCAAAACAGTCTTCCAAATGTAGTAGAACTTTACATTTTATACAGTTTCTTTCCTTTTTCCCTGTTTTGTACAGACTTTACATCGTCTTGAAGGCCTAGCTTTTGATGTTGATGGCATTTTTTCAATAAAGTGGCCCCAATATTTCCCTTGCAGACGTAGAGGGGAATCTGTTGAAATGAATAGTCGTCCAGAATTTGACCTGTTTGGTAGCTGTGCGGACTGTAGGAGTTGTTCTGCTATATTTACCCTGAATTGTGTAAATGTTTTCAATATTATATCTAAAACAGGCCTAATCTTTATAAGTTTATCTGTGGAATCAAGAGATGATGAAAAATGTAAATATTTACTTATTATATAAACTCTATTGCGAGACATAACTTCACCAAATATTGGAGTATGAAAAATTGTACGAGTACACCAGGAATCACTAATTTTAGGTTTTAAGTTATGAGATATTATAATTATGATGGCAAAATATGCCTTTAGTTCATCTGTTTTGACATCCATCCACTTATATGAAGTATCACCTCCTGCAGTAATTTTAGTGTGAGCATACTTGTTGGTTTCATCTGCAATACGCATCTAAAAATCATCTCCTAAAACTTGATTCAGTATTTCTAATTCAGTGGATTTGTCAGATAAACCTAGTGAAATAATAGGATTTACTCCTGAATTACCACAAAATCTTAATTGTTTACATTATTAGGCTTAGGATCCCACAACCAATCTGTATCACTAGACACACAACTCTGTGTTATCGTATTTTCATCGCCATCATTAATACTTTCAGAAGAACTATCACTTTCACTAGCCCTACAGTCAATATTTTCAATTAATTCTTCATCACTGTCAAATAATACAGTATTTATGAACTCTGTAAATTCTCCTGAATCAGGAAATACCTGTTCATGATTAGCCATTATAAAATGTTTATTGTACAACGAACGTAACCTAAGAATGTTCGTACAAACACTTCTAAATAAGAACGTAAACAGAACTAAAATAGAGGTTATATTTACGGGAACACCAAACAAAGAGTATAGAAAACAGCTATGCACAACTTAACACGAAACCTAACTGTTATAATACAAGAAAACCTTCTTAAAACTACAACAGGCACTGTACGTCCTTGGTATTTACAGCGCTCAAACAATGATAATGGGCAAATTCCGTCTTTGGTAGTGAATGGGTTAGTAGCCTCTTGGACAATATATACATATGAGGGTAGTCTATGATTAAAAAAAAAAAAACAAAATGCATAGAACTTCAAATGGGTATGTTAATTTTTGAAAGAGCATTTCATTCTAAAAAAAAGAATCTGTTAGAGCAGGAACTGTTTACAGGTTAAATTCGTCTTTGTATAATATATACGTAATTAGTTTTAACAAAATTGTGGTAGGTAATGAGAAAACAATAACATTCTTAAACAAGACATTTAGAAAATGTTTTCCATCGATAACCAGCAAACTTACTGAATATCCTTTTCAAAATCAATTGCTAAGTTATAGAAACAGATTATTGAATATACCTACTGTTTTTTACATTAAGTTATCTAATTCAAATATATTTAGACTAAGTTGATTTTGCAAAAAAAATTATTAACACTTAGTATACTTACCCAAATTTTTGTAGTGTCACCAACTTACTTGGGATTTTCAGGTATTTATTTTTAAATTTATCTTAATTATTTAATTGAAATATGTAAGATTTCTTAAGATAAATAAGTAATTACTTAATTACTTTTGTAGCTATTGATAAAAGAAAAGAAACTATAAAAGCAAAATAAAGGTAATGATATGTGCTTTCATGAAGTATACACCTTTATGTATCTTAGCCTGCTCAGAAAACTACGGAAATTTTGAAAATGGAACAAACAAGAGAAATTATACATTTTTGTATTAACTTGGCAAAAAACCACTACTTGCTGATTTATTCAGCAGTTTCGCACTAGGTCAGTGCATTATTCAATGCTGTGAATCCTGACAAGACTGTTGTTAATTATGTGCTCAAATATAGTATTTGATTGTGAGTGTGTTTTGTCATTTAGAATGGTTATGGATAGTATTTATGGTGTTTATATATCTTGTAGTTTTCTACTGTGTTAAGTTTTTTGTGTTTTGTCAGTGATTCACAGCATTGAATAATGGGCTCATGAGTGTGAAACACATCTGCTGAATAAATCAGCAAGTAGTGGTTTTTTGCCAAGTTAATACAAAAAAGTATAATTTATACAAAATCTCAAGATGTACAACACAAAAACTGCAAATATTAAAAGAAAGAAAAGTTGTGATATTGTGTACACTCCTACTCCTCCTTGTAAATATCTTTTAAATATAATTATATCGCTACAGAAATCCTAATAAATAAGCTGTAGAAATCAAAATAAAAATAAAAATTATTTTAATGAGTTTTGTAGGGAAACACGGAATATGTTTATAAATATGGATACAAAATATGACTAATCTATTAACATTTGGTCAAACTACAACTATGACATTCAGATTTTGCTGTAACTAAACGATAATACCTAAAAAAAGACTGTATAGTATTGAAACCTGATATTTTACATAAAACAATAATATATGAAATTAAATAAATCAGTTTGAACTCTTTATCTAATATGTTAAAATAAGGGTCTGTGAGGACCTGCCCTTAACTTCAGCATAGTGTTAGCAAGTAAATTTATGCTTACAAAGGCTTTGTTACTTCATTTATAGCCCAAATTAGCGATGTTTCAGTGATGTTATCAAAACCCAGCATCAAACCATATCCTGTTCTTTCTACGTGCAGAGCATTCTTGTACTGGTCACCAAATATAGGCACAACCACTAGAGGTACTCCAAGGGACACTGCCTCCAGGAGACTGTTCAACCCTCCATGTGTAATGAAAGCCTTTATGTTTTTATGAGCTGAAAACATAAATACGACCATCTCCTTTTATGAAATTGCATAAACATTTTTACACTGTTTTATTACAGTAAATTTTTAACTACTAAATTAACTAGAATGCAAAATATATTTAATTTGTATGCCAATGTGTCACTATGAGCATAACACAGAACATTGTGAAAAAAAGTTCATCAAGGCAGTTTTCTAGCTTTGATGTCAACAGCTAACATCTGTTAGCGACAAAAATCCAGGGTTCTGCAAACCTCAACACATCTTTAACTCACACTTGTTTGTATTGTTTGGCAAAAATAAACCACTACGTACTGATTTATTCAGCAGACGCGTTTTGTGCTAGGTAATCGCATTTTTCAATGCTGTGAATTACTCACAAGACTTTTGCTCAGGTGTGTTGTGTTGGTGTGAGTATGTGGTATATTTCTGTTCTGTGGTGTGTTATTATTCATAAAGTAGTTGTTAATTATGTGCTCAAACATAGTGTTTGATTGGGAGTGTATTTTTTCATTTATAATGAGTTGTGGATAATATTTATGGTGTTTATATATCTCATTGTTGTTTACTGTGTTAAGTTTTTTGCTTTTATTGATATAATGTAGGATTTTTAGATTGGTGTCATGTCAGTCTATGAGTGTAGTACGGTTTGTATGTGTATGGCGAAATTCGATTTGGGTTGTATCTTTCTTATCTGTTTTACGTGTTCTTCGTATCTTGTGGTAAATGTTCTCCCTGTTTGTCCAATGTAAGAGCTGGGACAGTTGTTGCATGTAATCTTGTATACCCATGCCCTGTCATGTTTGTCCTGGTGTGGTTTTGAACTGTGTAGGTGTTTTTTAATTGTGTTGTATGTTGTGAATGCTACTTTGTATTTAAGTGTGCAGAATGTGGAATTCACAACATCCAACAGAGATATATAAACACCATAAATACTATCCACAACACATTCTAAATGACAAAACACACTCCCAATCAAACACTATATTTGAGCACATAATTAACAACTACTTTATTAAAAATAACATACCACAGAACAGAAACACACCACATACTCACACCAACACAACACACCTGAGCAACAGTCTTGTCAGTAATTCACAGCGTTGAAAAATGTGCTGACCTAGTGCGTAACGCGTCTGCTGAATAAATCAGTAAGTAGTGGTTTCTTTTTACCAAGATAATGCAAACAAGAGTAATTTCTATAAAAACCTCAAGATGTATGACACAAAAACTACATCTTTAACTTTAGAAGGGAGTTAGAATAATACTGCAGTTTGAATAGATATTAATATTAGATTATTAATTCCTTCTATTAGCTCACACTCTCCTGATAAAAATCTTGTACAAACCCCGATAACGAATGTATTTTCAATCGTTAATAAAATACATCGTTTTTATTCATCCAATCAAGTTCAAATACACTTTTTATAACCTTTAATTGATGGCAATTGATGTTAATAGAGTTTTTTCAAATATTTATTGAATAATTAAATTATAAAAATTTGGGGGTCTAGGTCGGATCCGAGGTGAGGATCTTTGTGTTCAAAGTCTAGCACTTTTTGACACTGAGCCAACTATCTATAGATCGAAATTCATTTCTCAAAGATCTACCTCCCCTGTATAGCCTTAAGCTGTTGCTATGGTTACTACACAATATCGTAAATATTACTCTTGGATTAAAAATTAATAAAAAGGAAAAAGAAACAAACTGGATTAAGAGTATCAAACCTTACTTCACAAACGGACAATGCGAAAGGTAAGCAAAAAGAAACTACAACACAACGCAAGCGACAAAAACAAGAAAGCGTATAAATAGTAACAAACAAAATAATCCAATTACACATACATAGAAAGGAAAATTGCTAGGAAATGCAATTTCTATTTTCCCACTCAATATTGTTATTGTGTCATATGTATATACGTATTTATAAGTGATTATAAAAATTTTAAAAATTATATAAAATTTTTCTTTGTTGATTTAGGTTGGAATTGACTTTTAAAAAAATATATATGACTTGTTTTGTACTGACTACCTGTGAATGAAAACTGACTTTTACAGACCTGGTCTAGACTCTTGAATTAATCACTGTGGTAAGAACAATAACAAGTTATCAGTTTGTAGTTATCGGGGTTCTTTACATTTTCAAACAGTTTGTCGGGATTTATAATACAATGTATAATTAAATTTTAAGGATTTATAATCAACTTTTGTTAATTTAATGAATTGCAAAACATGTTAAAAAAATCCATGTTCAGTTAGAGAGAAGTGGTAGTCAACCTTTTTATACCTAAGCTCACTATTTTAGCATATAGTTTTCAAGCCGTTTAATCATTTCACGGTACAATAGTTTCACCAAATTGAAAAGTAAATGAAATTTTTGTGTAGTTTTAATAATTGAATTAATTAAATTTTTACTTTTATATTTATTTTTTACAGTACATTTAACAACATATAACATATTTTATATGAAATTGCAAAACTAATATATCATATAAAACTTGATTCTGTGAAACTAAATATTTGACTACTTTTGGAATAACTTGGCAAAAAAACACTACTTACTGATATTTTTCAGTAGTAAATTATATTTAAAAAAACCTCAAGATGTACAACACAAAAAAATGCAAGTTTTTAAAAAAGGTAGATTTAATGAGTTGTTTTACATACCCAAAACATCTGTTTGTGGAAACCATTTTGAAATTTTTACATTGCTAGGCTGATTAGTAATGGTCTCTGCTTCCCATTTCCACAAGAATTTGTAAGGCAGCTTTGCAAATGCTGAAATAATGATATTTTTTGTGGTCTCTGGCATTGCACAGCTTTTTAGATTACTTCCCATACTAAAATAAATAACTCCTTCAGTTGCACTGTCCATGTACATTTGCAAGTCCTGTAAATATTACTACTATATATATATATATATATATATATATATATATATATATATATATATATATATATATATATATATATATATAATATCAAAATAAATGTTCTTAGCAAGTAATATTTAATAAAGCATGGTTTAGATATTTGTAAATCTATAGGCCGAGACTTGCTGTGTTAAAAGATACCGTTAGTTGAAAAGACAAAGGGGTTTTTAAAGGTATAGAAAATTCTAAATTCCGAATGGGAACAATAGATTGCCTGACAATAGTAGATTTGAAAAGGGTAAAACCACAGAGTCCAAAAGTAGCCTTTGTTGATGGAATTCCAAGATATTTGCCCAAATTGAACGTGTGCAAAAAAAAGCAAATCATGACATGAAGAAGAAGACACGTATTAGTGAAGAAGATAGAAAGAATGGGAGGGAGGCAGGACCTATGCGTCAGAGAGAAGCTGAGTTTTGGAAGTAGGGGATGACAGTCAAGTCGAAGAAAAGGTTCGAGGAGACGAAGGAAGATTGCAGGTTTGGGCAGTTGAAGAGAAGTCCAACTCTGAGAGCCAGAGAGACAGGAGAGGATTGTAGAGGAACACCGTGGATCACAAGGACAAAACAGAGGAACAGTAAGGATCACCCAAGTTAACTGAGGCAAATTTAAGTACAAGTTAATCAAAATTATTAATTATTTAAAATTTCAATTTTTGTAAAATTTAAATTAGAAATCCAACAAGTAAAAAACTTTTAAAACAGGCATAACAAATAGAGTTATAATATTACAGGCCATTACACAGTAACCTCGTGCCTAGAGATAATACATTTAACATAGGTTGTGTCTAGGATAAGATCAGATTTATGATAACTGTAATTTTATAAATAATATTCAAGCTGGCTTATGACTGAGTTTATAATTGTTAAATAATTTCTTGTGTTTAAAACTGTTATTTTTGTAAAGAGTTCTGTTTGTATTAACATTGAAGCTACCTGGCAGAATCACAAAATGTTTTAAATGTAAATTAGTAGTAAATTTTTAGTAAATTTGTGTTTTCTTTTTGTGTTTTCTCTTCGATTGACAAAGACCACTGTGTGGTTGAAATATATCATTGTTTAAGTGCTTTTATGTGTTTCTATTTCAAGACTACAGTGTGGACTCTTACCAAGGTAAGTCTGTCAGTCTCCTAGTCCAAAAAACTATATATATATATATATATATATATATATATATATATATGAGGTTAATATATTACTATTGTAAGTAATTTTATCCACCATTAAGTGCAATAATTTTACCTTGAGTGATGAGGCACCTTTCGGTCATTTGACCATTGTCGAATCACTGATATTTTTCTGGTGTAGATGTTCGGTCCGTGATGTTGGTATTTGTTGACGTTACACGCATCTTCTTTTGATTTGCGTGTATGATGTTTTTATATAGTATGTCTTCTGTATATGTGGTTTGTAAGTTCATTAAATTGTTGTGTGTGTTTTTATAAATGTGGTATTTTACTAGTGAGTTTAATTCTATTGGGTTATTCATTTCAAGTATGGTTAGGTTATTTTCGTAGTTTGTTATTTCATGTTTATGTGATATTAGGTGTGCTGCAACATTTGATACTTTTGAATTTTTGTTTTTGAATGCTCTAAAATGTTCTTCAAATCTTATTTTAAATGATCTGGTTGTTTTTCCTATGTAAAAAGCGTTACAATTGTTGCATGTAATTTTGTAAATTCCTAATAGGTTATGTTTTTCTGAATTTGTTTTGTGGTTTGTGTTATTAAGATATTTTATTATTTTGTTGTTTGGTTTGTATGTTGGAGTGTAGTATCCTTTGTTGTATATATTTGTTAGTTTTTCTATTTTGTTATTGGTGTATTTATATTTTAGGTAGATTTTTTTATTTTTATTATTTTTGTGTTCAGGTTGTAGTGTTGGGTTGAGGTTAGGTTTTTTTGTAAATTTATTGTAATGTTTTTTATAAGGTGTTTGTTGTATCCATTTTCTATTGCTATTTTTGTAATGTTATCTAATTCTTCATTTAATTTTTGTTTGTTATCTTGTGTGTATTTTATTGCTTTATTTATCATGTTACTGTAAGTGTTAATTTTGTGTGTCCAGGGGTGGTTAGATTTGTAGTGTATTGTGGTGTTGTTGGAAGTAGGTTTTCTGTGTACTGTAGTTTCTATTTTATTGTTATTTATATTTAAAGTGATGTCAAGATAGTTTCTGTTTCGGCAGTGAATTGTATGTTTTCGTTGTATATATTTAGTTTGTTTAGTATTATGATGTGTTCGTTGTAAATGGTAGGTTGGTGTATTACAAGTATATCGTCTACGTATCTTGTCCATAGTAAAATATTATGTGTGTTTAATATAGGTTTAATTGTTATTTGTTCAAAGTGTTGTAGATATATTTCTGACATGACCGATGATATGGGTGATCCCATGGGGAGTCCAGTTGTTTGTTGATAGTATTTATTGTTAAATTGGAAGTAATTTTGGTAACATATGTGTTTTGTTAGTGTTATGATACTATTTTTTGTGTTTTCTTTTTCGTTATTGTGTATTAATTTGTTTTTCATTATTTCTATGGTTTCTTCTATTGGGATAATAGGGTACATGTTAGTTGTCATAACTTATTATTTTAGTGTTATTGTTTGTTTCTGTTTTTTATTTTATTAATTAATTCATATCCATTTTTTATATTGTATGTGTTGTTGATTTGTATTTTAGATCTTATTATTTTGTCTAGTATTTTTGCGATTATGTAGGATGGTGCTGTTTTGAAATTTATTAGTGGTCTGAATGGTGTGTCGGGTTTGTGGATTTTTGGTATTCCTGTTAATATTGGTGCGCATGGTTTGAATGGGTATAGTCTTGTGTGGTATTTTAATTTATTGTTATAGTTTAGGGTATTTCGGTGTGTGACTAATAGGTTTTTTATTGTAATAAGGTATTTGCTAGTTAGGTCTGGGATTTGTTCGTATTTATTTTCTTTTATATAGTTAGTCATTGAATCGAAGTATTTGGTATTTTCTATTATTACTGGTGTATTTTTTTTATCGGATTTTAATATTAAGTAGTCGTTTTCTAGTTTTTCTCTGAGTTTTATAATATCTTTTTTAATTATTTATTGTTCCGTTTTTTGTTTTTTTCCGTTTTTATTAGGTTAATTTTATTATTAATATTGTTTCTTATGTGTTCAGTATTTTGGTGGGTAATTTTGTGGATGTTGGATTCTGTGTCAATTATTAGGTTTTTTATTATTTGTTTTTTGTTGAAATTAGGTGGGTTATATTTGAAGGAATTTGTTGTTATTATTTTTTCTTTTTCAGTAAACTGTGTTTTAGTTGAGTTTATGAATTTATTGTTGTTAGAGGTGTGGATTGGTTCTAGGCTATTTTTTAGTTTATGTTGTTGTTTTGATGTGTGGATTGGTTCTAGGCTATTTTTTAGGTTATGTTGTTGTTTTGATAAATTTTCGATTTTTCTGTTTTGTCTGTTTATTGTGTTTGTTTTATTATAATTTGTTGTGTTTTTTCGTGAATAATAGGTGTGAGAGTATCAAAAGTTTTCATTATTTCCAAATTGGTTGTGTAAAGCTGTAAGTTGATTTGGCTTTTTTATGGTAGGCAGATTTAATGTTTTCTTTAATTATGTGTAATTCGGCTATTTTTGTTGCTTTATTGATAATTGTATTTTGTTTATTTTTTAAGTGTATTATTAATTGATTAATTAATTAAAGTGTAACGTCAACAAATACCAACATCACGGACCGAACATCTACACCAGAAAAATATCAGTGATTCGACAATGGTCAAATGATTGAAAGGTGCCTCATCACACAATATATATATATTTAAAGTTAATATCACTAATTGTAAACAATTGTTATACCACTAAGTGCAATTAATGTTTTTTTTATACAACAGAAGGTCAATAAGCCATAAATATCTATCTTTATTTACGCTGTGAGTTTTGACAGTCAACCAAGATCCCTGCACAAATGTCTAGTCTTATGCTTGACATATCAGTAAATAAACTCTCTTGAAGCAAATAAATCAATCAAACAATGACAACACTCATGTTTAGCTGGACTGGTCTTTATTCCCACTATTAATAAATCCGGTTCGGCAAGTGCCACTTTGATCTGGATATGAGGAGTTTTACTGTACTAAGGTTCATTAGAAGTCCTATTTTTTCTAATGCTCAGAAACGTGTTCCGTGTAATCCGGGTTTTTGGTAGTCCAAAGGGGTTTCGGCCCCATTCATCTCAAATTATCAAGACTCTACTATAATATAGCCAATTATAAAAATAGTACCCTTACTGAAAATAATTTCTAAGCTGTGCAACATGATGATAAATACATAAACACATAGAAGAATGTCGTAACAACATGATCATTATTTATATTTTAATAAGACATTTTTTACATATTAATCATATTTGAAACTAATAATAAAAATTTGCCAATGTTTCCAAATAAATTCTAAATTATTCATTTTGTAAATTAATAGTAATCTTTAATATCACTTATTACTCTTACAGACCTAATTACCTGAGGCAGTGCCTTTGGAGGCTGTAAATGTACTCCTCCAACTTCGATTATATTTGGGTTATTTGGATGAGGATAAGACACAGCTGCATTAGAGCTTATAATAGCTAATGAGATGTTTGACAGTAATTCAATTAAAGGTGGCCTTGTTTCCCAGCCTGGATATCTCATATAATTATCTACTAGTAACTGATGTTTTGGCAACTGAATATACTGGTGGTATGATAACGTATAAGCATAAAGCAAAGTGTTCTCCAATCTTTCCCAAAAGTTCATGTTATTAGTAACAGGGAATATGTAATCTGTGTGATAGGCCAAAGGAGATGGGTTGCTCAACAAATAGTTTAACCAGAAAGTTGGATGAAGTGTCTGTAACTCTACAACAGGAGCGCTGAACTTATGCGCAAGTGCTATGTAGGCCTCTTGAAAGAATGTTGATTCAAGTAAAAGCAAATCAAACTTTAAATCATTGGAGTGAATAATTTGTTGAACTTGAATAGAATTTATAGTGTAATTTGTTATAGGTAATGTGAGCTCTTGTATATGGGACAAATACGTTAGCCAGTTAACGTTTTTAAGTTGCCAAATATACGCATCTCTTCCTGAAAAATATAATGAAAATATTACAGACAAAAGTCCTCTGGTAAAATATAAATACAAATGTTATGGCAATAGAGAGTACTTAATTGATTTCTTAAATAATAAAACTAATTTTTAATATTCAGAGAAAACATGAGGTATGTTAGGTGCTCCAAAAAGACCTGCACATATGTAAGTGTATCATTCTATTGCATCATAGAATAATAGTACAGTGAAACCTGTCTTAGACGGACCCTGTGTTAGGCGGAATCCTGTCTATCGCGGAAAACTTTAAAAGTCCCGACTGTCGCCTATTTAATTTACCTGGTTAATAACCTTCATAAGCCGGAAACTGTCTAACGCGGAAGCGAAATAAGCAAAAGGATGAGTGATACGTATTTACTACGTTTTATTTCTGCATAAGCCGGAAAATATGATCATATACATGCTGTAAAATATGAAGTTACAATGACTTCTGTTTAGATAAAATACAGTTTATAATATATTTTTTTACCATAACAAAATTCACAGACAGGTCTGCTTAATTGTAACGGATCGTATTTATTTCTGAGAACTCTGTAACAACGTTGTGGATGGCTGATATGCACAAGATAACGCAATGGTATACAAACATCCATAATTTACGATAGACTATGTGTCAGCACTCATTTCCTTCAAGATAACGCAATGAATGGTTTACAAACATCCATGACCAGACATATTGATTGACATATTGAAAGGCAAGAGACCGCTTCATTCTAAAAGGCAAAAAACATGCGCAAATAGAAGAAATTGAAGACGGACCCGTAGTAGAAAACAAAATAGAAACATTTGGCGAGGCTTTAATGAAAATTTGTGAGTTAGAAGATATCGCGGTATGTATTAACAGCCCGGAAATGTGTCACCATTTGTTACAACTAAAAACAATAACTGAAACACAAGTAAGTAAAACTAACCTTTTATAACAAAAGTCAATGCTAGATTTTTTCAATCCTAATTGATTTCCTTTTATTTCTACATAAGCCTACTATGTACAGTATTTAGCCTAAATACAGTAAGAGGAAAAATATAGTTTTTAATAAATTGCATCATTAATTCATAAATTTTGTTGATAAGTGTTTAAGTGTTTTAGTTTTATAGTTTTCTATTAAAAATGTTCTGTGGAGAAGGATAAAAGGATGCTGCATTAAAAGGTGTGCATAGCCAACACCACCTAGAAAACAAGGTTTGCGAGTTGTAACGTCACAGGGCACAGGCTACGGGCTGTCATTAGGCAATCAAGATAACCGATATTACTGTTGAATGACGTTTATTTAGACGTTAAAATGTGATAGTTTTCTTGTGATTTAAATACACTTGCTTTATATGTTGAGTGTTATCTCTGTAGGAAATAAACAGTCAGTACTTAATCGGAAATAAATAATTAAATTAAATACTGTATTAGAACAAATGTTGACACGATGACAATTAATTGTCCGTTATCTATGTGGTGTTGGTACAGTGCCATACAGCTGATCAGTAGAAATAATAGTCTTATAGCTAAGAATCCCCATGGGCTACCCTCACCCCAACGCTAAAAATCATGATGGTATTACCATCATACAGTACACTACTACTGTATAAGCCGGAAACCTGTCTTAGACAGAAAAAAATGCCGGTCCCAATGGATTCCGGCTTAAACAGGTTTCACTGTAATTGATTCTAATAATTTACACCTAAACTCTATTAAAAATATAACATGCGAAACTTTTTTATCGAGAAGAATTGACAGTAAGACCCATCTACAAAACATCTGCCCTCATTAAAGAAAGTAAGTGCTACTATTGGCAATTGTTACATATCAATACATCTTCCCAAGTGTTTATTTATAAAGTAGTGGCTCAAATTGAAGATGGAATAGAATATTATTAGTCAAAATTTGTTATAGTAGCACAAAAATATTAAATTCAAAAGGATGAAAATTAAAGTTTTAATTAAGTAATAAATAATCGTTATTTAAATATATATATATATATATATATATATATATATATATATATATATAAATATATATATATATATAAGGAACTAAGTCAAAATACAAATACAAGAATTATAATTGAATTTACAATTCAAAGCTTTTCGTTGGCTAACAGTACCAACATCCAATGGCTTTATGTTGGTACTGTTAGCCAACGAAAAGCTTTGAATTGTAAATTTAATTACAATTCTTGTATTTGTATTTTGACTTAGTTCCTTATTAATACACAAGAATATATATATATATAGATATATATTTGTATTTGTATATATTTGTACGTATGTATATATACGTATGTATTTATATGTATTTGTATTTGTACTTGTATTTGTATTTTGACTTAGTTCTTTATTAATTCACAAGAATACATATTGCAATATTTATATATATATATATATATATATATATATATATATATATATATATATATATATATATATATATATATACAGTTATTATTATTGCTTGTAAATAATTTTTTCCACCACTAAGTGTGTGAATGTTCGGTCCATGATGTTGGTATTTGTTGACGACATACATATTTCTTCTTCTTAAAAACATTATACATGCGACTCAAGAAGAAATATGTATGACGTCAACAAATACCAACATCATGGACCGAACATTCACACCAGAAGAATAGAGAAAAATAACAGTGATTGACAATGGTCAAGTGACCGAGAGGGACCTCATCACATAAGGTAAAATTATTCCACTTAGTGGTGAAAATATTATTTACAAGCAATAATAATAACTTCATAAAGTCAGTGCAACGGGAAAAAATGGACAACGTGAAATATCATGATATATATATATATATATATATATATATATATATATATATATATATATATATATAACATTACTTATTTGATTTCATAAACTGTTTGGTAAAATTCAATTTTAAAAAAATAATAAAATTTGGGAAATGATACCAATGAAAAGTAATAAAATTAAGGTTCTACACATTTTCAAAATATGCAGTGCCATGTGTGTCTAAAAAAACTACAAATTAGAAATCTTATCAATACATAACAACCAAATAAACCATTAATCTTGTGAGCAATAACTTTCCACACATCCAACATGTAGGCCTACCAAAATGTGAGCTTTTTAAAAATTCATTATATAACTTTTTTTATTATTATATTGATACTTTATATTGTATTAGTTCGGACAAAATTATACAATTTTGTGAGAAAATTTCATTTAAACAATTTTTTAAAAGAAAAAACGTGTTTTTTAAAAAATATCATTTTTCTATACAATATCAAGAGCATAGAGATACAATATATTACAATTAAAATATTGGAAATAAACCCAATACCACAAAAATAACAAGTAAAATAAGTTACTTAATTGTAAACTTACGTACATTTCAATGAGCATATCATATCATCATCAGAGGGTCTTACAACAAAATACAATCTAACAAACAAGAAATTACAAACTTGACTGACCTTCAGGTCTAAACAAATTGACTGAGGTGAAATTATGCCTGAAGCAATCTTACTTTTTGCTTTGGTCATAAAAAAATGCTCAACTGTTGTTCAAAATAATTTTCTTTAAGTATTAATAGAAGTTATATTTTAAATGTCATCATACCTTCAAGAATATAAATATTTTCCAAAACAACCTGGTTGTAGTTAGCTTCGTCATCTGGAATCATGGTGACCATTGTGATATTATGACCTCTGTTTGCAAGTTCCCTTAAAATTGATCTGAACATACCCTGATGACTTCCAGCAGGCAATGGCAGGAAACTTAAAATGTTAGCTGCATCACATTTTAACAATGGAAGAGCTAACAACAAGGGTGTCCACAGTATCTGGAAAATTAGTCATTTTTTTAATAGTGACTATACATAGCCTGAAAAGTTATTCCATTGTTATTGAATATCATCAAACCAATAATTCGTTGGAATCCACATGTTTAATTGTGGAAACAATTTCAATTGAGTAAACAAATTCATGTCTTTTTAAATGTTTAAAATTCTATCCATTTTAATTTCCTATGCTAAAGAATTTAAAATTCTATAAATTACCCTAAATGAAACTTTTATCACCATACTTCTAGGATATACTTTACTGAATTGCGTTATCAACACAAAAAACAAACATGTAGCCGAACACACATGGACAAGCAGGCTTAGTTTTGTTTCTAGTTATGTAACCAATTAATTTATCAAAATAAATAAACATTTTGAATGTTTTACTTAGTTTGATTAAGTTTTAAAATCTATAAAAATGGTTGGATACTATAAACACATAGGAGTTAAAAGTAAAAACTTTATTTAAGTAAAATATTAAAATAATTTTAACTTTTTTCTTCTTAAAAAATAGTAATGATCTAAATGAAAAAACCCATTTTATAAAATGGTTGAAATAGGTACTTTTAAAACATATTTTATCTGAAAAGTTCAAAATTAAATACTAATAACTTGTAGAGAATATACGATATATTTTCTCAACATAAAAATAAGAAATAATTTTATAAGTTCAAAAGATTCATGGAACCAACACAGACAAAAATTTGGTAGTCTTAAAACAGGCTCTTATAAATAATGTCTTAAAAATGTATATCTCTTTTTAGATTTTATTTATATAGGCCACTTATTATAAACCCGATCAAGAAACTAATAACTACAAAAAAAAAATTATAAATAAAAACATCGAGTAACAGAAAAACCTGTTTTACAGACATTATTTGATACAACACACTTTTCAAATATATATCAAACAACCCAAACACACACCTGCAGCCTCTAGTTAAAACCGTTAGTACCAAGGTGGCTTCGTAAATGAAATGACAGTTTCGAAACATTAACACAGTATGTTGCTCAGATTTTGTTTCATTTAGTTATAAAACATTTACATAAATTTACAAATTGTTACTGGTTGAAAAATGCTAAGAAAATTTTATAATTTAAGGTTACCAGAAATGAACAATTAGTGATATAAGAAAAGTCCAGGATGCTATATCTTGGAAATTCACAAAAATATGCTCCTACACTAGTGTAAAAATGTGTTGACTTTTCAAGGACTTTTTAAAATTTATTTAGCATTTCTCCTAGTCCCTGTTAGGTGCAATACAACTATTAACATCATAAACTCTAGTGTTTAATGCATCACCAACTAAAAAAAGCAAAGATAAAACTGGTTGGTATAAATTAGAATTAGAAATTTAAATCTATTAAAATTAAAAACTCAATAACTATAAGCTTTGCCAAAATTATTAATGCCAAAACTTGCAGATTGAATCCGAGGCTGTGTGGATTTGACATATTTTAAATGTACTAAACTATTATAAAATGCAACTACTGAGAAATAATACAAAATAGTAGTATACGTGTTTACAATACACAAATAGTAATAAAAAAATTTACAAGATGAACTAAAAAACTAAAAGATCTAGTTCAACATCACAGTCTCACCATGCTATGCAGAATATCGGGTTTCATTGAGAAAATAACCAGTTTGAAACATTTAAACTAGTAACCTTATTGTAAAGATAAGTTAATCTGATAACACAGTATTTTGGATACAAGCTAATTAACCATTTTTAAACTTGAACTTTGTATTTAAAATAGACAGCTCAGAACAAAACACATTTGACTTATTATGTAACTTGAATACAAATAAATGATTTGATTCAATAGTTTTCAGCATAAAGTGGTTCAAATGAGTATAAAAATTGAAATAATCAACCCCATTATATAATATATAGGTTTTAATTTCCCCTGTAAAAAATATAACAAGGTTAAAAAATACAAATAAGACTAAATTAATAGGAATATATAAATTAAGAAACCAGAAACTGGCTTAGATAATGTTGAGCAAGTAACCTAGAGTATTAACTATTTGATGACAAATGTTCGACTCCTAGAGATATTAGAGCTTAACTTCTGTCAGCCGCCAAAACTTTAAACTCGAGCTTAGCAGAACCATTAAGACATTTTGAGCACTTTTTGTACTTTTACATTTGAACCACTGTCACTTCACTATTTCATATGTTGGTTTCATTTTGTTACTAGGTGAGGGGAGTATAATTTTTTTTTTGTTTACATTTTACACATAAAATAATAGAATGGTAATTGATTCCATCTTCTCGGGAACTATTATTTTTTAACTAAAAACATTTGTACATATGTTACATTTATGATTGTTGAGGATGCCCACTTCAGGAGATATGTTCTATTGTCAACTCAGACCGTGACTGACCTGTACGTTTGGGTGGGGCTGGAATATTAGGGTAGGGATGTAGGTGTATTTTAGAGAGTATTGGGGGTTATGATGTCAAAAAAATTATATAAGTTTACCCCATAGATATTTTAAAAAGCAGTTTTTATACTTTTACACAGCCCCATTGTCATTGCACTATTTTAGGTGTTAGAATGATGATATGGTTTCATTTTATTAGTAATTGACTGGACTCTACAACTGTTTACAAAAAGCTATTTTTTAATTGGCTTTTTACATTTTACACAAAAGTTAAATAATTATTTTTAATTAAAAAATTTAACTTACAAGTATTTTAAAAATCCCATAATTTGTCAATTTGATAGATGTGTGCACTTTTTACTATTTATTACCAAAACTTACACTATTTTAAATCACCAAGCTCAGCGAGTAGATATACAAAATTGTTACTTTATAACCTTAAAAATCTTTGTAGCAACTAAACTACAATGGTTTTTTAAAATTATTTATCTACTTATTACTAATCTATTCCATAGGAAGCATGTTTTTTGAAAATATACCGGTATTTTTGTAATAAATAATGTTTTGCTATCATAAAATGAATATTTCAATATTGAAATTATTTTAATTATGAAAGAGGCTATAATTTATTTTTAAAACTAGTATGCAACTCACTACTATATAAATACAGTGACTTTGTAAGATGTGAATACTATAAAACCAGGCTTGCAGTCACAATTGAAAAATATTATTATAGGTCAAATTATTATACATGTTATAAAATGCATAATTTTATAAAAATATAATTACTTAAAGAGAAAAAGTGCTGAAGGTTTATACATAAGACATTAACAAGCTGAAGGGGATAAATCATGTCATGTAACTACTATAAAATTAACTGTAACTATTGTGTACTGATGTTTTATGCTTGAATTATAACCTCATAAAATATATTATTATAACCTCATAACCGTAGTAAATTACAAACTTTTAGCAGTTTATTACAGGAGCTATGGAGGGTTGCACTTCAAGCTACATGCAGTTTTTTTATGCTGTTATGACCACTTAAGTAAAGCAGAAAAACCCTGTTTCGCCTTTCATTGTGGTCGACAGTGTGGGAATAGGAGGGGAATGGCGTCATAAGCTGTTTAAAGGACCATCTGTAAATTGCTCATAGTAGTGGATAGAAGCTTGTTAAAAACACTAAAAGATTTGAATAAACATGTTCTTTAAATAAACTTCTCACAAAAAATGCTGTATTGTTTATACTTTTTCAGTAATTACGATGTTTGTAATTAATATACATTGAACTTTAAATTAAACCTGTTTGCAGTTTTCATTTTTCTTATTAACTCTTCACTCATCAGACTAACTACTTCTATTATTTGTTGTTTGTTCGACATTATTATCAAGCTCTGGAAGAAACTCTTGCCAGAGTATATAGGCTCCTCCCAATAATACATAGGAATATACAAGGATAAACAGATTATTTCCTGAACATGAGACAGATGTAATACCGTTTCCAAATGATTTTTTAAAACAGTTTAGATCTCAATATAATCCCTATCAATAAAAGATAACAGTAATGTTATTAAGAAATTTGAATGTTTTTCAACACGTTTAATGGCAGAAAATTAATATTGTCTAGAAAATAGACTTGAGATTTAGAGTTTGCAAAAGGGTAAGCATTAGAATTTGCAACAGGATAAGCATTAGAGTTGCAGGGATTGTAACAGTATTAGAGTTTTTTACTTAATACTTAATCCATTTTTGGCCACTGCTAATTATAAATAACACCCCCAGAGGTAGGGTATTTTCAGGCTTGTAAATATATATGTTATAAAGATTACGAAAACTAATTTACCACTCAGGTCTACCTCAAGCTAAAATTATAGTTTAAAAAGAATTGAGGCACTGAGAAGCCATGGCAGCTGACATTCTTACTCTTTTGAGTAAATGAAGGTTAAAGTTTAAAACTTATGATAAATCACATGATAATTTTAAATATATTTACTACCAGTTAAAGGTTCGGCCATTTCCTTTTCCTGCAATATTTTTTATTATTTAATAAGTGGTGGCAAAGTATAGAATACTTTAATGAAACTAAACTAAATTCCAAAGTGCAGAAATATCACATATCTCTTTTGGCTTCTCAGTGTCTCAATTATTGTAAAATAACATTTGATTATTTTTCAGTATAGCTGTTCACTCGTAAGCTGGCGTGGGATTGATCGATAGAAAACAAAAAGCTAGCCCTATTTAAAACATTGGTTTTTGTAGTGCATGTTGCATCAAAGGCCATTGCTAAAAAATTTCAGGCGTTGTGGTTCTTTAGAAAACTAATACAACTAAATTGTTCAAAACTTTATGTAAATGATCTGGTTGATATGACAAATCAAATATAATAATATTTATAGCGGCCTTTTGGTCTTGTCAAATCTACATTATTGTAATATATATTCATACCTCATATTATAATGTCCGTGGAACGATCTTTTGCTTCTACTACCCTTTCCTCCCCCTATGCTCGCCCTTCAAGATCATGCGGCCAGGTGCGACCAGCTATATTTATATTCACAGTAATAGTCTAATACATGCTTATTTTTTGTATTTTAAGAGGTACACAACTCACTTCCCTGTTTGTAAGCTCCAAATGACCAAATAATGTCATTATTATTTTCAGTACCAGAGGATCATACATCCTTCCCATGGTCCCACTTAATTTCATCTTTCTTTCCTTATAATTCTACTTACAATAAGGGAAGGCACCTTTTTAGCCATAATAAAAAGTACAGGTACTTAGGTATTCAAACCTCCATATGAGGTACTATAACCCACCTATATTCTCTCCTAAAGGGTTTTATGTCCCTTCATTAGTCATACCTAAGAGGCGTATTTTTAAACTAAGGGTCGTTTGTTTATATTCCCTCATAGTTCGTGTGCACGCCGCAACGAGCGCTTGCGTCGCGTCCCGGCATGCCTTGGCAACAACTACGCTCAGTTACAGCTGTGTAGCTAACCTGTGCATTGTGTTCTGTGCTTGCAAAATGTTCAAGGTTATCGAATTGCCCGCCCCTTGCGAAAATCGTTCGGTGATAAGGTTTTTGTTGGCAAGAAACATGTCTGCTGCAGAAATTCACCGACAGATTTCTGAAGTTTACGGTGCTAATGCCATGTGTAAAGGAAAAGTGTGTAAGTGGGTTCGAGACTTCAAAGATGGCCGCGACAATGTCCATGACAAAATGCAATCTGGTCATCCATCTCTAATGTCAGACGATTTCCTGGCTTCAATTGGAGCAAAAGTCCATGACAACAGACGCTTCACGATCACTACTCTCTCACACGAATTTCTCGAAGTTTCGAGGTCTGTGATTTACAAAATTGTTCATGAAAAATTAAACTTTAAAAACCTGTGCTCGCTTTGGGTCCCTAAACTCTGGACGGAGGAGCACAAACACAAAAGACTTGAAAGTTCCTTGAATTTTCTGATACATTATGACAAAAATGGTGACAACATGCTAAGTCGGATCGTAACTGGAGACGAAACGTGGGTTTCGCATTTCACTCCCAAATCGAAACAACAAAGCACGGAATGGAGACACACGCAATCTCCCGTAAAGGTCAAAGCCAAACAGACTTTATCACAGCACAAAATCATGGCGTCAGTGTTTTGGGATAGGCATGGTGTTTTGCTGGTCGACTTTATGCAACGAGGAACGACAATAAATGTAGAAGCCTACTGCCAAACCCTGAGGACGTTTTGCAGAGCAATTGAAAACAAGAGACGTGGCATGCTCACAAAAGGAATTTTGTTTCTGCACGATAATGCAAGGTCTCACACTGCCGCTCAGACCCAAGCTGCATTGGACTCTTTTGGCTGGGAAGTTTTGAACCACCATACTACAGCCCTGACCTTGCGCCGAGCGACTTTCATCTCTTCCGCCATCTGAAACATCACTAGGGCGGCAGCCGTTATGACGATGTCGACGAATTGAAAACGGCTGTGAATTCTTGGTTATCACAGCTGGTGGCAAGTTTTTATGAAGAAGGTTTCCAAAATTTAGTTGTGCGATATGATAAGTGTTTACAAAAACTTAGAAACTATGTAGAAAAATAGATAAAAGTATGTAGATTCCGAAAAAAAAATTACTTTTTGCAAATTTCCTTTTGTTTTTTTTAAATTTTCAAATGGCCCTTACTTTAAAAACACGCCTTGTATATTCCAAATCCTTTCCCAATATAGTTTTTGGTAACAACAATAGTTATAGTAGCTGATAACTTAAAGGTACAACAAAAATACAATTTGGGAACAGTGAGAGTGGCCTACAGAAGTGGATAATTTTTTTAAAGGATTTAGTTGATAGTTAATAGTTTTAATATGATGTAGTTATTATTAAAACAAGTAATATTTAAAAAAATGTAAATTCTTAGTGAGGACAATAAAGAAAAATTTTATTTTAGTTACTCTAGAGCACAATTTATGGTATTGTGTGGTAACCATGGCAACAGTTTAAGGTTGTACAATGGAGGTTTCAACAACAACCTGATGGGAGGGGAATTCATAAACATCTTTGAGAAATATATTTCTCGGTATTGGAAAGTTGCCGCAGTCCCAAACCACACTAGACTTCGAACATGAGATTCTCAGTCCAAATCCGGCTGGACCCCATAAATTTTATAATTCAATTATTGAATAAATATTTGAAAAAACTGAATTAACATCAATTGTCATTCACTACTAGTTATAAAAATGTATTTCAACTTGATTGGATAGATAAAAACGTATATTATTATTGATTGGAAATTTGTACAAGATATAGATTTGTACAAGAGTGTGAACTAATAGAAGGAATTCAATAAAGTAGTTGATAGAAAAAATTAATTAAATGTTGAAAGTCTTACAAACTAATTTTTATTTAAATATTTTGATTGAAATTTAATTGAATTTAATTTAAATTAAAATTTCCTTAGACACAGCTAACATGTTTTAAGAACTGATTTCAATTATCTTCATTATATAAAATTCTCAACATCTAATAACGGTTTTCTATTAAATACATTCTTTTATTATTACCTAAATTTTATTATTTCAATTTTTGAAATGAAAACATTCTTAGCCGCGTCTGACACTTTTTAAGAGCCATTTTAATTAAATTTGTTAAATCAAGTTTGTATCGGTAAATATTTCAACATCAAATTAAGGTTTTCTATTACCTATATTCTTTTATTTTTAGGTATAATAAATCATTCGTTTTAAAACAGCTATTACACAATATAACCTATAACACAAATCATCTGTTGGATGAAATCATATCACCTAATTTAAGCTAAAATATGAAGTCTCATGTTGGAATAAAGCATGACAGATGAGAATATTTTTCTCCCAAGGAAAACATTTCCATGCAAAACATACAACCATAACCAGCAAAAACAATTATTTACTTCAAAATAACAATTTTTATAATTTTAACAGGAAATTTCGGTTGTATGGTGTGTGTGTGTGTGTTGCAACGGGCTAGAATGTCACATTTTACCGTAGCAAATGAAATTTTTAATTCAATAATGTTAAAAATTTGTATAGTCAGAGTAGCAAAGCTAAAACATAATAGAAATGCCTTAGGCATAAGGTAACAAGAGGTAACATAAGACGTAGAAACAAAGCCATTAGCAGAGATAAAGGGTTTTTACGTATTTGAAATAGGGAAAACAGGTTAAAATCCACCTAGAAAGACCAACGACATTCGAGAAGATGCAGAACAGAAAAAGGAGACAAAGTGCTGAGACCAAAAACACGAGAAAATGCCAACAGAAAGAGCTACAGGATAATTAAGTAATTTGGGGAAATATCGATCAAGAATGAAGATGGATGAGAATTGCCAACAGGATGTGACGAAATGCTCAGCGCTCTGAATATATGGAGACTAGTTATTGGTTGAAAGAAGCCCGGAGAGGTGGAAAATGCCTGAGAAGATGCACAAAATTCAGTGCAACTTGAGACGCCAAGCTGGAAGGTGGTGGCGGCGAGCTCCATTTTGATAATGCATCAAATAGTTTCAAAACGTATACAGACAATGCAGTTACAAGAGATGTAGTCTCGTGTGTTTTGAAACCCTTTTGGGGAGGAATCTCTAGTTTTGTCAAACTAACATCAATGTCGTGATGCCCTCGAGATTAGTTGTTGCAGAGAAGTATTTAAAATAAAATTAGAGTCAGTGCGTGAGTAGCAAAAGAACAGTGCCTCAAATTTAAGTGTTTCAACAGTTTGGAGTCAACGTTAACTAAATTCATGCATAAAATTAAATTTGAACAGAGTACAGTAAACAGTATTTTAAACAAAGAGTAGATTAAAACCGAGAGAGAGATTAGTTTTAAAAATAGAGACAGTGTTAAATCATTATTAAGGAACTAGATCCAGAATTTTAAAATAAAAACAAAAATAAAGAAGTCAAATAATTTCACACAGTAATGTGTAACGCTTTGTTTCAGTCGAAGACACCAAGGAAGCGGGGGTAACACCAACTCTGGACGAGTCCAAAAAACAATATGGCCAGCCGCAGGGATGGCTTCGAAAGGTCAGATTTTAACTTCTCTCTTTCTCAAATAAATTAAAATTTGTATGTTGATTTTTTTGGGGAACATTTGAAATTTTAAAGTTTAAATTTAAATAAATTTTCAAAAGATGTAAATGAGTTTTGAATAGTGACTTTGTTAAGGAAGAATGTGAAGGGGATAGCGTTAGTTTGATGTAGCTATCTACCTCAAAATGGCAGACTCCATCTAGCAGATTTAACGGATACGAATAAGAATAGTTTGAAATAATTTTGAAATTTTGAATACAAAGTAGACAGTTTTGACATAAAATAAATAATTCAAAATTAAAATTTAAATGTAGTTGAATGTCAATGACTAATTAGTAGAAAAAAGAGATTTTCAAATTTTCTTAAATAAATTCAATTAGAATCTCACTTTAGAGACGGCTTGAGACATAGCCGCTTTTAACGTAACATTGTTTAGAATAAATGTTGACCCAGAGAGAAGAATTCTATAAAGGTTTTTAAAGCAGAGAAAATGCGTTAGAAAAATGACATTGAATTATTCGTTTCATAAATTGAAAATTAAATTATGTTGAGTTTTGGCATAACGCTTTGTAAATAAAAAGTAAATTTTGGAAAACAGATATGTAGGTCCTATGAAAAGAATTTTGTTTTTAATGCCTGTTTTTTATTTGGTTTAAGATACCAAAGTCAAATATTAAGAGATTTCAGGGTAAAATGAAAAGATTATTTAAATCAATAAATTGAAATGAAGTTTTTGAAAATAAATTAAAGTCTTGTAGAGAGAAGTAAAGTAAATTTTTGCAAATAAATTAGAAGTTTTGAATTGAAGAAACAATTTAATAATAAATTTTAAATATTAACAAAGAAAATATTAATTTTTATTTTAAATTAAAATTAAATTTATACTAATTTTTGAAAAAGGATGAAGGTAAAAAAAGGTAAGGTAAAAATTTATTTGTTTGCAAAAGAAGTTATAAAGTTTATACTGAAAGTTTAAAGAATTGTCCATAAATTAAGAAGAGGTTAAAATATAAAGCAATTATAAACTATGCTGTAATAGAAATTAAATTAAAACTAAATAAAAACAAAGTTTTTTACTAACTTGCAAACAAACCAGTGATTATAATTATTTAAAAAAATTTCTCACAATCCTAAACCAAATGGTCACCTAGCCATAAACGAACTGATGACGTCAAACGAACTCATTCCCCAGGAATGGATATCCAAAGAGTTAAATCTCAGAGAGTTAGGTTTTTTAAATAAAGTCCAGTGGCAGATTCTCTGGTAGATTCTGGTGAGCAATGCACAGCTGTTAGGCCATTGGCGAGCCCGGCTTGTTCCAAAATGTTTACCGAGCAACAGAGGGACGGTGTTGCAGCGGTGATTGAGCTGCGGTGAGGGCCGGTCAGTTGTAGTGTGTGTTTGTGTGTATGTACCTGACATATAAACACTCAAATACACAAGTAAAATATTAAAAAAGTAACCAAATACAAAAAGATTAAAATTAAAGTTTTAGAAGAATTTGTCTGATATTCTAAAATTATTATGAATACATAAGTGCAGAAGTTTTTGAATAAAAAGAAATTTATACATTTCTGATTTGTTTGGCCCGTGAGATCGAGGTAGTAGTTGCTCGGGCCATGGGACCTAAATTCCTGTTAGAGATGGTTGACCTGCAGACCAAAATTATGAAAGTTGTTTGGAGAAAATAAGAGATAGCGTCATAAATTAACGTATAAAATAAAGTGCCCAATTATGTTTGAAACAGAATATCTTTTCTGTCTAAAGACGTTAGCATAGGGCATAAAAGGAGATAAACCGAAGGACCACCAATTAATTTTAGTTAATAAGATACCAAAACATAGATTACTTAAAATAGTCTGGTACTTCCTTCTCACCTTCCTAGTTGCACTCGCGTAACATAATTTAGAGTAATAGGAACAGGACAGATAGGGTTGCACCCTAATCTCGATTGTCTAATGTTCATTAAATGCAAGGGGGGTATTATAACATTAGTCAGGCACTTCGAAAACAGTCTGATTCGGTTTCTGACTCCGTGAAAATTGGCAGAGTAACTTTCTTCACACATAAGCATGTAAAATGAGTCGATTTTAATGGAGGTTTGTCTTGTAGTCACTTATAAAATGTTCTTACTCTTATATAGCACTCTTGCCAGCAGTATAAAAGGTACGACTCAAACGGAGCACACTTTCATAGTTGCGTTCATGCTGCTAAGTGAAAGATGTTCTTCTCTACGGAGTACCTTCTCACAGTCCTGACTCGTAGCAAAAACATGCAGGAAAAAGAATGTCAATCTTAGGCGTAGAGACTTCTAGAACCAATGCATGCTTGCCAACATTATCTTATGGCTGGAAATATTATAATGAGGAAATCTCCATTCAGTGCTGAACAATGCACATATAAACCAAACACACAATAAATATTATTATAAAGAAAAGGAAATAACAGAAACTGACATATAAAGAATAGTGTTGGGTTTTTTATGAGTGAATGAATTGTTAGTAAAGTATTTTATATAAATTCAAACATTCTTGCTATAATACTGTTCATACACTTATCCATACTTTAATTGTTATTACTATTTTACTTTAAATTCAGATAATATATTATTTATTTTTCTTTGAAGTATTAATTTCAACATTTTTCTTACATATTTTATGAAATGCGGCTTTTATAGAAAAGTAAGCTAAAAGGGATATAAAAACTAAAGTTCCTATAAGAAATATACAGACATCTATGAGGAAATATTGGTACCATGACAATCTTCCTGCATCAGTACGTAAGTGTGCTGCACCCTTATGGCGTATTACATATTCAATCCAATACACTGCTGTCTCAAGAGGTGGTCTTGGATTATCATTCATTATGGCAGACTGTTTCTTTACTTTTACTAAATATCTGAAAAATTTGTAAAGCACACTGTAATTTATAGTTACGAAAATATTGAACAATTAAACGACTCAAACGTGAATACTATTTATACAAATTAAATTAAATACAGTAAAACCTCTCAAATCCGGATCTATGTAGTAGCAGCCTGATCCGGATAACGAAAACCTTAAATATGGGAGGGGTAAGGTAATAATGTACATTTGTACTAAGTAATAACAACCATTCCAATGTAAGTAGATGTATGATTGTTTAAAGTAAATAAGTTACACTTATTGAAGATTGTAATTATATTTTAATAACAATATAGAACTGTATGTACAATTTAGTTACATACCTTTATCTACTAGTTCTTCATACTGTACTGTACATACATATGCACATTAATTATTAGTTTTGGTAAAAAAAGAAAAAATATTAATTTGCTTGTTTTATTGAATATGTTTATTGGATTAAATATCCCTCCACCTTTGAAAGAGTAGAGAATCGGCTGCTGTTGCTTTGTCTTGTTGTTTGACGTACTCGATCAGCTGGTCATATGTCTGGAAAGCTTTGCTAGCCATAATAGTGTTTTCTTTAGCCCTCTTCAGCAGGTGCTGGTTGTGTGCTCACTAAATCTATAATATCACTAGTAGTAATCACTAGAATTTTATCCTCTTTCATCCATTTAGTAATGATAACACTGTCCATGCCCTTACAACAGGAATGTTTCGTAGAAGACACACTCCAATCAAACTTCACTTGCATTAAAATCACTTTCAATTCCCATTTCTGTAGAAAATTCAAGAGCTTTTCATTTTAATATGAGTCCGTTTACAGCCAGTTCTTTTTATCTACACTGCGTGAGCCACAAGAAGAGTCTTTCGTTCACTTTTAACATTTACCAGTATCATCATCATTTTGCACTTTTTGTCTCCTAAACATCAAGCCTGGTTGGAATAGCGTTTTTCTAATTTTTCATGACTTTTTTTCCAGTTACTTACCATACTAGTTCCTACACCCATCTCACTTGCAATATATGTTTTTTATAAGTCTCTCTCGCATGTAATATCAATAGAAACACTTGTAAATATTTTACAACTTGCCTATAGTAGCAACTACTTATATTTGTTAAAGACGCCCGTTTCGGGAGATGTGTCCCATTGCCAAATCCAGACAAATCTCCTGAAATGGCCGTCTTCAACAAATATAAGCAATTGCAAGTTGTTAAATCTTTACAAGTTTTTATAGTGAAGTTTTGATAATTTTCTACTTTTCTGCTGGGATATATATAATTATTTAGCGTATCATAATTACCTGCCATTCCCAGCATCGTCACACTCCCTGTTGATGCGTTTCAGAGGACCGCCACCTGTCAGAACTTTTTTTGAACTCTTGCTCATTTGAACTTTTTATGAAACTAGTAGCTCATTTGAAGATGGAATCAATAAATATATAATATCAATAGTTTTTTGCACCAATCTTATCATAAATATAATACACATTTTTGTCTACTTTCCCACCGTGTATACTGTAGATTATAAATTCTAGGTAAAATACCTAACTAAATTACCTAACTGCGCCAAATCCTGTAGAACATATGTAAACTGAACGACAGACACTCTAAAAACACTGATGAAGTTGGGTAATACAACAATCTGTAGAACACTAGTGAACTGAACGTTACGGAGACTTGAACACATCTGGCTGAGTCGGGAAAAAACAAATAGCCGACTGCTGGTGCAAGAGAACTGGCCCGACGGCAAAGCGCCTTGCAAAATATAGAACTTTATTTTATTTTCATATTATGTCAAAGAGGTTCCGGATATGAGAGGTTTTACTTTACCCTATTCTATGCCAGGTATATTACTTTCATGTAAGACACTATGTAACTCAGATCGGTTATAGATATTGCAACGCCTATTACTATTGGAGTGATACTTACGAGGGCTTTATAACTTCGCTTACAGCCCAAATTAGAGATGTTTCAGTGATGTTATCAAAATTTAAGATCAAACCATATCCTGTTGCTTCTACATGCAAAGCATTCTTGTGCTGGTCAATATATATAGGCACAACCACCAGAGGTACCCCAACATACACTGCTTCGAGGATACTGCCCAACCCTCCATGTGTAATGAAGCCCTTTACATTTTTATGAGCTGAAAAATTAATAAAATAAAACTTTTTTTTAATAAAATAACTAACAGGGGCACAAATATTTCTACTCTATTGTGTTACATGTACAGTAGAGACTCGATATTTCTAGGTAAATGAGAGCAAGTGCCTCTGGGATTACCAAAATCTCAGATTACACAGAAGTTAGAAAAAAAGGAGTTTTAATGAACCCTAACACTATAATTAAAAATACACTAAATACGTTTATTATAGAATTTTATATGAACATTTCTTGGAAGCCAACACATTTCCTTTGCATACCATATGGCTATAAACATTTCTTGGAAGCCCGACTCATTTCCTTTGCATACATTATTGATATAAATATTTTTTTGAAGCCTGACTCATCATTACAAATAAATAAAATATGCTCACAGAAATAAGAATAGGCATGAATTTAACAGCTCAAAATGTAGAGACTCGGATTTTCAAGACTCTCCTGTATGTGCAGAAATACACATTTATGTAGAAATAAAACTAAAAATATTTTCATTTAAATATTAATAATAATACTATATGTAATTCACTAAATACTTGAAAATATTTACAAACTAGCCTATAGTAGCACTTACTTATATTCGTTGAGGACGGTCGTTTCGGGAGATGTGTCCCATTGTCAACTCAGACCGTAACTCAGGATGCATGGCCTGGTGTTGACAATGGGACACAACTTCCGAAACGGCCGCCCTCAACAAATAAGTAAGTGCTACTATAGGCAAGTTTGTAAATATTTACAAGTGTTTAGTGAAAACTAGTAGCTCATGTGAAGATGGAATCGACAAATATATATATAAAGAACTAAGTCAAAATACAAATACAAGAATTATAATTGAATTTACAATTATATTTGTATTTATTTGTACAATTTATTTTCTTGTATTTGTATTTTAACTTAGTTCTTTATTAATACACAAGAATACATATTGCGATATGTATATATATATATATATATATATATATATATATATATATATATATATATATACAAAGAAATAAGACAAAATATAAATACAAGAATAATTATTGAATTTACAATTCAAAGCTTTTCGTTGGCAAACAGTACCAATATCATCAGGAATATTAAAGAATTAAAATCAACTTATGTGCAAACTAGATCAAATAAACAGCACTGCCAAATCTATTACAATATTGTCAAACTTTTATTTTGCTTTTCATTATTACATATTGATATATATATATATATATATATATATATATATATATATATATATATATATATATATATATATATATAAGTAACTATTACATAACGAAGTGAATACTTTAGAGCTTACTTGCTGACACATTTCAAAACAATCGTTTGAGTAGAGGCTTAGCTTTGTACATGAAAGTAATTTTTCAAAACACATCAGCAAGTAAACTCTAAAGTATTCACTTAGTCATGTAATAATTACTTATAGTTTATTCAGTGAATTCAAGATGTTTACAACAAGCAACTTTATTAATAATAATTTGTTAACTCAAAACATATTAAGTATAACAGAATTATGATGCACGAGGAAAGATACAAAATTTCAATGAGGATACAGTAATACCTTGACATACGCTACCTCGTCTTACAATTTCCAAGTTATGCAATTTTAAGTCATGCTGTCCGAGTTATGCAGCAACTGGCCTGTTCTTGCAGAAAATGCCTGAAAGAACTTTTATAGCGCATAAAGATAAAATATTTCCAGGTTTTAAGGCGGCCAAAGACCGATTGACAGTGATGGTTGGCGCAAATACACCTGGTGACTGTAAGTTGCAACCTCTCATAGTTTATTGATCAGAAAATCCAAAGGCATTAAACAATATTTCTAAAGCTATCTTGACCGTGATTATGGAAGTCGAATCGGAAGGATTGGGAGTCAGCTTCTCTTTTTGAGGACTGGTTTGGTCATCATTTCATACCTCAAGTCGAACGTTACTGTCAATCTATACAAATTCCTTTTAAAGTAATTCCTATTAATTGAAAATGCACCTGGCCTTCCTCCTACTACTTTAACTAATATCGACACACGCGAGAAAGTGTTATTTTTGCCACAAAACAAAACTAGTTTGCTTCAACCGATGGATCAGGGAGTCAACAAAATATTTAGAGCTTATTACACATGAAAATCATTTCTACATTTTTATGAAGCTATGAGACAGAACAACGAGCTCTCTGTTGAAGAATTTTTTAAACAATTCTATGTTTCCATGAGAATAATTGGACAATCTTGGAATGAAATTTCACAAAAAAAATTTAATGTCGTTTGGAAAAATGTGTGTCTATTTTACTCGCCACTGAAACTCATGCGGAATCAGTGCCAGAGTCAGATCAAATTGCTGATGTGATTGAAGAAGGTGTCGGTTTTGCCAGACAACTTAATTTAGAAGTAGATAATGATGACGTTCAAGAACTGCTGGATTTACACAGGAGCTGACAATAATTTGATATGAGCTCATAGAAATGCGCGACCAAGAGCAAGACCTTAAAAATGCAGATTCTTTATACCCAGTTGACGTAGAAGATGAAATGACTGTTAGAAACTTGACAAAATGCCTTAGTTTAATTGAGTAAGGCTTACAAATTTTGGAAAATGGTGAGCGTATTTCTGCCACAAAACAAAAAAAAAATGTAGTAAGATACAAGGATATTCTACGTGAGAAGAAAAAATCTTCAATCGTCAAAAGAATTGAGTGTCTGAGAAAGAGAAGGGGCTATGCCACAAAACCTAAAATTTTGATTTGTTACAATACCAGTTAGTGCTCCTATCTACCGGTGTAATGCTGAACTATTTGGACAAGTGGCATAGTCCTTTTTTCTTTTACAGACAGTTGAAAGTAGAGAGGTTCCAGCACCAGCTGTTCTGTGAGACAGAGAAGGGGCTATGCCACTCGGTCAGTGGTGGGGGAGCCTCATCTGTGAGACAGAGAAGGGGCTATGCCACTCGGTCAGTGGTGGGGGAGCCTCATCTGTGAGACAGAGAAGGGGCTATGCCACTCGGTCAGTGGTGGGGGAGTCAGTGGTGGGGGAGCCTCATCTGTTTTGTTTTGTTCTGCAGTCTGCTCACTCAGCTAACATTAGTAATTTTATTTTCTAACCTTAAAATGGAGAATGCTGATCATAATAAAGATGTTTGTGTAGTTAAACCTAAAAAAAGGTCACAAAACAGTGGTGATTGGAAGAGGAATGTCGCTAAAAGACTGAGGAACAGTGGTGAAAGTTATGTTAGTGATAAAACGAATAAACACGTTGCAGCAAAAAGACGGAGAGAAGGATGTGACTGTGTTATAAAGAATGAAAAAGCCAAACAAAGTTGGTGTGAGTTTCATACATTGACAGATTTTGACAAGGACAACCTTTTTACAGGATTTTATAGGTTAGGTGACTATAACTTGCAAAATTCCTTTTTGTGGGGACTTATCAAGCAAAGTGATTGTAAACGTGCATACAAAAACAAACGCTCTGATATGAATAAGTCAAGGAGAAAACAAACATTTACTTATTTTCTGAAAAATGGAGATGGAAAAGATGTTAGGGTATGCTTAAAATCCTTTTTGGACACTTTTTCTATCTCTAAAAAAAGAGTAGCAGTTGTAAGAGCTGGAGATACGCCTAAAGAAACTGAGCCTAGTCCCTTAGGCCTAAGTGATGAAGAAGAAGATGAAGATAAAAACCTGTCAGTTAAATCGAGTAGGCCTATTTTACCTCATACGGACAAACGTGGAAAACACGGCAATATAAAAAAGCTTTCAGACTCTCAAACTGATTTTGTTGTTAACCACATAAAAAAGTTTCCTCGTTATACAAGCCATTACAGTAGGGAAAAAAAATCCCAACAAAAGCTTTATAAGAAGTGTGTCGTCTGTCAGTGAAATGTACAAACTTTATCTAAAAGATTACGAAAACCGATCTGGTGATGATATATGGCCACCTGTTAAATATGAAAAATACCTGTCTATTTTCAATACAAAGTTTAACATTGGATTTAAACTGCCCATTACGGACTCTTGTGCAGTGTGTGACGAATGGAAATTTACGGACAAAGACCTTATTCCTTTCGACTTCATCAGCTTAAAGCAGAACAGGGATATAAGTTGCTATCAGATGCTAAAAAGAACTCTGAAAGTCCTACTTATGAATATTGTGTCATAACTTATGACTTGCAACAAGCAATGCCACTGCCTAAAATTCCTACTGAAAAAATATTCTATCTAAGGCAATTATGGGTTTATAACTTGGGTTTTCATGTTTGTAACAACAACAAAGGTTTCATGTGTATGTGGACAGAAAATACTGCTTCTCGTGGTGCTTGTGAAATTGGATGTTGTTTGTACAAAGTCCTATTGAACACTGAAATGACGGAAAACAAAAGAAAGTTGTGGTTCTTTTCAGACTCTTGCAGTGGGCAAAATAAAAACATGGTGGTTTTTACTTTGTACTACATTTTGGTTCACATAGGGAAATTTGATGAGATACTTCATTCTTTTCTTATTCCTGGCCACACTTTCATGCTTAGTGACAGCGACTTTGGTGTGATAGAGAAAAAGGCACGGAAACAAGATTACTTTTTTTGTATTGATGACTGGAAAAAAGTAGTCACAGAATGTAGGGTGAAAGATCCTTTTACAGTCGTCGACATGGACAGTTCAGACTTTCTAAACCTAAAAACACTGTTAGATTCAATAGCAAAGGAACCAAAAAGTGTTGACAAAAAAAAGTTGGTATCAGAGGTGCCACATCAGTAAAAGTAACTAAAAACAGTCCAGGATACATTTTTTTAAAGTATTCCTACTCAGAACTTGAAAAATGGACTAAAGTCAGAATATTCAAAAAACAAGAAGGACGCCGCAGAAAAAAACAAAGCTCTGACCACAACAATGTTGAGAGAACTTTTAGAAAATGTGCCAAAACTTTATCCACAAGGTAGAGAAATCAATGCCCTGAAGCACCGAGACCTGCTATCGCTCCTACCCTATATACCACCTGTGTACCATGATCTGTACAAGAACTTGAAACCAGCAAAGGCAGGAGGACATGTGGAGGAAGAAGAAGAAGGTGTTTAAGGACTCTTAACCTGTAAAACATAATGACTGTTCCATTGTATTTCAATAATTTTTTTTTCATTTAAACATAAAAATGAATAGTTTTGTTACAGTGCTTGTATCGTCTATGAAAACTAACTTTTGTTGGAATATTAATGTGAGTAAAAAAATATATAGACCTAATAATGTTTTTTCTTTAATTTTTCAAACTACCCTGTTCTTAATAGAAAGCAAATATGCCATTGTCAAATTAAAATAAACAACTTTTATGTATTTTATACTTAGTCTAATAAAACTTAATTTTTATTAAAACTATGTGTTTGTGGCATAGCCCCTTCTCTTTCTCAGACACTCAATTTATTAGATTTTATGAAACCTTCTGTGTCAAAATAACTTTTTTTACTTACTTCTTTGCAGTATGTACATATATAATATAATTTTTTGTTGTTATATATATTAAAGATTTCATAACATACACATTTTTCTTCTAAATTGTTAGTTTATTTAGTCTTTGGTCCCAATTAAACATGAAAAGTTAAGTTACTTTAAAACTTCATTTCACATACCCAACACATCTGTTTGTGGAAACCATTTTGAAATTTTCACATTCTTAGGCTGATTAGGCAGATAATCTTCCTCCCATTTCCACAAGAATTTGTAAGGCAGCTTTGCAAATGCTGAAATAATGATATTTCTTTTAGCCTGTGGCATTGTAGAGCTCTTTACATTACTTCCCAAACTAAAGTAAATAATTCCTTCTGAAGCATTATCCATGTAGATTTGCAAGTCCTGGAATTATTATTTTTTTATGTCTTATAAATAATGCATGTTTGAAAAAACAACTTAAAATGTCTACTTTATTTTTGTAAATAACTGAGATGAAGCATATATCTTACAAAAACAATTAATAAACCATAATTAAATGATATGTAAATGAATACTCAAGAGCTAACGTGCTGACATGTTTTGAAACAATCGTTCCTTTTACGAAGCTAGCCTCTAATGGCAGCTCCTCACAAGAAATAAAAGGTTGTCGGCATAAGATTTATGACTTTAGTAGGGGTAGGTTAAGTTGGTTGTTTACTATGTAATGGAACAGGGTGTTATCTTCAAAGCGTTTGTAGTCATTTAATGTATTTTCTTTATCTGTTGCGTGGTGTTTGTATATTTCATATTTTTCTATAGTTGTTAGTTTTTTACTTTGGTTTAATATGTCGAGAATATTTAAATGAGTATGTATGTCCCTGCATGTGTGATGTGTGTTTTGTAGATGCGTTCTATAGCTGGATGTTGGGTTTAGGTTGTTTATGTCGTAGACGTGTTCATTGAAGCGTGTGTTGAATGATAAACCGATTGGGCCGATATAATAGCTGGTACACTCAATACATGTTATTTTGTATATACCTGATAGATTATAGTTGTCTGTTTGTTGTTGAAAGGGTTGTATGAGTTGTCTTAAAGTTTGCCCCCCCCCCCAATACACTCATAAATCTTATGCCGACAACCTCTTATACCTTTCGTAGAGGCTAGCCTCGTTGAAGGAACGATTGTTTCAAAATGTGTCAGCAAGTAAGCTCTTAGATATTCACTTATGTATAATTTAAATATAGTTTAATTTTAATCAGTGAATTCAAGATGATTACAACAAGCAAAATTAATAAACATTTATAAACCCTTGCTACAAATATTTACACATATTTGTCAATGTTTCTAAATAAATTAAAAATTATTCATATTGTAAATGAATAACATTTAAAATCACTTATTACTCTCACAGATCTTATTACCTGAGGTAGCGCCTTTGGAGGCTGTAAATGTACACCTCCAACTTCGATTATATTTGGGTTATTTGGATGAGGATAAGACACAGCTGCATTAGAGCTTATAATAGCTAGAGAAATGTTTGACAGTAGTCCTATTAAAGGTGGCCGTGTTTCCCAACCGGGATACTTAATGTATTCATCAGCCAGTGATTGATGTTTTGGTAAATGTATGTAATGATAGTGTGATAATACATAAAGATAAAGCAAAGTGTTCTCCAATCTTTCCCAAAAGTTCATGTTATTAGTAACAGGGAATACATAATCTGTGTAATATGCTAATGGAGATGGGTTGCTCAACAAATAGTTTAACCAGAAAGATGAAGGAAGTGTCAGTATCTCTACAACAGGAGCGCTGAACTTATGCGCAAGTGCTATGTAGGCCTCTTGAAACATAGTTGATCCAAGTAAAATTAAATCAAATTTCAAATCATCAGAATGAATAATTTGCTGTACTTGAATAGAACTTAAAGTGGCATTTACTAAATTTAATACTCTCTGTGTTACTTCAGGAAAAAGCTTTTGCCAATTATCCTTTCTCATTTTCCAATAATCTGTTTCTCCTCCTGTAAAATAAAATGGAATTGTTATATAAAACTTTTCTATGTAAAATTGTAATCATATATAATCTCAGGTTCATACATAATACATAGTTAGGTTAAAAACTAATGAAGCTATGTTTCTAAGATTCAGAGAAATCTGTGACAAATAGTGATAAAGTATTTCCAGGAGACCTTGGACATTTTTCAACATAACATTCTGTTAAATCAAGTTATTATTTACTGTACTTTTCCTACTCTGTCGAAATAACACTAAATTTACTATTTTAACAGCATTCTAACTCAAAATGTTTATCAAATTTCAGTAAAATATTAAAATAATATTTAAAATTATGATGAATGATTAATTTAGAAAATTCTGAGTCTCATATGTTTTATATAGCATATACAATTTAATAAAAGAAGCATACATTGATATTACAAGTGTTCTAGCCATTTTTAACCTGGAATAACAATATACTTTACAAAATTGGTACCATATCTATTCTCTTTAATTGATATAAAAAAACTATAAATGAAAGTATTTAAATAGCATTCTCTAGATAAATAAACAGTATGAAAAGAAATTTAAAAAACAGATAATTCAAGTCAAAAGTAAATTTAGTAATTAAATTTTAATTAGAGACCTACTTAAACAAGAGGAAAACTAGAATTAACAGAGATGGTTTATAAATAATTGCATACATAAATGACACAAATTAGTCATTTTATATAAGAACATATTTTATGTGAGAATTTTATAAAATAAATTAAAGAAGAGAACAGGGAAGAGCTCTATAAAGACTTAAAATAAACGAAATTGACTCCCTGATTTTATAACCACTGTTGTTTAAATTTACTAGTTATCAAAAGACTTTATCAAGACAGCATTGTTTAAGTTCATGTTAAATCTTGATCTGTATAACAATAATATTTTCTTAACATGAATTTTCACTGGCATTGGAATTAGTAAAAATCAAGACTTGTACACTAGGATCATGTTCTAGAATTAATTGCTGCTTAAGTGATCAAGAGATGCTTCTACAAATCCTACAGTTGGTTGTCCTCAACCATAAAATATAAAATTAGTAATAATTATGTAATAAATGATATTATAATGTTATTATTATAAATAGATAGGCTATAATAATAAGTCATAAAAATGTAATGTTAATATACCTTTAAGAAGGGGGTTTTCTATTACAACCTGGTTGTAGTTAGCTTCGTCACTGGGAACCATGGTGACCATTGTAATATTGTGACCTCGATTTGCTAATTCCGTTAGAACTGATCTGAACATACCCTGGTGACTTCTCATAGGGAATGGAAGGAAACTCAAAATGTTGGCCCCGTTACATTTTAAAGCTGGAAGAGTTATTATTATCAGTGTCCAAAATATCTAAAACAAACCTCTATTTTTTTTAAAAACTTTATAAAGCCTAGTAAATTCAAGAATATTTCAATTGTCATATTTTTTGAAATTTACGGGCTATTTTGTTTGTTGTATTGTTTATGTATGGTAATGTGATGTATTTGTTTTCCCTGTCTGTAGTGTTAATTTTAGTGTTTTTTTGTATTTTGTACCATAGTTTGTCTATTATTGGGGTGTTGTACAAATGGATACAAAATAGCATACAAAACTAATAACAAGTTACAATACAAAATACAACACAACACCAACAACAAAGATAAACTACAAGCACCAGACGTATACAAACTGAAATGCGACGAATGTAACAAATTCTACATTGGACAAACAGGTCGCAGCTTTAAACAAAGAGTCGAGGAACTCAAACAGAACACCAACTCAACATTTTACAATCACATAAAAGAAACAGGACACAAATACACAGACATTTACCATATCCTAGAAATCCTACACATCAACAAAAAAGGACCACATCTCAACGCACTACAACAATATGAAATTTACAGACACACAAAGTACCAACATATTAAAGGAACAAACACAATACAAATCACACATACTCTTTGATACTATCAAAAACCTACCTTTAAAACCGTCACCACTTGACCCGACATCTCCAAGCGGAAGACACTGATGAAGATCGGCACATAGCGATCGAAAACGTTGTGTCTCAGTAAGTTTTAACAAATTTACAAAATTTAAAGTTCGGATAGTCATAAGCTATTGTTTAAGTAATTAATAGATTGAAATGAATGTTAGTAGAAGAAGAATCAGCTGAGCATATTTTTTCTCACTGTTTTAGATTGTCTTAATGAAATTTTAAGACAAACAAATTGTAGCCATTGATAGAAACAAGATACCAAGTTCATTAAAAATACCTAGCTCTACGAATTAAGAGGTAAAATTTAGGTATTTAAATTGCAGAAGTTGTAACAAATTTCTGCTTTTTGGTTTTCGACAGGGAACCATAACACCTGATACCAAGGTCATTGAAGATATTCAGCTGTATGGATTAAGTACAATTAAAAATCTATGATAAAGCAAGGTATTGATGTAAAACAGGAAATTGTAACACTTTACTGCATTGTAAAATTTTATGAAGCTGATGACTCATAAAAAAATCTTTCTTGGCAAAAATTATAACTAATTCAAGAAAGATTAAAGTTGACATACTCATAAAAGATTTTTCTTTAAAGTAGTAATTTCCAGAGAAGAAAAAGAAAAATTATTGTTATTATCAGTCTTCTAACCCCATCATAGTGTTGGCCCCCTGTGTCACTTCATCCTATATATTATGCATCCATATGCTAACACTAATTTACTCCCGTTCTTCGTTGTGATACCTTTTTCATAATACCTATGTCAGTTAACGACTTTCAATTGACAATAAACATTGGGAATATTTTATATTCCATTTTATCAATATTTATTAATTTAATTTCTAAACATGACATGTACTATTGATTATTATCCCTCAAAAGTCAACACACTCTTGAACAATTTAGAATTAATTATTGACATTGGTGGCAACGATTCGAACCCAAACATTATAATAACTGAAATATAAAAATGTACTAGATTTCTATGTACTAAAGACAGATATAATAAATAATAATAATAAATTTCCTGAGGGCCTCACAGATAAATGTAGTAGGGGGCAAATCTGTGAGTTGCCTTGAGTTTATGTAACAAAGAGGTTATGAACAAAGAAAATTGCTAAAATACTAACTTACAATAAAATGTTCTTTAAAGATGTAGATGGCGTAATAGTGTGCACACCATTAGAACTGTTCACTAAACACTTTTAATTACTTAAGTTGAAATGTTCACTATTCAAAACTAGCTAGTTTACTACAAACTAAACAATTGTTGAATAACATTCAATAATAAAGTAATAACAATGTGAGGTTAACAATAACAAAGTAATAACAATGTGAGGTTAACAATAACAAAGTAATAACAATGTGAGGTTAATAGCTTGTTAAAGGTTATAAAATTAATAACATTATCTCAAAATAATTCACATCACTTTAGGTGAAAGCAATGTGTAAAATGAAAGAAAATGGCGAGAGAAGAAAGATGTGAAGAGAAGAAGCGAAAGAGTTCCTTGAGGGGTTGAGATACACGTGGCAGAAAAATTATGAGAGAATTGCGCAGTAGAGCATGTGCTGTAGAACGCATGCAATAGGTGTAATAGGTTATGAATAGTAGTTTGACAGAAAACTAAGCTATACAAATTTACAAACTGTAACAAACAAGGTACTGTTTCTACATAGAAATGAGGAGTTCATTCCACACATGTTGTCAAAACCACATAAAGGCACTGACACATTTTAGCAGTCATTCAAATGTTTCTAACCATTTAATCTTCCTAAACCCTAACCACACAAATATTAAACACACAAATTCTTCATATACTAAAAAACAAACTACAAACAGCCAAATAGTACAAAATATACAAATACTTCAAATTATATGTAACACATATACTCAACACCCAATTACAATTCACACACCAATTTTGACATCATTAGCTCCCAAAAAACTCTTAAAACCATTTACTATAGTTTCTTCACCTTCACCATAGCATGTAAATAAATCAATAACAGTCTGAGTTAACAATGGGACACTTCTTCCAAATCACTGTAATCATTCAAATTGAAAGTGAGTGCTACTAAAGACCAAGCATTTATATAATTATTTATCTTCAACTGTATTATCTTAAAACATCTTTCTATTTGTTTACATGTTATGACATTAAACGACTGAAAAATTAATAGAATATCAGAAAATTTTATTTCTATACTCATTAGTTATCTATAATAAAATATTGTATTATAATATTCTTACCATCTTTCTAAGATGATTCTGTCTGAGTTAATTAAAAAAGTGTCAACTTTACCAAAAAATAATTTAGGAACCCAATTCTAGAAAAAAATTAGTCAACACAAAGACATAGGGTTTTTTAAATTCTATATCATGTAAGTGTCTCTATACAAAACTTTGCAATAACAATGAATTTAACAGATTACACAGGTTAAACACTAGTAATTAAATTCAAATGGAAATGTAGTGGGCGATGATGCTATGTAATATGTTTCTATTTATCATATTTATAATAATTGTTTTATGTTGAAGAAGGCTGAATTAACCACATAAATAGATAAGGTTATCAGAAAAATAAACTAATGAGGGAATAGTACGAGGAGTGACCAATTATGTTAATATTATCACCTACAGGCTAATTATTGACTATGACTAAGTAGATAGAGACTGTTAACAAAATATCTGGTGTTAAATATGAGAAGAATTATAGCTACTGTATTTTGAAAGAAATATGATTTATTTTGTTCTTGTGTGTGTATGTGTGCATGTGTGCGTGTATGTGTGGGTGTGGGTGTGTGGGTATGTGTGTGGGTGTGGGGGTGTGTGTGTGTGTGTGTGTGTGTGTGTGTGTGTGTGTGTGTGTGTGTGTATGTGTGTGTGTGTGTGTGTGTGTGCGCGCGCACATTCTAGTAAAGTCCGCACATCCTAGTAAATTTTAATCTCATGAATTATGTTTGTAATAAAATTCTCATGTTTAATCTTTATTATTAACAATAATTAATACTAAGATCAAGACAACTAATAAATAAAGCATTGTAAAAATAGATTTAATATACACAACATAAAGTTACAGCAAACTATGTAAAAATTGTTTTACATATATAAAATAACATGTAACAACTGCCTCAGCTTCTACATTGCCCAAACCGGTAGATCATTTAAAACAAGATAAGAACAACACATCAACAACATTAAAATCATAAATTTGAAATCCAACTATGCAAGACATGTACAAAACACTAAACAAATATACACAAACATCCCAACTAATTTGAATATTTCCCACATAGTAAACCATAGTAAAAAACTAACCACTACAAAAAAATTTGAAATATAGAATCATCACACAACAAAAAAAAAACATATCCTAAACAACCACAGACTCTTAAAATCGAACACTGTTTTCTATTACATAGTATAAAACCCGCCTATTCCACATTCCTAAATCATACACCTTGAGCAATTGCCGACAGTAGCGGGTTGGCTTTATCAATGAAATGAGTGATGCGGCAGCATAACTTTCTTTTTTTTACATGCTCGCTTCCTTTAAAAAAGGAAGTTATGCTGCCGCACCCTGTATCATCAAGTTCATAGTTTCCACACAACTAAGTTACTCAAATAATTACTTAAGATTTATTCAGTGAGTTCAAGGTGATTACAAGCAACTTTAAATATCTACAAAATTATAGAGTTTTTAATAAGTTTATTTGATATTCAACACAAGTACTTTTGTCAAAATTAACTTTTTTCCTGCAAAAATATTTTTCATAATCCGATTTTTGAAAAAGCCTATCTCTTTAAAAAACTAAAAAATATATATGTTGTTTAATAATGTCTATCTTATATAAACGCAATGTTTAAACTTGACATTCCCAGTAGTTTTCTAACTACAATGATATTAGTATTAGTATCACCTGATTTTTTACATTTACACAGCCTATCACAGCAGAATGAAATTAGTGACAATCCAAACTAAATAAATATTTGAAATACTTCAATAACAAGTAGTACACATTTTTTTTTTTTTTTTTTTTTTTTTTTTTTTTTTTTTTTTTTTTTTTTTTTTGTAAATTCCTACTGAGGTCAAGAAAGAAATATTTTTATCATTGTTTGCTTATTTTCAGTTTGTTTGATTATTTTATTTGTTCAATTTGTGTTTAACCTTACAGCACTACTTATGATATTTTGTGGTAACCATGGCAACATTTTAAGGTTGTACAATGGAGGTTTCGACCATAACCAGTTGGGGGGGGGGGGGATTTCATATACATCTTTGAGAATTTCATTTCTTGGTATTGGAAAGTTGGCGCAGTTCCAAGCCATGCAAGACTTTGAACATGAAGATTCATAGTTCAAATCCGGATAGACCCCAAAATTTTTATAATTAAAATACTGTATAAATTTTTGAAAAAACTTTATTTGCATCATTTCTCATCCACTATAGGTTTAAAAAAATGTATTTAAACTTGACTGAATGAATAAAAAAGTAATTTATTAACAACTGAACATTTGTACAATATATATATATATTAAATATGGTGATATGTTTACTTGTAATATGGTTAATAAATTAAAAATATTTCAAAAACAAGAATACTTTTAATGAATATATTTCTTCAAAGCTTTTTGCCGATAAAATAGTATTAGCATCTTCAGGAAAATAATTATGTAATAAAATATTTTTACAAAATTAAATCATATGTGCTACAAACGACCATATGTTTATAAGTATTGCACTTTATGTAAATTTTTCTATCAGTTTTATCAGATAATGAAAAGAATCTACAAATTCCTTCTCAAGCCGTAATAAAATTAGCAAACCCTATTGAAGGTTTATATCACAATATTACAGCTGATAATTGGTTCAGTTCAATTAAACTAGTGAATGAGTTATTAAACCAAGAGATGACTATGTTGGTACCTTAAAGATCAAGCCGAAAATTAGTTTCAACCAAACAAATCACGTTCAGTGAATTCTAGTTTGTATGGTTCTAGACATAACTATTCTCTCTCATGTACCAAAGAATGCAAAGCTGTCATTTTGGTTTCATCGATGCATTACATGACTTTTGATTATGAGTATTTTCGAAAACCAGAAATAATTGCATTTTACAACATGACAAAAGGTTGATGGAGTTGACCAGAAATGTGCCAACTACACCACCAGCTGCCAAAGATCTCGATGTTGGCCAATGGCTATTTTCTTTACTCTTGTTGATGTTAGATGTTGAGTAAATAGTTACACATTTCACCAAAGTTACAAAGACAATACTAGACTCAGTCGCTTTGAATTTATGAAATGTTTGGCCAACAGTTTGACTCATCCTCATATGAGACGCTGAATTGAAACAATAATATATCTGCCCAGGGATTTAGTTTATTCAATTTGGAGAATTCTAAAGATTGATGACAAAGAGGCAAACCTAGATATCCTGAAATTCTTTGAAACTAGGAAAACGTGCTCTACCTATTCCCCAAAATTTGAAAAGAAGAACAAATTATCTGTGCTAGCAATGTAGTGTAGCAATTTGTCTAGAATGTTCAAGGAAAGTGTGCAAAGATTGCTTTAGAAAGAAGGCCTGTAAAAGATTTGAACAGAAGTGAGCTTTTCTTCTATTCTACTTTATTAGCACTATTAATATTTTGTATAACTCTATGACTTTGAAATAGCTTTACATTTTCATAAATTACCGTGTTTAACTTACAAAATGAATATTTAAAAAATAATAATTTTCCGGTAAACAAAATTTTTTTGTTCATAATATTTCATTATTTTAAATAAATTTCAAGCATCTTTGTATAAAACTACTACAAATAATAAGATTATATCATTAAAATTGGTTAGTGATTATTAATTGCAAAATACATAAAGGTGTTTGTCAGACATATAGTGTTTGTTAAGTAATGTTTTAACATGGTGTTAGTTAAAGGTTAACACATACACCTGTTATATATAATACTAACTCATGGACTTACAAAACATTATTCATAACTTAGAATGTATCTACAACAACCAAAAAAAAGACTACATCTTATCATACTACAACAATATGAAATTTATAAACATATTAAAAGACAAACTATAAACATATTGAATGACGAAACGTAATAAATATTCCATTGTTTACCAAATTTTAGAAAATCTGTTACTGTCTAACCAAACAATTCTTTCAAGTGGTCAGCCCAGATAGTATCAACCTCAAAGATTGGGTATTAGCATGGCCGACTCTAGTAGAAGGCTGTAATATACAATATGGCAATGTAGCGTAGGACCGAAGGCCTACGTCCGATATTATGAGTTTCAATTTGAAAAACATTCTTCAGACTTCTTGTTTATTTTATATCCATTAGTGTATGTAGAAATACTTGTTGCTAATTTTTTTTTTTAATATACCTACTTGTGTAAACCGTAGCTATAAAATTATGTTATAATTAACCAGTTATTTCAATAGGCATTGAATAGCTATCCTACTGCCATAGGTTAAGTAATATTAGTTAGCCTACACAAGCCTGATTATTATTATTTTGTATAAAATTTGTTGAACCAAAAACAATATTTTGAGCAAATAATTCTAGTTTATTGCCATTTTTAATACTGCAATGAATAATATCAGAAGGAAACACACACAAAAACAGAAGAAATTTCACTGTAATGTTGTATAAAATTACAACCAAATCTGTCCTAACTGGATACTTCAAAGCTATATTTTAATATAGGTAGGTAGTATAGTTGTATAAATTAGTGCAATAACTCCTAAACAATTAGTATATAAAAATAAATTAGCATGTTTAAAAACTCTTAGAAATAAGGTTATATATATTGTTAAATATACTTTCAAGGTAAGTTTTAACTGCTTCATGATTCGACATTTAAAATAACTTCGTTCTTGTTCAGAAAATATTTTTGGGTACTTTTGAAAAAGTTTAATATAAGGTTTATCTACGTATAAATTGTCATTCTGTAATGCCCTACATTCCCTATAAGTGTATGGTAGTTATATTACCAAAGTATCAATTACTCTAGTCAATTAATCAATTAATACTAAGTATTACTATCCATATACAGTATATAATTTCGTAAGCCGAATTTTTAGAGAAAAATTATAGGAGCTTGGAAGGTTGTAGAGCTGGCAGATGGCTCAAATTAAAGGTATTGACACAAAGGAGTGGGGAAAAATATAGGTTTTTCTCGATTTACAACATTCATAGGGTTTTGAGGAATTTAAAGTTACCAAAAATCTCCATTAGAAATACATTCCAATAAAAAACAGCTGAGTATGATTTTTAAATATTTCAGATGAAAAGGAACCAATTTCCTTCAAGACTTGCATTTTCAATAACTATAAGAAAGGCTTCAATTGACCAAAACTATTTTTACACATGGTCAACATTATGTTGCACTAAGTTGAGTAAAATCTTGAGATAGATTAAAAATACATATTGAAAATACGATTGGTCAAAAAAATCAAATTGAAAACGCATTCACAAAAAATATAGTTTATGCGGAAATTTTGTTAGCAAAATTTTCAATTATATTAAATTAATTTGTATTAGAAATAAAATTACTGTACAAAAGTTTAAAATTTGTTTCAATATGAATAGGGGCATTTGCCCCTACAAGCACCTAGTTTTAGTATATAATTACCAAATTAGTAGAATATCTGTAGTTTTCACTTTCGCTGGATTTGTTGCTATGCTGTCATTTCTTAATTTGGCATATTTTTTCAATAAAATGTTACTAAAAGTGCAAACAGGCTTATAAACTGACTGAAAAGCACTGAACAGCACAAATATTCAAAAAGTTTCGACATTGAAAAAACAGAACCATTATTATATCCCACTAAAATATTCTCTAATTGTAACCAACAACTCAATTATAAACATTTGTTGATTCCATCTTCGCGTGAGCTACTAGTAATCACTGAACACTTTTAAATGTTGTAAGCTTGCCTATAGTAGCACTTACTTTGCTTGTTGAGGACGGCCGTTTCGGGAGATGTGTCCCTTTGTCAACTCAGACCGGAATTACAGTCTGAGTTGACAAAGGGACACATCTCCCGAAACGGCCGTCCTCAACAAGCAAAGTAGGTGCTACTATAGGCAAGCTTAAAACATTTAAAAGTGTTGAACTATAAATTATATGGAAGAACCCAATTGAGATCATCTTTGGAAATAATATGGCCAACCACAGAAATCTGACATGTCATATCTGAAGACACTTACACTGTCTGCGATTTTTGGAATATTGCCGAAATTACATTTGTAAAAAATAACATAGTTCTAATCTTTGTCAAATAACCACCCAAGGTGCTGTAACTTGACATGACTTTTATGTGCTAAATCTTAAACAGTGCCCCTATCTAACCATTTATCCACTTTTTTAACATATTGTTGTCTGTGAGTATCAGGATCTGTTATTTTTTTAACCACTGCCAACACTAAGCTATGATGGTAGTTGTAAAAATATAAACAGAACTTTTCCTTGTAAACTCCTTCCACTCACCTTTTAAATCTCGGAACTTTTCAGTTCATAAAATAGAACTTTCAGGAAAATGTTTTATGCAAACTGCAGATTATTTGGTAGTTGTCAAGAGGAATATTTCTTAGCCATTTTTTACGTAGTTCTTCATTTGTAGGAAACTTGAAAACTGTAACATGCATTTCACCCTCAGTCTTACAGTTACTTTTGCCAGAAGCACAACATTTCAAAGGCATTTTGTGAAAGCCGATGTAAAAACCTTCGCAAACCACTTTTTGGTTAGCTCTTTAGTAGTTACGTTATAACATTTTCACTTTGGTTTATTAAACTACAAGAAATTGAACTGACAAATTTACATGAACATCTAAATAAAATACTTTTAAAACCTTTTACAACAATCGCAACTCCAGTATAAAACCTTGTTTAGACATTACAAAGCACCGTTTGGTTAGCTAATGAGCACTCACGTTATAACTCTTTCACTTTGTTTTAATAAACTAAAACAAAGTGAAGTAACAAATTTACGTTGTTAGAATAAAACTTTTAAAACGATCGCGTCCACGAATTTACAACAAACATAACCTTAGTAGAGACTATATACTAGTATAATGCTCCTGTTAACTGTTGTTAAACAATGTTGGCCTTCGTGCGCTGTTGCCGGTTTTCAGCCTAATGGCCTTATACTAGAGTCGGGCATGTTATTAGGGACCGAAAACAATTTGTCTGAGTAAGTATTTTATTTATTACTTAAATTATAATTATATTAATTGATTCCATCTTCACTTGAGCTACTAGTTTTTAACTACAACGAAAACTAGTTTTCGGAGTTACGGTCTGAGTTTAAAAATTTGATACTTCTCCCAAACACAGCCATCCTATAATTTGACCATTTGAAAAATTAAAAAAACTTTTTTATACGGTACTTAAAATTTGCATTTATGATAAAGGCACAGTCTTTTTGAAATGTATCACATTTTCTACTGGATCCGGAGTTTAAAATCAAGTAAATCATATCCTCGTTGTACCTATGATCCCAAAATCATAACATTAGATCATTTTGAATTACCCAAAAAATATATTTGAGGTCCATTTAGTGTGTCTGTGTGTGGGTGGTTGAGTAGGTGTGTGTAAAATTGTACTTTCACTCGGCAAAAGTATGAATTTATATAAAATACACTTTTTTTCTTAAATTGAAAACATGAAAGAAGTAATTTTAGAGGCATTGTGAATTCATCGTCTGTTCTTGACGTTAATCGATTCAAAACAGTAACAAAGAGATGGCATTGATTGTCCTCTGGTTGTGAGACAATTTCTTCAAAAGTTTACTTTTGGTATAAAATAATGTTTAGAAGGTTTTGTAAAATTTAATCAAGTTTTATACTATATGTAATGGTAAGTTGTCATAGGTATAATAATAATAATAATAATAATAATAATATGTTTACTTAGAGCTAGAGTTATTTCAGACTTGAAACAACAGCTGATCGAATATACGATATGTTCTAATTGTGAGGTTAATTTCCACCCTTAAACATTAAAAAAAAAAATATATATAGTCGTTAATTTAAACATCATATTAAGTTTATATTCAACTTATTTTGCTAAACAAGTCTGTTATATTATGAAGCAAACGAGAATATTTTTTTGATCAATTCTTAAAAACTTTGTGACCCATCTACAACCATTTGACCTATATTTATCCAATTCTTAAATTTTTGTTTTTTACTAACAATAATTTTCAGCCATTAACTCACTGAGTGTGTATTTCACAAATATTTGAGTTGGTCTGGTGGATTTGGCAATTTGGACCCATTACATACCATAAGATTTGAAAAGAGATTTTTAAGCTAATCTGTATTATTCTCTTACGCTTATGTTTAATTAATTATATTCAACAGTGTATTATTATTTTACTGTCCCAGATGATTCTCTTTATAATTAGGTTATCAAATAAATAATAATCAGGTGCCTTAAATTATCATTTTGTATACATTCGTTAAGGTAATATAATTTGACAAATTTGTGTATTTGTCCCAAGGCTTGCATACAGAAGGTTACCTCGGTCTCTCACTGACCTTCCCTCTAATAGCCCTCTGCTCGCCAAATGTTTTCATTGTGTTTTTTGCTAAAAATATGGTTGAAAAGTGCCGCCAGCTTGAAAATGAAACATTGGTTGAAAATAATAACAATGATGCTGTACTTAAGAAACAATCCTTATAGTTGTTCCAAAAAAGATATATCCGTCTTGTCATATCAGGAACTATATAAAGATCCTAGAGTGAGATATGTCATTAAGAGTACTTCAACTACACCAACACCGATATTGTTTATAAAATATATTTTCCTTAATAAGAACCCAAGGAGAAACATCCTCCTTTATTAGATATCAACTACAATGATTATTCTTAAAAGCTCAAAATATACTATAGAGAAATAAGAACACTAACAACAAAGAAGGTTTAGAAACCAGAGTGATGTGGGTACCAGACTGGTACAACGTCAGAGACTCTTCATCATTTGCAAGAGTTTCGGTGTTACATCGAAGGATAAACCAATGTTAGTGACGCTGTTTTCCATTCCCTAATTATATTTGAAAACTTTGAAATGGTCATCGTAGGCACACGAAAAAGCTGGACTTTTTACTGAAAGGGTATTTTCCAACTTTTGTAATTCAAATTTTTCTGAAAACAGTTGTAAATATTTTACAACTTGCTTATAGTAACACTTACATATATTTGTTGAGGACGGCCATTTCGGGAGATGTGTCCCATTGTCAACTCAGACCGTAACTACATTATGTTATCTAAATTATATTTTACTCTATCTTATTTGTTACTATCTTGTGCTTGGTAACTTAGAAACATTAAAAACCTTTCCTAAAATTAGCATTCATATTAATAATGTATGAGATAACAATTTATTTACGGTCTGAGTTGACAATATGATACATTTTACAAACGCCTGTCCTCAACAAATATATGTAAGTGCTACTATAGGCAAGTGTTAAAATATTTACAAGTATTTTAGTGAAAACTAGATCATGTGAAGATGGATTCAACTAATATCAAATTTTTGGTCAATTCGAATTTTTTGATTAGTCCCTTCAGCTTCGAACTATCCAAGTTCTACTGAATGCTGGGACTGAATGAGCGTCACTAAAAGACTGCTGAAGATAATTAAATTATTTAAATGTCAAATTGAAGAGAAAAAATAATTTGTATACCTTCTTATGTTTTCTGTGTTTTTGATTTAAGGAAACAAAAATTGTTCTAGCAAATCATGATAAATTATGCTATTAATTAATTTTTTTGGCGAAAAAGGGCTTATCTGTTGGTCATACAATAACCGACACCACACATTCACTTGTAGAGAATAGCGCACGTTAGGTTGTTCTGAACTTCATGTCAGACAGTTGTGACGATTAACAACACCATTTGTGTGGGATGTAGCTCTGTCTAAGAACAGCACTCCTTTAAGATAATAGGAATTGTTATCAATCTCATTGAGCATGTAAGTGGCAAACACAGTAAACAAAACTTAATTATTTCAACTTCAGATTGATGCTAAAATCATATATATTGACAGTTTTTCGGTATCGCTTTTTCAGAATCCCAACATTCTTTCTGAAACACTCTAAATGATAATACTATGATACTCTAAATAAGAATATATATCCCAGCGTAAATGTAGAAAATTATCAAAAGTATCCCCCTTCCTCATCACTTTATTAATTATGTCTAAACCAGTTGTTTAAAATACTAATCTATGGGGATAAAATCTTCTAGAGTATCAAGTTTAATGTACATTATAAGGTTTAAATCCTATTCATGAATGTTTGGTTTATTCAAAGGTTAAGTTGAGGCAGATTCCAATTCATTATGTTTTGTATTTGTAGCTCCAGCCACATGTAAATTTTATATATATTTTTTACTGTTTTTCAGACCGGAGATTGAAAATAAAACAAGGCATGCAAATAAAGATGAATCACACTGAAGAGAATGTGCTACGACCATTAGTTAACCGTCCATCACCTCGAAATGGCCCTCGTATTGTTAGAATCCCACAACCACCACCACAGCCACATATGTGTGTTCAAGACACATTAAAGGTTATATTCATAAATTATTTTTACCTGTTCATTAATTAACATGAATTTAGTGCTAATGATATATAACTCTAAAGATCCTTTGACACTTTATTTAAAATTCCATATGCTTGCAGAATTCTAAGCATCCATGTTTTATTAATGTGATGTCATGGTGCAAAGTGAGTTTGCCTTCAGAACCAGATAATGTTCCACTCTATGGAGGAGTACAAGTTCCTCTCAATGATAAATATCAAGTAGAAACTGACAACGGAAAGTGTAAGCCTCTTGTTTTTGCTGTCATGGCAAATCCACAGTTTTTAAAAGAAAGCGGAAAATCTGCACCTTCTATTCAGGTAATTTTCTAGTACTTGTTAGTGTATATCATAGTAGGAAAGATTATTCTATAAAATGTCTACTAACATTGTTAAATGTATGAACTGGAAAGATTGCTTATAAAATCATTTTTACATTAAATGTTAACATTTTGAAGTCTAGCACCTTAATAGTGGCTCGTCTCTATCTCCCTGGAGGTTTTTAGGTAAAGTATAAAAAATTCCTGACCTATAATAAATACCATATTTACAACAAATTATACATTTTTGTAATTGGAATAAAACAAGTTTTCAGGAAATATACACTTATGAATTGATTAGTTACATATAGACGGTGTTATACACTTTTGAAAAATGTATAAAAAAGAAATAAAATAGCAACACTGTACATCACTGCACTTCACTACACATATTTTACATTGGAATGAACATAAATATTACATGTTGTGTATCATTTTTTAAAAAATTGTAATTTAGAAATATTTTTTTGAAAATTTAAAACTCTAAAATCGGGTCATTTACATTTCCGTTAGTTCATCAATGAAAGATATGTCGATTGTACCTCAGCCAAAATAGGTTTAACTGTCACTTACTGTCTAAAATCAACATATATCTTATTGAATCGATTCCCAAAGAGTCTTTAGCCATTATATCTATAACTTAATATGTCTAACATTAAAAATTAAATATACTAAATAACTGAAAGATAAATTTAAAGCAATTTAAACAAGCTTGAAACCTAAATAGAAATTACACAAACTACAAATTAAATAAACGAAATAATGGATAGATAAAATTTAGAATAAACAACAACAAACTTGATACTTAAACAACACACACTAATTATCTGACCAAACCAACAAATGTTTGATAGCTCTCAGTCGCTACATTTAACCAAATAATTTTTTGTTTGCAAAAGAAACTCTGAATAGCCTAAAGGTAAAGACATGTAAAGTAGAATAACCAATATAAAGAACCTGAGAAAACGCGGTAATTACGTTGGTGTGGAAATAAATATAAGAAATTGAGCTATACATGGGCGTAGGTATTTATCGTTAATTACATGCCCCAATCTATACTTGGGCGTAGTATTGAAAGTGTTAAGTTTAAACTTGGTAGACAGTAGGACTACTTTAACGTTAGCCATAACTTGTCCCTATAATACGAGGACCACTATGCCCCTTCCTTAGTCTTAGGCCTATATATGTTTATACTTATCTCCTTCCTACATGGGGAACAAGTAGACACTTTGGTATGGCCCCCATTAAGAAATGGACTCTACTTCAGGTGAGTGATCCCTGCATATTTGATATTAGGATTCTTTTACACATCAGATTTTGTTGTTGTTGTCTTACCTTAGACACAAGATTTTCTAGACTTCAAGAATAAAGGGACATCTTCCTCTGCGTCCTCTTCATCCTGTAGATTTTGGCCTTTGTGAACTGAAAATATATTTGATTTTTTAAATACTGTAAAAATATAAAAAACAGTATGTAAACAAATACTGTAAACAGATATAAAGAACAATATAAAGCATAAATCAAACCAAATACTTACAGTTTAAACTTAGCCACAAACACTATAAAAAATAACCATATATTCCCCACATTAGAAAACATACATCTAATCAATAAAAAAGTGCATAAAGGCTTAAAAATGACAATCTGTGAACAACTACAAATTGTTATACAAAAATAATATAATAAACAATCAAATAAAATAAAAAATTTATAAGTTATTTAACTTATAGACAAAATTAACCCCAAGACAAACTAAAACTTTCCCACAGTACAGTGAAACCGAAAATGGAACAGTACCAGCATACCACATGACAATGGAAATCCCACACACCTGGCAACTACAAGAAGCCGCTAGAAACAGAATAATCTCAAAAATAAGAACACGAAACTAATAGTTCTCAAATGTCGACTTGCATGTATACCAAATAAAATTCTTGTTTAAGTATATTAAAGTGTAAGTGATAAGTGAATACACAAAAATTTTGTTGCAAAGTTAAATAAATTTGTTTTAATATTCCCCTAACTTTAACATTTGGTAACAATGTTATAAATGTTCTTATACACTATCTTATTTTACAAAAAACAATTTTCTTCCTTTAACGTAAAGTAGAATTTATGACAACTTTGGTCAATCTGTTAAAAGTATTTTATTTCAGGAACGTGATAGCCTTATATACCTGATGTTGGACTTTGTTGAAGCTATGAATACAAACATTCAGTTTTCTCGAAATTTCACTGTCTTAAAAGACCGAGATCTCACTGGAGAACTGAAAGATATTTGGACAGTGATACAAAATAAACGGGAGATTGAGAAAAGATCACCTGCACATTCAAAAATTGTTCATCCTGATGAAAACAGCCAACCATCAACAACCGAAAATATTGTTCAGTAAGTAAATAGATGAAATAATAATTGAATCATGTTACATTAGTTTTAATATTTTAATATATCTATAAGTTCATACACGATGTTTCTTAGAGCGGCTATGAAAAAATATCTTCGTTATTTATATCATATTCAAGTACGAGTTTAACTCTGTAAGGAGAGGAATCTAATGTCATTTTAAAAACAAGCAAAAAGATCAAAATAATAAATAGTGTTATAATGGATATGTATATTAGAAAAAAGGTTTTCGGTTCAAATACATTGAAGGGTAGGTACATGTGAAAGTATTAAAGAAATGAAAATGTAGCTAGAGAAAGTTTGTATTAAAAAATGTAATATGTTTCGAATTTGCTATTTCTATGGTTAGATCTGCGATACAGGAAGAATAGTTGCTCAAAATTTGGCGATTGGATTTGGGAAAAGTAGGGCCCTAGAACTGTCATTTAGAAGTTCTGAGTAGTTATAGGAGATGTTTTCATTTACATAAAATGCCTGAACATATATATCAAGTAAAATAGTTTAAATATTAAAAGTGTTTCTGAGGTAAGAAGTTTTTTTTGTAAGGTTAAGTTCAGTGAAGATGCTGGTAACCAAATTTAAGTTTTGATTACACTTTTGGTATTAACTTGGCAAATAAACCAATACTTACTGATATTTTTCAGCAGACGTGTTTCACACTAAGTCAGCGCATTAGTTAATGCTGTGAGCAACGGACAAGTCTTTTGCTCAGGGGTGTTGTGTTGGTGTGAGTTTGTGGTGTGTTATTGTTCATAGAGTAGTTGTTAATTATGTGTTAAAATATAGTATTTGATTGTGAGTGTGTTTTGTCGTTTAGAATGTGTTGTGGACAGTATTTGTGGTATATATCCCATAGTTTTCTGTTGTGTTTAGTTTGTTGATTTTTTTTATGTAGTGTAGGATTTTCAGATTGGTGTGTGAGTGTAGTGTGTTTTGTATGTGTGTGGCAAAATTTGATTTGGGTTGTCTTTTTTGTTTTTATGTGTTCGTTGTATCTTGTGGTAATTGTTCTCCCTGATTGTCCTGTGTAAAAACTGGAGCAATTGTTGGATGTAATTTTGTATATTCCTGCCCTGTCATGTTTATTCTGGTGTGTTTTTGAACTGTGTAGGTATTTTATAATTGTTGAGATGTTTTAAATGCTACTTTGTATTTAAGTTGGCAGAACGAGGAAGCTATTTTTTGTGATGTGTTGTCTTGATTTATGTGTTATGTATTTTTGTGTTTGTGTGTTATGGTTTTTTGTTGTGTTATCTGTGTGTTGTATTTTGCACATCATGTTGTCTATCAAGGTGTGTTTGTATCTGTATTTATAGCGTATGCGTTTTGTTGTGTTTACTTCGATTATTTTGTGTTCATTGTTCATGGGTATGTTGATTAGTCTGTGTTGATTAGAAATTATTGAAATGAAATGAACAGTTAAGACTGGGTGCAGGCAAAGAGGCTGGTCATCCAAAGTAAGTAATTTGTCGATAAGTGTTAAAAGATGAGAAATTGTTAAAGAGAAGGAAAAGTGTCTGCTTATAACATGACATTTGTAAAGTATAACTAACCTTGAAAGATGAATAACAACAAACAATTACTATCACCTGTTAAAATATTTTTAAAAGTGACTTTTACAGATGATTATCAGCTGATTAAGCCAAGTGTATATTGGAGTATAGATATTTGAATGTTAAGGGAGTTTTCAAGGCCAGTGGGGCCAGTGCTCTGATGGAATTTCTAAATAAAATTAAGTCTATGTCAACCAGGGACCATAAGAATGTCCATGTAAAATTTTAGCTCAAGGGTCCAGTAGTTTTTACTTGATGAGTAACACACACACAGACACCAGACAGATTTGTATATAATAGTATAGATTGCTAAGCAGATATCTGGTTCTCTTTAAGTTTTTTGTAATTCTATGTCCTTTCAATATCCAATATTCATAATCCCTATTCAGCAGAAAATTTATTACAACAATGAAATATAGAAAGAATTTAAGACATCCGTTAAATTAAATCCATTTATTCCTTATCAATAAGCAATCAGAATGTCCCACACTAAGATTAACCAAAATTTAATTTTCAATTACCTTGCGCTAATTTTTCATAACAACACCCCTTCAAACACCCTAAAATTCAAATCCAAATACATTCCTTCTAAAAACACTTCTAAAATAAAGCAGTTTAACCCTCTTAAACCCATTAACAAATTATAGAATTTTCAGATGTTACAAAATGTCAGGTTGTAAGAGAACCTAATGAGACTGGCTTTAGCAGCTCAATGCCCTATGGTTTTTCCATAACAGAACATCTGCTTCATTGAATCAACAGACAAATTATATGTAATGTAGACAAGGCTAATGTTTGCTTCTTTTTTTATTTTTAAGGAAAGTCAACACACAACACCACAATAACAAGAACATAAACAGACATGAGCAAGATTTACCCAATGAAGAACAGTCTGTTACGACTTTAGAAGAAACACAGAACACTAATCACGACACATCTGGATCTGGAGGTAGTTGAACTACATCATATGTTTTCCATCATTTTTCTGTCAATTATTTTATTATACATTTCTTGTGTGTTCTCAAACCTAAAACTATTTATTTATTTAAAATTATATTTTTATAAATCAAATTTTTTGTATTATTTTAATGAAATTTTAAATTTTAATTTTTTTACAGTTTAAATTGAGAAACCAAATTTACAGTGTTTTTCCTTTAACCAAGAACCTAAAAAATCATAGCTGGGTTTAATTTTGATATATATATATATATATATATATATATATATATATATATATATATATTTTACATTGTCCATTATTTTTCCGTTGCACTGACTTTATGAAGTTATTATATTACTATTGTAAATACTTTTATCCACCACACAGAGTGATTCGACAATGGTCAAATGACCGAAAGGTGCCTCATCACACAAGGTAAAATTATTGCACTTGGTGGTGGATAAAAGTATTTACAACAGTAATATATTAACTTCATATATATATATATATATATATATATATATATATATATATATATATATATATATACCTTTAATTTCTGTAAATGTATTTACTATATGTGTTCTGTTTTATTTAATTGTTGTAGGTTAACGATAATTAAACAATATCAGTTTAATTTAAATTTAGTTATTTTATGTTCATGTTTTGCTATTGTGATATTATTTTAAATACAAATATAAATGTAATAAATCTTATTACATTCAGTTTATGGAAAGGACAGGTTATCAAATTTTAAAACATTTTAAATCCCGTTTTTATAATTTGTAAACAGAGTTGATTTATTAGGATTTTTTAATTTTAATCTTTTTTATTTGAATATAAGGAGTTTTTTGTTTTACAAATTATAGAGATGTAAATGGATGCCCCTGCACCCCCAGATTGAAGGTCTATATTGTAATACGCAAGTGTTTTTGGCTAATCTATTATATTATTAATTACAACCTGACAGTAAATCTGATGACAAAAATGTGGTCATAGCATGAATAAAATAGCTCATGATTGGAATAGCAGAATGAAAAGAAAGGTTACAAAACTCTTATAATAACTGTGACAATATGTTGCATTGCAGATTCAGTAATATTTACATACAACAACAGATAAATAAAGTAGTATGATCATGTCAGATAAATAAAGATTGGGTAACGTTTTTTTTTTAATCATTATACCTTGGTATAAATGAAGTTGATTAAAAAACTATCAGAGTAAAATTGATCACATATTGTCAAAAGTCAGTAACTTTGTATACAGTAATGACGCTCTACTTTTCAGAATGCCTTAGCTCACATGGTTTAATCCTAATTCTGACGATACAGTTTTGAAAAACAGCTAACTAAGATTTTATATTTCATAATACAATACTGATAAACTAATAAATAATATTAGTTGATTCCGCCTTCACGTGAGCTACTGGTTTTTAACTCTTTGAGCATTCAAGTACCAGTATGTGAGATCGTACAACGGCCAGTGGGAGCATTCCCATGTACGTTCTACAATTTCTCTTAGATTAGCATCACCATACATTTTTTGATTTTTTTTCCTGTATATTGTGCTGTATTCTAAGGGAAATACGAGGTGTGTAAATTAAGTAACGAGACTGATTATATAAATTCTTTTTATTCAAATAAAATTACAATTCTATATTGTCACCCTCAAAACAACTTCCTTCTGAAGCCACACAGCGCTGGAGACGGTTCTTCCACTCCTCTTAGCAGTGCTGGAACTCTGATACTGGAATAGCTTTCAGCTGGTCGGTTACAGCCATTTTAATATTTTCGATTGTCCCAAAATGAGTTCCCTTGAGATGAAATTTCAACTTCGGGAAGAGGAAAAAATCACATGGACTTAAGTCAGGCGAATATGGAGGCTGAGGAGCCACAAGAATGTTTTTACTGGCCAAAAACTCGTTTATTGAAATTGTTGTATGACAAGGAGCATTAGCATGGTGCAACACCCAGTTGTTCTTGACGTTTGGTCTCACACGAATGTCCCTTTTTCGAAGTTTTTCAAGAACCTCCCGGTAAAAGTGTTGATTGACTGTTTGGCCTTAAGGTACAAACTCTTTGTGAACGATTCCTTGGATATCAAAAAAACAAATCAGCATGCATTTGATCTTTGACTTTGCCATCCTTGCTTTTCTGGGCCTTGGAGAGGTTGGAGTGTGCCACTCCATACTCTGGCGCTTGGTTTCTGGGTCGTATTCAAACACCAAAGACTCGTCACCAGTAATGACAAGTTTCAGAAAATGTGGGTCATTTTCAATCGAATGCAAAAAATCAAGGCTCCTTTCCTTCCTGATGTCCTTTTGGTCTTGAAAAGGGTTTTTTGGAACCATTTTTGCACAGATTTTTCTCATCTCCAATTCATTAATCAAAATCTGGTGAACGGTGGTGTGAGTCAAATTTAACTCTTCCCCGATCATCGTCAACCAACGATCTGAACGCACAAGATCCCGGATTCTGTCGACATTTTCATGGATTCTTGAAGATGAAGGCCTTCTGCTTCGTGGTTCATCTTCAATCAATTCTCTTCCTTCTGAAAATGCCTTAAACCACCGAAAAACCTGGGCTCTCGACAAAACACTATCTCCATAGGCTTTCTGAAGCTTAGCAAGAGTTTCCGTTGCACTGTGCCCAGCCTGAAGCAAAACCTGATAGCACACCGTTGTTCGAAACTGATATCACTCATTTTTAAAACGCACTAAAGAAACCTTTCTCATAACAAAATTCACTACGTACAGTGCAATAACTCTAGCGTCTTCAAACTTGCACTGGATGTGTATCAGATGTTTATATTCCCTACCGCGCATGCGCCGCATCTCCAGTGTTGCCAGATCGATCACTAGAAAATCAGTCTCATTACTTAATTTATACACCTCTTATTTCCAACTATCTGGACTGTAAATACTACACAGAGTACATAATCATGATTCTTTTGTGTCCAAAGTCTATGGATTTTCACCACGTACTTACAAATCAGTTTAAAGTTTGTGCGGTATTTTACAATAAATAAGTATTTTACAAAAAAAGACTTAACAGATAATTTTTAGCAAAGAAAATGTTAGTAAATGTAAGGCAAGATTTGGTTTCGTGAAAAAACAAGTAAATGTAAAAGAATAATAACAAATATAACTCTAATTTTAAAAATTAGAGAAAAATTTTAAAAAAAGAAAAGCTTTAAAAATCTTTTAAAAATATGTTCCTCCCAGGAGCCATATCAGGCCAGGCACATGTTGCTAATCAAAGGGTTAAGTAAGAACAGGTATCGTCATCATAAACAATTATAAACCAAATTAAATTTAAACTACTTAACTAAGTGAATACGTAATTGCTTACTTGCTGACAAGTTTCAAAACGATCGTTCCTTTTACAAAGCTAACCCTCTACAGGAGTAGTTTAAATTTAGTTTAATCAGTGAATTCAAGATGATTACATCAAGAAACTTCAATTACAAACCCTTGGTACAAATAGTTACACAACCTTAATGTACATTTTGCTAACACAGTTAGCATCATCAGAAGGTTACCCTTTATAATTGTTTATGATTTACACAAAAAGAAGCAAATTGGTATTGCAATTGAGTTTTTGAAGGATTGGAATAACTTTCTCAGCCAGTAGTGACTAGAGAGAAGCTTTTATAAAATCTCTGAACCAGAAGAAAGTCGATAAAATGAAACATATTAAGATTTTGAAAAATGTTCTGCTGCTGGGTTCAAACTACATGAAACAATAAGTGACAATGTATACTACAGGATGTATAAGAACCTGTCGCACAAAAGATTACAAGTACCAAGTACAACACGTTATCTCACAGTATTCTTTCTATTCATATCTATACTCATACTGTAAATGTCACTCAAATAATATTAGGACTTTCACTGGGAACAATTTAACTTCTATATAGTCCTTCCTCTTAAGAACTTCATTTGTACCTCAAATCATTCCTTGATGAATAAAATTTTGATAAAGTGAAAGAAGTTGGTTTACATCATATAGGACAACCTTTTATTAAAAATGCATATAAAAAAACCTGTATTATTAAAAAACACTATTATAAATCCTGGAAAAATGGTTAGATATTTGTTTAAATTTTTACATTAATTTTCATTTTTCTTTGTATATTTTATGCTCTTGGCTATTTTATCACCAAATAAAACTTACTTTGTAGACTCTCTCTCAAACAAGATATCCAGGAAGAAACAGGTAATCTTTCAGGGCTTTTTCCTCTAATGAAACTAATAAAAATGTTTATATAAACATAGGTCTGAAAACTCTTTGTTAACAAGTTTTTTGATGACAAAAAATTTTGTCTGGGATTTCAGTTTCCCCGTTATAATGTAACCATTCTGTAATTTGTAGCTCGTTATTTGAGATGAAAACTTTAGGGATTTTATGAAAAATTAACTAACAAAATGAATAAACAGATCTCAGATGTCTATTCAGAGTGTTTAATTCTGAAGAGAATTATGTAAAATACCCCAATAATTGACACACAAAAAGTTTTTTAAAATTAATCTGTCACACCTTATTTTATGATGAACCAGTACAATATGCAACTTGAGTCATACTTGTGTCTGCGCGATGTTGATTATGATGGGTCACTTTATGTTTATATGGACATGGTAATTTGGTTGTAGCTGGGTAAAAAAATGAAGGTGTTGGAAATAATCCATTTATCTCATATACTTTAGAAAACATTTTCACATTCAGACTTTGTCTTCATGGTATCAGTGTTCATTCTATCAGTCAAATGGGTCACTCCCAACACATTTGTTTTTTATTGAACACCAATCAATTGATCATGTCCATAAAGAACATCAAGTGATTCAGCATATACAACGTAATCCAGGCAGAATTACAAGGTGAGTTGCAGTAGCGCAGGTTTATAAAACAATTAAGTGTTACGCAATAATTTTAAAAAATAAACTTTGTTTACATTATTTGTTGGTTTACTATTGGTCTGTTTTACATCATTCTCTTCATAATTTAATTCTCTACAAATTTTGGTTTACAAAATGTACGTATGTGTTAATCACAAATTATTTAAACCTTCACATAACATGGTTTTTTTGAAACCGATGTTTACATATTTTGTCAGATATTTTAAAAAGGTTCTGCAGTTACAGGTTTGGAACCTGTTTTATTCAATTTGTCCATTCATTTTACATAAAATTCACTAAATTATGTACCTTGATTGATTAATATCTTACAAATTCTAGTATAGATTAATTGTAATGGAGAAACTAAAATCCATGCAAAATCTTTTGTTAGCTGTAACTCAACAAAGCATTTCTAGACTTACGTCTATATAAATTGTTTTCATTGTTTTCACCTTGGGAACAAGCCCTGAAATTTCTCCTCGGGTTACTATGTATAATATACTTTAATTAAATTAATTTTACACTACTTAACTAAGTGAATACATAACTAAGTGAATAACTGCAGTAGAAGGTTAGCTTCGTAAAAGGAACGATCATTTTGAAACGCATTTTGAAGTAAGCAATTACGTATTCACTTAGTTAAGTAGTGTAAAATTAGTTTAATCAATGAATTTAAGATGATTACATCAAGAAACTTCAAACTTTCATACTTTAATTGTATTTGTTAATCTATTATTACACTCAAAACTAAGCAAAATTTTTAATTACTTGATTGGTACAGTAAATTTGTAACTGAGAATTTCACTTTAAACATACTTTTTATATTTAACAGACATTTTTATTTTAGTCATTTTTTAAAAATTCCTTCTATTAGCTCACACTCTCCTGATATATATCTTGTACAAATTTTCAATCGTTCGAAAAAAAACATTTTTATTCATCCAGTCACGTTCAAATATATATTTTTTTTTAACCTGTAGTGGATGACAAGTGATGTTAATATTTATTCAATTAAATTATAAAAATTTGGGGGTCTAGGCTAGATTCGAACTGAGTATCTTCATGTTCAAAGTCTTACGTTTTTGGCTCTGAATTAACTTTCCCGTAGCTGGAAGTTTATTTCTCAAAGAAGTATATTTATGAATTTTTTTCCTCCCCCCTGGTTGTAGTCGAAACCTCCATTGTACAACCTTAAATTGTTGCCATGGTTACCACCAATGCCATAAACAGTGGTCAAGAATTAAAAACTAATGAAATGAATAAAATAAACAAACTGGATTAACGGTATTGAACCTTGCTCCACAAACGCACAATGCAAAAGGAAACCGAAAAGAAACTACAACACAATGCAAGCAACAAAAAAAGCGTATAAATAGTAACGAACAAAAATAATAGTCCAACACCATAGAATGGAAAATAAAAAATTGCAAGGAAATTCGCTTTCAATTTTGGCACTTTAGATTGTGATTCTGGCATATGTATATACATATTTATATTAGTTGTAATTATAAAATTAAAAGAAACTCAAATAAAATTTTTTATCTTTACTTGATTAGGAATCGACTTTAAAAACATTCTATATTACTTGTTTACACTTTAGATTCAGTCATCTTTGAAGCCAAAGTGTAACTTTGTGTTAATTTTGAATTACGTATAAAAATGTTATGACCTAGTTATTTTATTCTTCCTTGAGTTTTGAAACTTTTATCTATGGAAAACAGATTTGATATTATCTGTACAGTCAAAAACACCATGCTCGAAAATCTGATTGTTGTAATGGTAGACAACTGACAGGTTGTTTAATACGATTGTTTTTTTTTTAAATAAATTGTAAAAATATATACCCTACATTTATTGTACTTAATATTTTTACAAATATAATATTTAAGCATTTATATATATAGTAATAAAACCACATTATAAAACTACCAGGTTTTGAACAAATTTGTTGTATTTGGTATGTGGCACAAATTAGTCATTGTAGTTTAAACGTGGCATTTTACACCATGTATTGTGTGAGTTAAAATAGTATTTGAACGACAATTGCTATAATAAAATAATAATTTTTTTTAATCTGTATAATTTTATGAACAGCTTTTATCAACCATTATTAGATGAAATAAAGTATTTGCGTAGTGTGTTAAAGGCAGATTTCTTTGCCATAATAAAATCGCCTTTTACCTATTTGAAACAATTACAGTATTGGGAAACAATTTGTGTAAAACAAAAAAAAAAATATTCCTTAAAAAGTTTTATTTATTTATTTCAGTTACTGTTATAATAGATTTTTGATTTGTGTTAATGATTTAGTACAGATATCTTAGTAGCTTCATTGTATGTTTCGTATTTCACCACTACCCCATGTGTGATATCTGAATAGTAAAATAACATTTATTTTAATCTAATTAGATACTCTTAAAAACAGCCATTTCTTTTAGTCTTGCAGTGTTCGTGGAATGGGCTCTTTAATGTAGCGTTCTTCTTATGATGGTTTTAATATTTTTTTATAGTAAAACACTAGTCCCTCATTACACTCATCATTTATTTTAAAAAACCATTGACGAAGGCTGTAATTATTAAACACTTAGATTACAAATTTTTTAGCCCAAAAATCTATCAGTTAGTAATAACTTTTAAGCTGAAGAATCTTACAAAAAATATCCAAAAGTATTTCCTACAATCCCCTGTAAAAGGCTGTAAAACAACTGTAAATTTACCATAACAGTGTAGAAAATTAAACCGCAAACCGATAGTTTTGGTTTAAATTAGCTGTTTACAGTCAAAATCCTCTCACTAGCTTTCAGATCATATGACAACAATATCTAACTGTAGTCCCTCGGCAACTATTATTCATAATATATTTTTAAACTATTTCTCCCTCATGATAAATATAATAGGTTGTTCATTTTACTTTTGTCGGTTACCTTTTTAGAAATACAAACCTATTGTCAACATTGCAATATCTAGTTTAAACAAAAGTTTTAATTATAATTTATTCCCATTATGTTTTATATTATAATGCAATTATAAATACATATAATGGAATTATAAATATAATTATTTGTTTTGGTAGTTAAAAAAAAACAAACAAGATCCTTATTCAGTTCTTGACCACATTATAGAAAATTTTTTATTCTTTATTTAAATTTTCTTTGTTGTTATTGCAGATAATATATTTTCAAAAAAGATAAAACTCATTTTGTAAAACTAATAAATATTTTATCTCCATAGAAAAATTCAAAATTGGTGTAATGTCTAGTTTGAGCTTAGGTATGTTATTTCCCCTTTAAAGGTAAACATCATAAATTGAATATTTTTTTCCACAAAAGAAAGAGAAAATTTCAGTGATCATATAACCATTCAGTAATCATATCAGTGATTGTATTTTTTTTAAAGATGAGTACCATCTGGCAATGTATCAACCACACTGATTATTGTTAGTCAATATTGTCATACATTTTTAAATGTTTGCCATATCTTTTCCATGACATTTCTTTAAATTATTTTTGTTTTTTTTACAATATTTGTGAAACAATAAAAGATATGTGATTTTCATAAATATTTATTATTAGCGTTGTAAGTGTTAAAAATAAATATGTATATGCAGTTTTATAACAAGTTTGGTGTATTTTCTTAAAAAATCACTTAGTATTTAATGTACTTTGAATTAAACGGTCAGTTTTATATTTCTATATTTTATAACTTAAGTTTTAAATTCAAGTATTGACTTACAGTATTTTTGTTTGAATAAATGTTATTTGTATCATAAGTTTATTGTAACTTATTCTATAAACTGTTGTTCTATGTATATTGTATATAAACATGAAATGTGTTCATTAAGTAATTTGTTTGTTGGTAAAGTGTATAATTAAATAATTTTTAAAATATTCTTTAATTAACTTCATCATTGTGAAAAAAAGCATGTAAAACTCAATTATTTATAAACATTGTTATAAAAAGATATCACTTATCATTCATTATTAATGTTCTGCACGTATTGTTTTAAGTCTAAATAATTTCTTTTTTAGTAATTGTATCAATTGAATTTCTTTTATTGTCTATTAACTGGCAGAGTATATTTTATATTTTTATATGTATATGCAATATTAACTCAAACATTTTGCGTAATATTTATTTTATATAAAACTTGAGTATAACACTCTAAAAAATATAATTGCCTTGAATTACCAAAAAATTTTGTTAGAAGCAAGGAAAATGAATTGTGTATATTTAACAGTAAGTTACTTAACTATAAAACTTATAAATTATAGATTATGTTTTCAGCGAAGAGATTTCCAAGAAGTTTTATATCTGTGAGTACTGACAGGCTGTCCAACCACCACCAACTTTCACCATTATGTAAATGATTGAAAACACAGTGAATGGCTGAGGTTCATTAAAATATGTTCTTTTAACAATAATTATGTTTCTGCAGATGGTTTTTCATATGTCTTGGATGATATTATATAGACATTTGCTTATTAGATATACAAATATCTTAGCCATGGCAAATGAAAAGGTCATGGTACATTGTGTTTTCTCCCCGCCTCGGAAAACTCTAGTCTGCTTTCTAATTTGTAGTGTTTATGTATTTATTCCGTAGAATCCATTATATCTTCCATCAATCAAATACTTTGTTGTTCATTTCTGTTGGTCTTTTGTTATATCTACCTTGTACCTCTCCATGAACCTCTTCTTGTAGTGAATTTACCCCACAAACTCAGCTGTCCTTTCTTCTCTTCCCAGATTCTATCATCAAATTGGCCAGCTAATCTGTATCTGTTCATTTCACACTAACTTTTATGCTAAATATTTTAATATCATCTAGTTACACTTTCTCTTTTGTTCCCTTATTGGGTACCCACTGTTTTTTTATATTTTGACAGCATCTGTAAGAACAGCAATAGGCAAACTTCTTTTTGTACCTCCCTACCCTGTATTTTTCAGCACTGTTTATTGTCAGACATTTTTCTTAAAAAGATACAGACATTTGGTTTCATTTTCCTTACATTAATATTGCACACCATTTAATCTTCTCCCATAATCATTTATCTGTTCACTATAATAATTATTTGAAATGTGTGTACTTTTTTATTAAAGTTTGCTCTATATACTAAACCTTCGTCACAACTGTTTATTTGTTCTCGATAGTCTGGCCATGTTCATCTGTTCTCGATAGTCTGGCCGAGCCAGACTTGAACAGATATCCAGTCTAAGAAAATTACGTTACCCTTCTTCATTTTATACTGTTCTTGTCATTTATTTGCCCATATATTTCAAATCATAAATCATTGGCTATGACTACTACCAGCTGGTTATCTGTAAATTGTAACGTTTGTAGTAGTCAGTTCATTTTTATGTCAACCATGACCTAGTGCTTTTACTTCCATATTTTGATAAAGCTTTTGTATGTACAGTAGAGTCTCCATAATTCGAGGTAGATAGAACCAAGAACCCCTCGTATTACACGGAAATACCTTCCTGCGCATTAGATACAATGTGTTTTAATGAACCCTAATACAGTACTATAATAAAGAATGTACAAAATCAGTTTATGGAACAAATTCAGTTTATATGGACATTTATTGAAAGCCCGACTCATTTCCTTTGCATACCGTATTAATATAAACGTATCTTTGAAACCCGACTTATTTCCTTTGCATACTGTATCGATATAAACATTTTTTGGAAGCCCGACTCATTTCCTTTGTGTATCATGTTGATATGGACATTTCTTTGAAGCCTGATTCATTTCCTTTGCATACTGTATATCTATAAAAAATTTTTGGAAGCCCGATTCATCAATCAAACAGATAAAATAGGCTCGAATTTAACAGAACCTCGAATTATCGGGACTCGAAATTTTGAGACTCTACTTTATACCTTAAAATAAAGTGGCCGACTCACATCCTCTTTGTTCTAAACGTTAGTTGTTCTGATGGAATGACCCATCATTACTTATTTACTAATGTTCACATTAGTTATTGACCCTTCAAATATAATCTGAATTTTTCTTACTTATCATACAAATATAGATCTTAATTAATGTCTCTCATCTGAAGTATTAAACAAATATTTAAGATGACCCCTGAATTAAAGAATACTACCAGGGATATAAATTACTGTAGGGCATAATACAGGAAGTAGCTTTGTGTTTAAAGGTTGTCACTAAATACAGCACCTTTCAGTACTTACAATATACTATGGGAATATTTTGTTTGAATCCAGTTTTTAACAAACATCATGTTTATAAGAGGAAGAAAATCAAAACTTGCTACATATTGTGACAAGTTACTAAATGCTGTAAATATATTTAAATCCACCATATTCATATAGAATAAGAGAATATTATTAACAAAATATTATTCAATACAATTTTTTAAGGATAGTGATATTCATCAGCATCTTCCTTCGAGAACAGGTAATGTGAAAAAAAATATTTCATATTTCATAAAATACAAAAATATTCTGTGAAAGTGCTCAGCATGGGTCCTAGATATAAACAGCTTCAACTTTATTATAGCATTAATTTTCTTTGCTTCCTTCATAACTTTATTTTATAAATTGTAAAATAATATAGATAACCTAGAAATTATTAGCTAGTTATATTTTTGTAGTATCATAGTTTATATTTATGCTTGTTATCTCTGAATCTGTCGACTCTAAAAATACCAAAGTCCAAAACAATTGTATCCATTAAGGGTATTTAAGTGAATGGCTAGAGTAGGCCTGGAGAAATTGTTTCCAGATTAACTGAGCCTATTAAAATAAATTCGAATTATTAGCATTCTTCTATCAGTTGAGCCATTATTAGAAAAAAAAGTAAGTGGTTATTAAACGTGAACATTTTTTTTCTGAGAGAACAAGTTTTTCGAACATATAAAGAAGGCAAGTAAATAAATAGTTTCTTGTCTTTAGTCAGGGTGAATTTTTTTTTACTAAAAGAAATATTATCACTTATGGATGAATGTGAAGATATGCGCTGCACTGTCTTGTATCAGTTTTTGGTGAATGAACCTCTATAGTCAGTAAAAAATTAATTAAATATAGGCATAATTATTTAAGCAGTTAATTATTAAGCCTTAATTTCAATCCATTAATTCTTGTGTATTATATTTAAACATTAAATATTTTTAACTCTGAGTTAAACCTATACGAGGTGTGGCTAGAAAAAAACCGAACTGATGCTATAAAAAAATTTTATTTTCCATTATTTACAATTTAATGTCATCTCTTTCAATGTATTCTCCTCGTCGGTCTATACACCGCTCCATACGAATTTTCCACTGTTCATAGCAATGCTGCAGATCATTTTCGGTAAGTCCATACATTACTTCCGTCGCTTTTTCTTTTACTGTTTCAACACTCTCAAATCTAGTTCCTTTCAAAGCTGACTTGACTTTAGGGAAAAGAAAAAAATCACAGGGGGCCAAATCAGGTGAGTAGGGTGGATGGTCTAAGATGGGAATGTTGTGATTGGCTAAAAACGTCTTCACTGACAACGCATTGTGAGCTGGGGCATTGTCTTGGTTCAGGATTCATGTCTTTTTTTCCACAAATCGTTCCGTTTTCTCCGTACTCGCTCACGTAGGGTAGTCAGGACGCTAATGTAGTAATGCTGATTCACTGTTTGTCCCTCTGGTACCCAATCAATGTGTACAATCCCTTTGACATAAAAAAAACAATCATCATTGCCTTGAATTTCGATTTTGACATTCGTGCTTTTTTGTCGTCCAGAATCAGGAGATTTCCAATGCATCGATTGGCGTTTGGTTTCGGGATCGTAAGTAAAAAACCACGATTCATCACAAGTAATAACATTTTGTAAAAAGGTGGGATCACTTTCAATGTTTTCTAGGATGTCAGAAGAAATCATTCTTCGGCGTTCCTTCTGTTCAATTGTGAGACACTTTGGAACCATTTTTGCACAGACTTTGTTCATGTTGAAACTTTCATGAAGAATCTGCCTAACACTTTCCTTGTCAATTCCTGTCAACTCAGACATTGCTCTGATTGTTAAACGGCGATCTTCTCGAACAAGTTTACCGATTTTTTCAATGTTTGCATCAGTTTTTGCTGACAATGGTCTGCCAGTGCGAGCGTCATCACTTGTGTCTTCGCGGCCATCTTTAAATCGTTTAAACCACTCAAACACTTGTGTTCGCGATAAACCATCATCGCCGTACACTTGTTGCAACATTACAAACGTTTCACTTGCAGATTTTCCAAGTTTGAAAAGAAATTTAATGTTAACACGCTGTTCTTTCTGTACACTCAACATTTTTCCGACGCACAGACAAAACGTCAACTACTTAGAACAAACGCCACGGGCAGACTGAGTGCAGGAGGCAGATGAAACTCGAGCAGTAGGCGGAGCAAGAGTCACGTGACAGGCCAGGAGACTTTCAGCCTTATTGCATTCGTTTTATTGTTTCACCTGTGCTAGTTCGGTTTTTTTCTAGCCTCACCTCGTATAATCAACATAAACGCACTATTCTTTAAATGGAACGTGTGTCTCGATAAATGGAACTGAGACCCCCTCGGATTACAAAGAAGTATGTTCCTGTGCATTAGAAAAAAAGGAGTTTCAATGAACCCTAACACTATAATTAAAAATGCACCAAATAAGTTTATAAAACTTTATATGAACATTTCTTGGAAGCCCGGCTCATTTCCTTTGCATACTGTATTGATATAAATATTTCTTTAAAACCCGACTCATTTCCTTTGCATACCTATTGCATAAACATTTCTTGAAAGCCCGACTCATTTCCTTTGCATACCTATTGCATAAACATTTCTTGAAAGCCCGACTCATTTCCTTTGCATACCATATTGATATAAACATTTCTTGGAAGCCCAACTCCTTTCCTTTGCATACCATATTGATGTAAATATTTCTTGGAAGCCCAACTCATAATTTTATTTTAAATAGATAAATATAGCTCCAATTTAACGGAAGCTTGAAATATAGGAACTCGGATTTTCGAGACTCTACTGCACTTTGTGTATAAACTATTTACAAAACATTTTAAAGAATTTGAAAATTTAAATAGAAATACAAATATAATTTTAAGAAATTGTTTAGTTGAAAAACTATTTAAGAAAAAAAAACCTACACAACACTATATAAACTGTTTTTCACACAAACGTCTGTAATTCCAAATCTATTGCATTGAGTTGAAAAAACTCATTTGCATTAAAAACTGAGTAATTTGTATTAAAAATCGTGTATATCTTGAAAAATCAATAAAGGTGCTAAATTTTTAATGTTTCCAAGTCAAGTGTATACATTTTTTATTTAAATAAAAACATGAGTCGACATGATGTAGTTTTAGAATTAATTTAAAATTTTGATTTCTGTGCCATTTTAATAAGATTAGAATTAGATTTTTTTGTTACTATATGCCATTTGTTGTGTCAATTCTGTGATGTAATTGTTCTAGTGGGTTTAGTCGACTGTTTTTAAATGTTCAAAGTAATGACATAGAGGAAGAATAACTTTAGCGAAATAAAACCAATCCTATGGTTTCTCAAACTAAAAGGTATTTCTTACAAATATTTTGAAGCAACATTTAATACCCAAATTCATAAGCTATAATTTTTGTAATTACTATTAAAATAAAAGATTAATAATCTTTCAATCTATGATTTTATCTCTGAACAAGAATTTTTATCTTCACCCACAAATTATGAACTTTGTTATTTCATTCAAACAAACCTGCTCTCCGTAATCCAAACGGAATACATAATAGAAGTACAATATATCATAATTCAGCTGTTGAGGTGTGAAGAAAATAATTATTCTAATCCAAGATACAAGTACAGCCTTGACAAAATGTTTAGTACAAATCGTATAGAAGTGACAAAATAAAAAACAGTATAATTTATTTTTATAATCTTTCTAATTATTTGTTACAATGTTTGTTTTATAATTTGTTTGTAATTAAAATGTATTTTTATTGCCAGCCATTATAAACAATGCTGTCAAAAAGTTATAAAATGCCGTTATCTGAACACTGGCTTTATTTGGTTGAAGTTATTCTCCATCTCATTATGAGATTTCTTAATCTTAATTTAAGAAGATTAAAATCTTCTTGTACAACGATTAGAAAGTATTTTAACAATGTTTCAAATAGTAGTTAGAAATATCGAAATAATAATTTAAAATGAATGGTTGTAAGTTGAGTAAACCCAGGTTTAGAATGTGTTCTAGTTATAGTTGTATCTGTCTGTGTACTTAGATATAATGACAGTGATTGTAAGGCTCTGCTGCTTTATAAAGTCATTTAATATTTGTTTTATCGTTCGCCTTAGTATACAGGTTAATATAGCCTACTTTATAAAGAAGGGTAATTTTATAACACTTCAAACAAAATGTTTGCCATGCAATAAACTTATTTCTCAGTCTTTAATTTGTGGTTTTAAATTTTATGTCTTTAAAAAACCTCAAATTTTTATAATAGATGTGATGTTGCTTTTTTTTAACTAATTCAGATTTTACCCTATGTAAAAAACTCCATCAACCCATTACATTAATTTTTCTTTTCCAAAAAATATGGCAATTTTGTCTATAAGGTTCAATAATTTATCATATTTTGATTTTATTTGTCACTGTTCACTTGTTATTACTTTAAATACTCAATTTATAAATTTGAATTCTCAATTTTTAGGAAACCAACACAAACAATAAACACAATACCAAACTTCTCTAAAAACATGAAATGGCTGTTTACAACTCACTCGTACATAATGCCAAAAAATGAAGAAAAAAAATATATCAAATAGCCCAAAAAATGGATACAAAAAAACAGTAGATAAATTAGAATTTAAAGTATTAACTAAATTTAAAACAATCTACACATAAACCACAAACAACAACAAAATGGGCCACATTCACACATATAAAGACATAATTGAAATACTAAAAAATAACAATATTAACATAAGATACAGGCAGCATAATCAATAAAATAAACCAACTGGAAAAAATATTTTCCACATTTAATAACGGAATATATAAAATCGAATCGGATGACTAACAAATTATACAAACGAACAAAAAACAAATTAAAATACAGATATAAAGACCACCTCACACTTACAAACCAAACACTTACAATTCAAACTTACACACACCATCAACATTCTCCACATTAGAAAACATACATCTAATAAAAGTAGTATAAAAAGGCCTCAAAATGACAATCTGGGAAGAACCACAAATTTATGCACATAAAAATATTATCATAAACGAACAAATACAATCAAAAAATTATAAATTATTCAACCTAATAGGCAAAATTAACCCTAAGAAAAACTAAAAAGGTTTCCACAGTGCAGTGAATCCGAAAATAGAACAGTACCGGTATACCCCATGACAATAGAAGTCTCACACACTTAGCAACTAGAAGAAACTGCTAGTAACAGAATAAGCTTGAAAATGAGAACACGTAATTAAAAGCTCTCGAAAGTTGATTCGCATGTATATCAAGTAAGATTCTTGTTTAAGTACATTAAGGTGTAAGTGAATACATGAAAACAGTGGTTTGTGTGTGTGCGTGTGTGTGTGAGTGTGTGTGTGTGTGTGCGCGTGTGTGTGTGCGAGCATGCGTGTGTGTGTGTGTGTGTGTCGAGAGTTATTATATGTTAATTGTAAATAATTATTCCACCATTAAGTGCAATCAATTTTTATCTTGTGATGAGGTCACCTTTGGGTCACTTGACCATTGTTGAATCGTTCAACTTTAACAAAAACCAAATAGTAAAAGATTCAATAATGGTCAAGTGAGCGAAAGGTGCCTCCTCACAAGGCAAAAATTGATTCAGCCAACGGTGGAGTAATTGTTTACAAATAACATATAATAGCTCTATAAAGTCAGTGCAACTCTATAGATATCTCTTTATAGAATTACCAATTAATTTCTGTAGAGTATGGACTTCTTAATATTAAAGATACTGATGTAAGAACCCTTAAAGGTTGCACATGTTACTATAGTCTTTATTGTCTCCTACACAGCTCAATTCCATTTAGGCAAACAAAGCTCCTGATATCGAAATGCCTAATCACTCCAGTCCTTACATATGCTGCAGAAACCTAGACATTGAAAAGAGATTGATTTTTAGAACTTCAAATGTGAACAACTGGTGCAAGAATACTAACAAATACCAGTTCTTTGCAGTTTCAGATGTAATAAGATGTATAAAACCCCTGTAAATTTTGATTGGCCTGAAATTTAGCTCAAAAGGAACTAAGGAGACATTACTTTGAAGTTGTTGAAGGAAACAGTACATCATATTCTTCCCCCTATACACGTGGTTAGGATGGATTTATATGTGGTGCAAGATATTTCCTACACACTCAAACTAGATTAAATAGACTGTAATTCATTACGAGATAGAACCACCTGGGAACTCTCGCTGTAGCTAAATTGTTGTAAATTTTTCCTCAAAGAAACAAAATAACTATGTTTTCTAAGTACTTTTACAGTTTCTTTTTCCATACTTAAACTATTTTTAAATTGCTTCTAATTAGCTCACACTCTCCTGATGTATATCTTGTATGAATTTTCAATTGTTAATAAAATATCCTTTTATTTACCACCCAAGTTCAAATAAGTTTGTCCTGACCTCTAGTGGATGACAATAATTAACATCAATTATTGATGGTAATACAGTTTTTTTCAAATAATTATTTAATAAATTATAAAAATTTGGGGGAGTCTAGCGAGTATCTTTGTATTCAAAGTCAACTTCACAATAACTAGAGATTAAATGAATTAAATTCCCATATTTCTCAAAGTGATTCATGAATTTTTCTTTTGTTCCCATCTGGTTGTTGTCATAACCTCTTTTGCACAACCTTAAATTGTTGCCATGGTTACCATACAATAACATAAATAACAGTCTAGGATTAAAAATGAATGAAAAGAATAAAATAAACTTAATTAACGGTATCAAATCTTGCTTCACAAACAGACAATCAGAAAGGAAAGCGAAAAGAAACCACAATACAATGCAAGCAACGAAAAAAGAAAGCGTATAAATAGTAACAAACAAAAATAATAATCCAACACCATACATAGAAAGGAAAATAAAAAATTGCAAGGAAATTTCCTTTCTATTTTCTAAAAGATACATTAATACAAAATCTTTTAAATCCCATCTTTGAATTTATTTAAGAGCCTTAGTCTCATCTTAAAGTGGGTTTTGGAAATAAATAAAATTTTTGTTCCGTCATTAACGTCAACTTGTATAAAGCTCTGTTACCTCTTCTAAAAATAAATTGTATAGCAATTTGTACTTTAAGATTACAATAGATAGTAATTTGAAATAGCCTACTCGTACAGCACCTGGTAGGGTTAAGTTAGGTAAAATGTTGAGATAAACTTGTATCTTTAATTGTTTAAACAAATAAGAGAAAAGAGTGACAGGTGAAATAAATTTGCTAATCTATGACAGGTAAAGGTCTAATCTATGTTGGAGCCATTGTAATGTATTTACTTACAACCCAAATGTTATTGACAACTGTATTTGTTTGTATTGTATTATTTTATGTTTGGTATTAGAAACAGCATAACCTGTGAATTATACATTGAAATCTATTTTTTTCCCTAAATTCGATCTTCTGAATAAGGTGTAGACTAGCTACATAAATTGAGAGTGATCCTCACGTGAACCCCAGTCACTGAGTATCATGCAGGCAACTCTTCTTCACCCTGATTGACAGAGACCCTAAATAAGGTAAGCAAGCCTGTCCATGTGATGTAAAAATATTCTTTTATTTCCAGGACTTCTATCATGATATCCTTAAACCCTATAAAATTTAATATATTTTTTTTATGCTTTGTATTAATAAGGCGTAAATCCTTAAACCCTATAAAATTTAATATATTTTTTTAATGCTTTGTCTTAATAAGGTGTAAAGGGTATACATCTATTTATGACCATGATAAAGGGTAAGTCTACCTCAGGCATATGGCCGTGCACATGTGATCCCATAATACCCTCTATATCCTCTATCAGGGTATTAAATCTCTCCCTTAAACATACTAATATTCATAATCCTTTTTATCTTTATTAGGTAATATTAGTTATACTGACTAATTGCTACAACAAGAAAAATATCTCGCTCAAACAACATTACACTTATCACTCCTAGATAAGCTCCAGATATACCACACGCTTCACTACATTCAACCAATGAGCTCATTTACATAGAAATGAGCTGTAACCCCCTGGTATTTTGTAAAGTGGAAAGTGGAGTGAATTGACTTATAAAAAAAAACTTTAATTACTTTCATCCACTTGTACTTGCAGAGACTCGCCGGGTCAATTTTTTGTCTAAACAATTGTATCTAACTATTAACTCAGGTAGACTGACTGTCTGTTTAATAATCTATCAAAGACAGGTTACATTAAATTCTCGTTTATGTTTATAAAAGAGATTTAATTTTCAAAACAATTTTATATTTAAGATATTACAATTTTAATTATAATTTGCTTATTACTTTATATTACTTAATAAATCAAAATATTTAAGTTTACATCTTTTGAAAATGTTCTCTGACAAAGCTAGGCTTAATGCATTCTGGTATTTTATATTTTGCTGAAACCAAAAATATTTTAAAAAAATTTAATCTAAAAATACCTTTGGCAATCACTTACACTTACATGGCTTTGTTAAAACATTTATTAACCAACCCAAATTCACTTTATAAATTTTGAAAAAACAAACTAAAGGTAACAAAGCCACCAATAACATTTTAATTAATTTAGACAATTACATCATTTAAAGTTTAATAAAAAGGTTTACGATTACTTGCCCATCTTGCTCCTCCCTCAGAGACGTGTTGAGAGATAGTGAAATATACTTGAGTATCTCTTCCCTTTGTAGATTCAGGAAAGTTTGTGAGACTTCCTACTAGCTCTGTCAATGAAACATTTTCACAAAACAAAAATCTCCTTTAAGCAAGCCATTTCTACACTAACTAAACTACAAATATATCATTCTTGAATTTTGTAGTTCATTACTTTCGGTTAATCTTATTAATCACTTAAACAATAGTTTATGACTATCCGAACTTTAAATTTTGTAAATTTTTACCAGTAAGTTTTAACAAATTCACAAAATTTAAAGTTCAGATAGTCATAAACTATTGTTCAAGTGATTGATAAAATATATCATGTAACATACTGAATTTCAATTAGAATTTATTCAGTATGTTACAATTTCTAGAGAGAATCCATAAAGGCGTCTATCTGTACCCTGGTAGATTAGGTCTACTCTAGTTAAACTACCCTTTACACACAAGCTCTATCTTTATTCCCTCTACTTAATGTAACACATCGAATCTAGATCAGGGGTCTCCAAACTCCTTGGAGCCATACTGATTACTTCAGTGAGCTCCAAGGGCCAATACAGTTTTAATTTTCTTGCCAGTATCTACAATTTCTAAATTTAGATAAGTCCGAGTATCCAAGTACACCCCATGAGTGAGCATACGCATGCTAGTTTCACTACTTCAATAGCTATTGTGTTTTACTGTATTGTTACAGCAGTGACCCACAGTGCTGATAAAATGACAGATGTAAATATATTTACCTTTTTAGGATGCATTTCTTCAGCTACTGTAATTTCACATTCTTTCATCATTTCTTCATCGTAGAAAAGTTTTGCAAGTTTTACGATTTCAAGAGCCACTCAAAAGCTGGCACAAGTTCAGTATTGAGTTTTGTAAACATAGATTGGTGCTTATGCATTTCAATCCGCACTTCATATATTTCTGTCCGCAAACGTCCAGTATATTTTGAGTTGATATTTAAATATTTCCTCACATAATAACGTTTAATACTACATTCTTTGAGAACGGCTATTGTTACATTGCAAATCAAACATAGGCGCTATGTTCTTACGGGACTCAATTACAACATATTGAAAGTTTCACCAATCTTTGAATGTTCTGCAATCAATGTTTATTTTTCACTTCTTTTTCATAAGAGTAAATCGTACAGAAAAACAAGTCAAATCAAAATACTGACATAAAGATCTCTTTAATACATGCACAAACAGGTTTAAGGCTAAGGAATTATGCACTACTTACTACTTTATTTTACAACACAGAGGTTCACTTCCTTCAAGTCTCCCAAGTGGAATGACACACTAGTATTTTTGTTTTCTAATTACTGCCACTTAATTCAACACAATTTGAATTCTACCTGTTAACAATTGATAGAGAGGGTATATTAATTATTTCTGCATGTAAATATCAGATGTCAAACATCTTACTATAACTGATAAATACCTCCATAAGTGTATGACCTAGATAGAGACTAGGTCTTACTTCAGGTAAACTACTGTTTCCACACGAGTCATACATTTCCCTATTCACAATAAGAGGGGATGACTAAGCTAAATCTTCATTCCATCCACCATTATATTTCTTAGTCATACATCTTACTGTAACTGGTAAATACCTCCATACGTGTATGACCTAGGTAGAGACTAGATAATACTTCAGGTAAGCTACTGTTTCCTCACGAGTTTTACGCTTCCCTATTCACAATAAGAGGAGATCACTAAGCTAATCTTCATTCTATCCACCATTATATTTCTTAGTCATGCATCTTACTGTAACTGGTAAATACCACCATACATGTATGACCTAGGTAGAGACTAGATCATATTTTAGGAAAGCTACTGTTTCCTCATGAGTCATAAGCTTCCCTATTCACAATAAGAGGAGATCACTAAGCTAAATCTTCATTCCATCCACCATTATATTTCTTAGTCATACATCTTACTGTAACTGGTAAATACCTCCATACGTGTATGACCTAGGTAGAGACTAGATCATATTTTAGGAAAGCTACTGTTTCCTCATGAGTCATAAGCTTCCCTATTCACAATAAGAGGAGATCACTAAGCTAAATCTTCATTCCATCCACCATTATATTTCTTAGTCATACATCTTACTGTAACTGGTAAATACCTCCATACGTGTATGACCTAGATAGAGACTAGATCATATTTTAGGAAAGCTACTGTTTCCTCATGTGTCATAAGCTTCCCTATTCACAATAAGAGGAGATCACTAAGCTAAATCTTCATTCCATCCACCATTATATTTCTTAGTCATACATCTTACTGCAACTGGTAAATACCTCCATACATGTATGACCTAGGTAGAGACTAGATCATATTTTAGGAAAGCTACTGTTTCCTCATGTGTCATAAGCTTCCCTATTCACAATAAGAGGAGATCACTAAGCTAAATCTTTATTCTATCCACCATTCCATTTCTTTAGTCATACATCTTACTGTAACTGGTAAATACGTCTATATGTGTATGACCTAGGTAGAGACTAGATCATATTTTAGGAAAGCTACTGTTTCCTCATGTGTCATAAGCTTCCCTATTCACAATAAGAGGAGATCACTAAGCTAAATCTTCATTCCATCCACCATTATATTTCTTAGTCATACATCTTACTGTAACTGGTAAATATCTCCATACGTGTATGACCTAGGTAGAGACTAGATCATATTTTAGGAAAGCTACTGTTTCCTCATGTGTCATAAGCTTCCCTATTCACAATAAGAGGAGATCACTAAGCTAAATCTTCATTCCATCCACCATTATATTTCTTAGTCATACATCTTACTGTAACTGGTAAATACCTCCATACGTGTATGACCTAGGTAGAGACTAGATAATACTTCAGGTAAGCTACTGTTTCCTCACGAGTTTTACGCTTCCCTATTCACAATAAGAGGAGATCACTAAGCTAATCTTCATTCCATCCACCATTATATTTCTTAGTCATACATCTTACTGTAACTGGTAAATACCTCCATACGTGTATGACCTAGGTAGAGACTAGATCATATTTTAGGAAAGCTACTGTTTCCTCATGAGTCATAAGCTTCCCTATTCACAATAAGAGGAGATCACTAAGCTAAATCTTCATTCCATCCACCATTATATTTCTTAGTCATACATCTTACTGTAACTGGTAAATACCTCCATACGTGTATGACCTAGGTAGAGACTAGATCATACTTCAGGTAAGCTACTGTTTCCTCACGAGTTTTACGCTTCCCTATTCACAATAAGAGGAGATCACTAAGCTAATCTTCATTCTATCCACCATTATATTTCTTAGTCATGCATCTTACTATAACTGGTAAATACCTCCATACGTGTATGACCTAGATAGAGACTAGATCATACTTCAGGTAAGCTACTGTTTCCTCACGAGTTATACGCTTCCCTATTCACAATAAGAGGGGATCACTAAGCTAATCTTCATTCTATCCACCATTATATTTCTTAGTCATGCATCTTACTGTAACTGGTAAATACCTCCATACGTGTATGACCTAGATAGAGACTAGATCATACTTCAGGTAAGCTACTGTTTCCTCATGAGTTATACGCTTCCCTATTCACAATAAGAGGAAATGACTAAGCTAAATCTTTGTTTTATCCACCATTCCATTTCTTTAGTCATATATCTTAGTGTAACTGGTAAATATGTCCATATGTGTATGACCTAAGATTAGATCATACTTCAGGTAAGCTACTGTTTCCACACGAGTCATACGCTTCCCTATTCACAATAAAAGAGATGACTAAGCTAAATCTTCATTCCATCCACCATTATATTTCTTAGTCATACATGTTACTGTAACTGGTAAATACCTCCATACGTGTATGACCTAGATAGAGACTAGATCATACTTCAGGTAAGCTACTGTTTCCACACGAGTCATACGCTTCCCTATTCACAATAAGAGGAGATGACTAAGCTAAATCCTTATTCTACCCACCATTCCATTTCTTTAGTCATACATCTTAGTGTAACTGGTAAATATGTCCATATGTGTATGACCTAGATAGAGACTAGATCATACTTCAGGTAAGCTACTGTTTCCACACGAGTCATACGCTTCCCTATTCACAATAAGAGGAGATGACTAAGCTAAATCTTTATTCTATCCACCATTCCATTTTTTTAGTCATACATCTTAGTGTAACTGGTAAATACCTCCATACGTGTATGACCTAGGTAGAGACTAGATCATACTTCAGGTAAGCGACTGTTTCCACACGAATTATATGCTTCCCTATTCACAATAAGAGGAGATCACTAAGCTAAATCTTCATTTCATCCCCTGTTATATTTCTTTAGTCATACATAATCGTATAAGTGATAGATACCTCTATACATGTACGTTCTAGATATAGAGAGGTCTGTATCAGACATGTAACTGTAACACATAAGCTATAATCCTTCCATATCTACCCCAGTTCAGGCAGTTTAACATAAATATAGACCTAATTCTTTCTTTTCAAAGTCCTTTTCATAACCTTTTTATACACAAATTGAAAACTTTACCAACAGCCATAAAACGAAGAAATTTCAAAATTTTCAGCTCAGGTAGTGATCTTGCCATTCGTTAGGAAAACAATAATTCTTCTAAACATCGTGCATTACAAGCCTAAATCACGATCTTTGCCTCCCAGGAAAACATAGTGGCTGCAAAAGCTGATACTAGGTTACTACTGGAAATGTTGTGAAGATCTGCTGTTAAGATGCAGTACTTGTTGGAAGCGGATATTATTTTTATTGTTCATTATTATTATTATTATTGTTTTTAAATATTTTTTGAAAATAAGATTGATGAACACTTATTATTTTTCAATAGAGACCATTAAATAGTAATAACCTAATTTATCGATATTCGATAGAATTTAATGGTTACCTGACACATTATAAATATATAACAAATAAGGTATGGGATAAATATAAACTTCTCTTAGCAAATGTACGAAGCGCCTTCAGAATATGAGTTATGCTTATTCACGTACACGTAATAGTTTCGCACACGTATTATAGAGCAACAGTGAATAAAATAACCAAGAGTAAATTTAAAACTCGAAGACAAGGTTAACTGAAAAACTAAGCACCTAAGATTTTTCTAGATAGCTCACCTCGTCTTCAACCCCCCCCCCCCAGAACAACAGCACCTAATCAGAAAATCGAGCTACCACATTCATTGTTAATATCAGCCCAAACATCGAAAGCCCCGTTTTCATATTCCTACCCACAACCGGTGGCGCGATCTACAAAGCTCATCAATTTAGCTGATTGCCTGACGATAAAGGAGCTTCTCCGAAATGTGACTGCTTATACGCAAAATTGTTTAGCTAATTGCCTGACGTTATAAAGGAGATCCTCCGAAACGTGACTGCTTATATGCAAAATTAATTCAGACCATGTAAAGTCAAAGAAATAATCTTTGTTAAAACGTAACTTTTCTATGTGTTTAAGCGTAAATTTCTTTTTCTCATATGAGAAACTATTCAACGATTAACGTTACATTCGTTTAGATTTGAACTTAGTTATGTGACACACAATGGAAAGCATTCAATTACCTCAAATTTTAATATCAACAAAAATCTAAACTAGTTATCACTAAACTAAATGAAAACAAAACTTCAATAGACATAATTTCAAGCTTTTTCTACCTCGTGAACGTCGGTCAATCGCCCATTGCGCAATAAATGCGTAGGCCTATAAAACACAAATCTCATAATTGTGCATGTGGAATAACTTTGGGCATAATAAAATTAATTCTACACACGCGTGCCTCTTAGCGTACGTTTACAAGGCATTACTTTCGCTGATTCAAAGACCGCTTTCACTGGGCAGGGAAGGGATTAGCTCCAACACTCAACGCTGCGTGACGCTAACGGCAGTGTACAACTATGTTGCCAGTGTAGGTTTGTTACTATTGGTTAGAAATACCCAAGTGCTAAGGATGGCGGCGGTTGTGGTGGATGTCGAGGACATAAAAAATATAGGCAAGTGCAGATTTATATTAGAACCGTAGCTGTAACGTATTTCTCTTAAATAATAACAGTTTGTAACAGATATTAAATTAGGCTGAATGTATAGAATTAAAATGAACAGTTTCTTACGAAAATTTATAACCTATATCAATATCAGCCTTTAAAATCATCGAAAGGTAGGCTGTGCAACAAATTGCAAGTATAATAGCGTATATACAGCGGGGTATCCAGAAGAGCCCGAGGGGCACTCCCCACCCTTTATAGTCTACTTTTCCTCTAGATACAATGGCATTATTTCCCAATAGGAGCATATTTAAAGTTAATATTTATGTATTCAATAGATAACGTTTACTTAGAATTTTAAAAAATTTTAAGAGAAATTGTATGATATAATAAGAAATTATCTCCTTTGTGATCCTTTCGAATCAATACACAAAACATTAGGTTAAAATTTAACATAACACCTACCAATAACTCATTTTCAAAATGTTAAAACTGAATGAATATTAGACATATGTATATAAGTGTTTTCAAATTAATATAATTTTTTAATATACTTGAAACATATGATTTTCCGAATAATATAAAATCAAAGTGTAAATGCTCAAATTTTAAACGCTTTGATTCAATGTTTTTAGTAATAAATTCCTCATTTATTAGAACACCATGAATTGAGATTTAAAGGCATATTGTTTTGTATAAAAACTGAAGGAGAGTCTCGAGAACTTCCGCTTCCTGGACCTAAAGATTACCCAGGTAGATTTGCCACACAACTACTGATTGTCCCCCACAGGACACAACTATTGTGTCCATAGCTACTGGGATTTACAGGCATATTATTAATTTTGTATAAAAACCGAAGGACGGTAATGAGATCCTCCATTTCCTGGACCCCAAGATTACCCGGTAGATTTGATACACAAATATTGTGTCTCCCCACAGGACACAACTATTGTTGTCCACGACTATTGTTGTCCACAACTATTGACATTTACAGGAATATTATTTTGTATAAAAATCGAGGAGGGTCCTGAGAACCTCCATTTCCTTTACCACAAGGTTACCCGGTAGATTTGATACACAACTATAGCGTCTCCCCACAGGACACAGCTATTGTGTCCATAACTATTGGGATTTACAGGCATATTATTTTGTATAAAAATCGAAGGGTGAGAGCCTCCATGTCCTGGCCCCAAGATTACCCGGTAGATTTGCTACACGACTATTGTGTCTCCTCACAAGACACAACTACTGGGATTTACAGGCATATTATTTTGTATAAAAACCTAAGGAGGGTCCCGAGAACTTCCACTTCCTGGACCCCAAGATTACCCGGTAGATTTGCTACACGAATGTTGTGCCTCCTCACAAGACACAACTATTGCGTCTCCCCACAGGATACAACTATTGTTGTCCACAACTATTGGGATTTACAGGCATATTATATTGTATAAAAACTGAAGAAGGACCCTCAGAATCTCCATTTCCTGGACCCCAAGATTACCTGGTAGATTTGATACACGACTATTGTGTCTCCTCACAAGACACAATTATTGGGATTTACAGGCATATTATTTTGTATAAAAACTGAAAGAGACCCTCAGAACCTCCTTTTCCTGGACCCCAAAATTACCCGGTAGATTTGCTACACGACTATTTTGTCTCCCCACAAGACACAATTATTGGGATTTACAGGCATATTATTTTGTATAAAAACCTAAGGAGGGTCCCGAGAACTTCCATTTCCTGGACCCCAAGATTACCCGGTAGATTTGCTACACGACTATTGTGCCTCCACACAAGACACAACTATTGCGTCTCCCTACAGGACCCAACTATTGTTTTCCACAACTATTGGGATTTACAGGCATATTATTTTGTATAAAAACTGAAGGAGACCCTCAGAACCTCCTTTTCCTGGACCCCAAGATTACCCGGTAGATTTGCTACACGACTATTGTGTCTCCTCACAAGACACAATTATTGGGATTTACAGGCATATTATTTTGTATAAAAACCTAAGGAGGGTCCCGAGAACTTCCATTTCCTGGACCCCAAGATTACCCGGTAGATTTGCTACACGACTATTGTGTCTCCTCACAAGACACAATTATTGGGATTTACAGGCATATTATTTTGTATAAAAACCTAAGGAGGGTCCCGAGAACTTCCATTTCCTGGACCCCAAGATTACCCGGTAGATTTGCTACACGACTATTGTGTCTCCTCACAAGACACAATTATTGGGATTTACAGGCATATTATTTTGTATAAAAACCTAAGGAGGGTCCCGAGAACTTCCATTTCCTGGACCCCAAGATTACCCGGTAGATTTGCTTCACAACTACGTCTCCCTAGCAAACAAGAGTTCTGGATCTGCCCCTGTCTAATTATAATAACATTACAAACCACAGGATAACAAATTTAAAGTACTATCCCTATCACAAAATAAATTATACGAGAAAAACGTTTTGCACACAGATCTCGCGCTTGTGATATATTTTTAAGTTATGAAGAATATCGTCAAATTGGTACGGGAGGGACATAAGAGAAATAACCTTTGTAAATACTATATGTAGAACTGATGAAGGCCTATATTGATGAACATCACAAGGTGAAGGTCAGATTTTATACGCTGGTATTTGGGGGCTGCGGCCATTGGCGAGGGGAATGTGGAGGTAGGTCATTTTCAAAAACATCGACCTTGGGACTTCCGCTGACTCATTATTTTGTTACTTATTAATACTTTTTAATGTATAGTATAAATAACAACAAATATAGAGAGTTCAAGGAAGCGGCCTAATAGGATTGTCTAAAGTCTAAGGCTTCTGCAGGTAGGCCGCGATTTATGGGCCCGATGAGGCATGATAACAGTGGCTGATGTTTTCTAGATTACGAATACATAATTTCTACCTAAGAGCGAAGTGCCAGCATATTAAATTTGACCTATATGTAAAGTTTTGGTAAAACCATGGCTTGCGTTGGTAGAACCGCTATTATGATTTCAACATCCTTTATGTCGAGGCCATCATAGACGTTTACGATCTGCAAGTTAACATCAAAAAATGACACACATAACAAACTTTTTTATGATGAGATGTAAACTCACAAAATTTTGTTAAAAAATAAAACGGTTGATGCATGAGTCAAGGAAATCCATTTATTAGGAATTTGGCAACGTTTCGACGACAAATGAGAACGACAATTTAGTCGTCGAAACGTTGCCGAATTCCTAATAAATCGATTTCTTTGACTTACGCATCAACCGTATTTTTATTAATTTTTTTTTTTTTTTAATTTAAAGGTGAATAGCCAAAATTACTACTCGCACCAATAAATAGAAAATGAATGTTAAATTGTGAAGGATTAAATAAAGTACGGATACCAAAACTCCTAGTCAGGGCACAGGGGGGTATAGGTATAGTATCACGTGTGTGTGTGTGTGTGTGTGTGTGTGTGTGTGTGTGTGTGTGTGTGTGTGTGTGTGTGTGTGTGTAGGTGTGTGTGTGTGTGTGTGTGTGTGTGTGTGTGTGTGTGTGTGTGTGTGTGTGTGTGTGTGTGTGTGTGTGTGTGTGTGTGTGTGTGTGTGTGTGTGTGTGTGTGTGTGTGTGTGTGTGTGTGTGTGTGTGTGTGTGTGTGTGTGTGTGTGTGTGTGTGTGTGTGTGTGTGTGTGTGTGTGTGTGTGTGTGTGTGTGTGTGTGTGTGTGTGTGTGTGTGTGTGTGTGTGTGTGTGTGTGTGTGTGTGTGATAATATAATGCATAGTATATTTTTATATCTGATGCGCAATTCATTACCGAAATGACAACATACGGTGTTCACATAAGCAATACCCAAACGCCAGAATACGGGTGTGTCCGAAGAAACCAACACCGGGACATGTACACTTGTAAATATAGCACCAATGACGTAAGTAAAAACCAAATATTCCTCCCAGTACTTCGAAACGTACAAGGACAACAGTCAAGAATTTTATAAACTATGTTTCACCACAGGTCTGCGTAACCGGATACAGATTTTATAGGAGGTAAAAGCGGTAAACTTTACACACCTTTATTCTAGACTGAATTTTGAGTATATTGTCTTCCCATGATATTTTGTTTGAATATTAAAGTTTTACAAAACCTTAACTTACTTTAATCAAATCATCACACAAATTAAAAACTAGTAGGTCTGTTTTTTTAATAGTTAAAGTAAATATATTGATTGATATACGTTAGGTACCCTACCTACCTTGCCTTAACTACCTACTTCAAACTTCCTCCTAAGTAATTCTACCCAGCTACAGAGCACTCAGTCCTTGCTCCTTCAAACTCCCTGCAATGTCATTCTACCACGCTATAGAGCAAAGAGCGTCAGTTAAGACAGTCTCTCCTAGCTCCTAGATACTCCCTATGTTATTCTACTCCGGTCGATTGCTTCAAATCCTCTGTCATTTTACCCCGCCTGAAAGCACTACCGAGACTAAACTTACGTAATAGTACAGGACTAATATACATCGTAATAACTTGGAGCCACTGTGGTGTAACTATAATCATAAATAATTAAAACCTCTTAAATCACAAAAACTTTTTATTTATGGCCTGATGTACATTTCGATTGCAAATCAATCATCTTCAGAGGAAATGACTACAAGACCCTATGATTAGTGTACATTGTGTTTTGATTTCGCCTTATTGTTGTATTTTCTTCGCGATTTATGTTGTTCTCTCAGCTGACAGTTTATCTTGTTCACCTTTTCAAGGTTACCGCTCTTCCGTTCTCTTCTATGTACTCAAGTTTCCTCCAGGGGAACAGTTTTACAACAGGAGTGTTGCTATCGAGTTTTACTGGGAAAGGACAGTTAAAACCGACCAAACTCCCTTCTACACAGGATCGATGATAAGCAAGAAAAGTTTGTAAAGAGCTGTAGGCAATTAATTGAAGTATCTAGAAATACCAAGACGCCAATCTGAACGCAGGCGATATCACTCAGAAATAAACCAGATTTAGACATCAAATTCCCTTGTAAAGTGAGAGGAAAGTATAATTTACGGTATCACTGAAGCTGATTATATAATACAGTATGGATAACCCATACAAATCACATAGAAAACATAACATGAAAAATATCACCATTCAAAAAACTTAACAAAAAAAGTTAAATTAAAAACGGAATAAACTTTTAGATACCTACAATTAAACTAAGATTAAATAAAGGCTAAACTATCATAACTACTTATTTACGACATTATAAATATTAATGACTTAAACAATAGTTTATGATTATCCGCCCTTTAAACTTTGTAAATTTCTTAAAACTTA